>CM061531.1:15255483-15787199 GCA_030545055.2 Neoaliturus tenellus | reverse complement strand
ATACCCCCCGTCGCAGCAGACCTGCGTACTCAGCGAATTTCCAAATTAGTAATATTAATTTTGACCACATAAAACTGTAAAACAAATAAAATCACATGCTCATAAATAGGGAAATAAATGTCTATTCTCCTTATGATAAATATAGGGAGAGTATGCAGGTATGCTGCCATGGGGAACACTAAAAGTAGGTTTTTATCATAAAAAAAAAAATTATTTCGACCATATGAAGCCATGTACTAAGTTTCATCAATATCTGTCCATTGATAAAGGAGTTTGCCTATTCTCCATATGATTAACATGGGAAAAGAGTATGCAGGTTTGCTGCCATGATAAGTACAAAAACCAAGATTTTTTACCTTAAATGGATGAATCTCAACCAAATGAAGCTAAATACCAAGTTTCATCCAAAAATATTAGTTAATAAGTGAAATATTAACACATCCTTATTCTCCATAAGATTAACATTGGAGCTCCAAAAGACAATGTACTGTCTTTAGACTTTGTAATATCTCGGTAACCAATGGAGATAGAGCAAAGCTTCAAAATACTAAATTGTGTGTTTTTTTGAGCTAAATCCAATGGTCAAAATAAAAATTTTAAATTTTTAAAATTTACATATGAAAATGCAAAAAACCCATTTTTGGGGTACAAAACCCCCCCAAAACTACCCCTTCTGGTAGGTCGATATGTCTGGTTTTCGAACTCATCCGAATAAACGTAGGATTACACATCTCTACCAAATTTGGTGTCGATCGGACCATTTTTACGAGAGTTATCGTGTCTAGGGACACACATATATATATATACATATATATATATATATATGTATATATATACATACATATATATATATATATATATATATATATATATATATATACATATATATATATATATATATATATATATATGTATATATATACATATATATATATATATATATATATATATATATATATATATATACATATATATATATAAATTTTAATAACTATTATTTTTGGTCTCTGGGCACCTCAAAACGAAAAAGTAACGTGGTCCCGGGCTTAGGTCTTACCATGAGACCTACGGTAATAGCTTATTCCCTATGGGAAATTCGCTAAAAGGTGTTAAAAGCTCCAAACATTAATGTCTTGATGACTCAGTCGGATAGCTACCAGCTGAGCAGCGCTCGTTTGACCCTACGCGCGTCTGTGACTTTTAACAACGTACTGCGTTTACCGCTAAACGAAAAAATTGAATTTTCTCCGCAACCACTTGACGTAGAGCAATAATTTAAAATACTGGATTATTAGTTTTTTAAGCTTGATTTAATGGTGATAAGTAAAATTTATTTCGAGACAACAGCTATTTTGAAAATTCAAAAAATTGATTTTTGAAACACTTTTTACTCCATAACTTTTGAACGCGCATTTTCCCGGAGATGCGGGTGGTGTCATTTTATTCACCATTTTAAGCTTAATAAACCACAAAATTTTAATCAAAATCGTTAGAGCCGTTTTTGAGAAATTTTGATTTTTGACGATTTTTGAGGGTTTTTGGGGGTAAACTACCCTTAAAAATAAAAAATTCAAAAAAATGAAAAAAAAACGCCTGGAATTATCGTGGGTTTGGACCTACCTACCAAATTTCATCAAAATCGGACCATTGGGGCATTCTCTAGCTCTGTTTACATCCTGACACACATACACACACACACACACACACACACACACACACACACACACACACAGACATCACTCCGAAAACCACTTTTTTGGACTCAGGGGGAACCAAAATGGATAAATCCACCAACAACTCAAATTCGAAAATTTTGACGAAAACAATACTTTCTCCATATACTATGGTATAGGGGGAGAAAGTAAAAACTGCTAAAGCAATTTTGAAGCATGCCTGTATTTAATTTACTAACTATAGACACAAATTTTCAAATTTAAATTCTTTTTAATATAAAATTTACAATAAACCAGGGAACACTACTTTGTTCAGAAACTTACACTGAACAAAATGCTTAACAACATGATATGCCTAATTAATTTAACTGTAATTAATGTGATGAAATAATTTATCAAGGAATTTACAACAATATGCCTTAAATGATGCTCCAAAAAGAAATTTTATTTGAGAAAAGACGATGAGATAAAATACAAAGTGAGGTTCTTATTACTGGAAAGATGCACTTGACAAAGGGCAAACTGATACAGTTTTTGTCCCGACAACTGTTCCTGTTAAGACAGTCAATTATTTTCATCTTTCAAAGAGAAGTCAAGTTCTTTTGTTTCAAAACGCCTGTCAATGGCCAACAAGCCTTTATTGATGCAAAGCTCACTTTCCTTAGCATTAAATTGTTTGTGTAGTTATACAAATTTTATTACTGTATTTCCGTTCTTGTATGTATGTTTATTTGTATATAAAATTAATATATAGGAGAGAAAAAATAGTATGGTTGTGTCTAATCTTAACAATCAAAAGTAATTATTAATTTTATTAAGATATTGTTGGAATAAATTTATAACTAACACAGTTGTAATTAGTTAAATATTACCGAGAGTAATGTTAAAGTAATTTATTTCAGTGCAACTTTTCCTTTCCTAGTGTCTCAATTTTTTTTTAACGTAGGCAACATTTTTTATGTTTCCAAGGGTTAAGTTTATTTTACTGTAAAATCTAGCATGTGTACCTATGCAAATAAACAATAAAAAAAAATGTTGATCATGAGACAAGTACAATGAGCGGTGAGTTATGGTTCCAGAGAACATTTCGAAAATATTTCTTTGTTTACATTAAAGCATGTGTTTTAGTTTGATTTTAAAACGATGGAAATTAAAAACTAATTCAAAGCTATAGTGTGGCAGCAAACAAAGTGTTCTAAAAAAAAAAAAAAAAAAATACAGATAATTTTTGGCTATTTTACAAATTGTAGAATGATAGGATCGAGAGAGTTTAAATTAAATATGTTTGCTCCAAAGACTCAGGAAAACAGCAACATGCCCAAAATCTTTGAAATAAATGAGAAAGAACGGCGAAATACACCATAAAAAATAGGGATTGAAAAGGTTTACTTAGTTTTTACGAAAATAATTTATGCGTTTTTATTAAGAGCCAAATAATGAGCCTAAATTGACAGTGACTCTCTACTTTGAGGTGGTGTGTTAAAATTTGGTGACACTAAAATATAAGAAAATCTGAGAGGAGCGAAAATACTATTCCTACTTATGGACAAACAAGATTATCAAATGGTTGCAAAAAGGATGGCATCTGATGAACACTATTGAACGTGTATTAATTCCGAAATGGGTGCTGATCATCCGTCAAGTTTTTTTTTCTCATGGCACTTTTTCTACATTATGTAAATTATTTTCTTAGCTAAAAGACTGTGATTTTTTTTAAACTGTTTTTAAAATCAATAAAGGTTTTAACGATAGACAATTAAGCATTTTTTCTTGATGTTTGTCTCAAAATTGTAAAGAGTGCTTTGGAAGCGGGTGGCCAATGCAAAGGATATTGCTAAAATATTTAAGTTGAAAATTAAATCTTCTATTCTAGTAGAAATTTCTTCTAGTAAAGTACTGGTAATATACTAAGGTTTACATATTTTAATTTTATGATTAGGGGTTTTGTCCCTGTAGGACATTAGTTTATTAATAAGTACCAGGGGGGCCGAGCGTAGGCTCGGTAAAATTATTACTTTCGTTCTCACATAAAGCTAGTTCGCTCCGCTCACTCGCCCTATTCCTTTTTAAGATGAGCTCGTTCACTTCGCTCACTCGCCAGGCCGAAAGGTGCTCAGGGTTGCCAAACGTCCCGGATTTTAAGGGACAGTGCCTTATTTAGTTAATTTGTCCCGCGTCCCGGAGAGAACTCATCCGGGACGGTAAATGTCCCGTATTTGGCCGAAATCAGGAATTAACTTAGGACAAATTTAGCCACGAAGCGAATGATAATTTATATAACCTCAAAATTACAGTAAGGCAGCGACCAGCATGAGAAGTGTCTATCGTTATGATAATCGTAATTTTTCGGGACCTTCATGTGGTTCAAGTCGGAAAAACTCTCCATCTGCTCAGATTGCGAACTGTGTGTGAACTCATCTGATCTCGGGCCACGCCGATGCCACGCCAAGTCGTCGATTGATTGTCGCCGAGCCGCTTTACCGTGTTGATTGGCGAATGCCATTTTAACAACAAATACAACAGTCTCTCATTTACAGTAGCTTTTAAAAGTGTAAGAATTACAAATGTAGATTAGTGTGATTATATTGTAATATTTCGTTTTAAAATAAACCTTTTTGAAAAAAAAACAACCTAAAATAGGAACAGTGGGAAATGTTCAAAAGTTAAAATATTTTTGCTTTTAAAAATGTTATAGTTTGAAAATTGTTGATTATTGTTGTACTGTATTAATTAACTTAAATGTTTGATATTAATAAATAATGAAAGATCAAGGCAATAAATAATTAGTAAAAATGTTCTTTTATTTAGTTTTAATATTATTAAGTGCCAATGTTAGTATTTTTACCGGGGTTTTAACAATATTTTATTCAATATTAAAACTCCCTTTCTAAAAAGCCGATGGACAGGACTAAAATTGTAGCCTATTTATAAAAGACATGAGATGTATTGACAGAATAATTTAAACGCCATCTCATTATTATCGAAGAATTATTAATTTTTAACCACTATTTCGGACCCAGGATTAGTACCTAGGCTAGATTACAAAACTGTCCCTTATTTTCGGGGGCTTTATTTGGCAACCCTGAAGGTGCTGCACTTTCGTATAATTTTCCCTAACTACAGGTTAAAGATGTAACACATTGGTTTATATCTACAGTTATCAGCTGATTTTTGTTCAATTTAAAAATCTCCATAAGAATAACATGGAAACTTTGAAGTGCTCTACCTCGAAAACCAGATTTTTCCCAGCTATGGGACCAGCTCCAATCGATTTCTGGTGGCCAAAACCCCCATATTCAATAAAAAAATCAAAAATCCTTGGAGCAAAAAAAAAAGTTTACCCGGACAAATGGAGCTTGTTTTAGAGTATAAGATTGTGTAATACACTGATATTTTTATTGTACAAATGAGTACCTACAGATACAAATTGTTAAATGACATAAAGGCATAAAACAGATTGAGTTAAATTAAACAATGACAAGAAAAACATGTCTGCAGTTATGCTCCATTTTCCTACTCAGGAAAAATATTTTGTATTTAAAAAATATAAATGTACAAGTAGTTGTGTCACAAAAAGGGTGACTGTGGTTAAACTGCAATATTGGTATTTAATGAATAAGATTACTGAGATACGTTTTACTATTTTGTTTTTCATCTAAGTTTAATTTTAAAAATTTATAGTAGATAAAACTGTAAAAGGAAAAAACTTCAGAAAGCTATTTTTAAGATATTAAAGGACAGTTATTTATTTACATAGAAATATACTAAACTGTTTACAAACTATGATATTTATACCATATAAACTTTGTATGATATTCTTAAGTTCATCAAATCACATCCAATACTGTAAATAAAACTCTAAACAACAATATTTTCATGGTAAAAAATTTTAAGCATCAATATTTTTACATAATTACATCTGCATTAAACAACACTTTGACAGTGTACCAGATTAATAAGAGTGGAAATACTCGTCATTTCAAAGTTACTGGACCAAATAAAGGGTTGTAACACAGAACAATTTAATTACGACAGAAGGTTGCTTTCAAAGCGTTTTCACATGAACATTCCGACCAAACCAGAAACTATCGGTCTTGTTTTAATTTACCGTTCTCTGTAGAGAAATGCCTCCCTGGTCAACTGTTCCTTTCCCAACCTCTCTTCCTTTGTAAATTCAGTTTGGCTGTTTTTTACAAAATGGAGTTAAAAAATATTCCTAGCAAAGCACAATCTGCTCTAATCTATACTTATTAAATACGCTAAGGGTATTTTGTAATGGGAACTCGTCCTAAAATTATCAAGTTATTTGTGTCATTGGCCTTAAATTGTTTCTGCCAAACATTTACAAGAATCAGACTTAAAATAAAAATACAATCCATCATTAAAATCTGAATTTTCCCAGAATCATGCTGGGATTGGGTTGAGCACTTTAAACATCTGTTAATATACAGCTGTACATCAGTGTAGCACTTATAATCATAATTGTAATGGCCAGATGTAGTTGTTTTAGAACTAAATGTAACATTTTTTGCAATTACATGTGATAGTCCAAGTTAAATTGCTCGATTTTGAGCAACAAGTACACTAGTTTTAATAGTTTACCACAAACCATTATTTTAGGTTTATTTCAGGTCGTACCCATAGTCTTCTATGGCTTTAGGTTGGTTTTAAAATAATCTTAATTTTTAAGTTTGTTGTCTTAAAGACTTTTGGTTCAAATTTTTTATGACAAGTACATGGTTTTACCTTCCACTAACAACCACCCAAGCCTCTCTAAGAAGATTACCCAATTATTAAGATTCAGATCTTTGTAAGTCTTTAAACATAAAATATATGCAATTGACATTGTCAAATTTATAATCATAACTTAACATAATGCAACAGTGAACAAAGACTTTATGCAAATAGTTTTCATTGTAACATTAGTTTAGGTGATCAAGAAGAAAACGTGACACATGTGACCAAATGCAATAAACTTGGCAAGAAGGAAAAAAACTGAATATGTAGTGACCATCCCAAAAGTGTGTTCAAAATCAGTTATTGACTTTAATTTTTTTCATGAAAGGGATAGTACTGTAGACAAATAAATGTGGTTTTTTGCTGATTTTTTAAAATACACAATTTGAATTGATTTGTTATTTACTTTATTTTACAAAAAAGTAACTTTTAAAAAAATTTTCCCTTCAAAATAATTTTGTTTGTCGTTTGTGGTTACATAGACAAATATTCTGAAGAATTGTACACACCACATTTGAGAGGCAAGGAAAGGGGAACATATAAGCTATGTAATTTATTCATTATTAGTGTTTATAGAACCAGCTTAACCGAGCCTCGCTCGTTGGTTTTAATTCACTTTTGTTTTAGTGTCATAGAAATAAAGGTATTAAATTTCCACCAACAACCAACTATACCTCTTCACAGTTAACAGCTGTTTTAAAAAGACTGCTCAACAATAATGTTCCTTTTTTTGTATACCTTTCGTTGTTATTTCGTTACCAAAATAGCCACCCATAAAACCAATGCTAAAAATTATGATTTTTTAACTTAAATTTAGACCAAATCCGATTTTCTCTGGAATTGAGGCTGTTTCTAAACTTATCTTTGTGCCAAAACACTCTTACATACAGAGTTCAAGCAAAATCTACCCGCTAGATTTCGAGATCGTGGAACACACATCCCTTCATACAATGCTCATATTATAGTATAGGATATGCCATTTTTAAAACATTTTAGGGACTAGTTATAAGTTATGTGCCAATTTTTTAACTACTCCACAATATAATTACTGTAATCATCAAGCAAGACTTTGGGTGTGATATTTATGTTTACTTAATTCCTACCTACTTTTGTTACCAACTTATTTCAAAATGACCACATTAAACACCAGTGCATGGTCCAGAAAATGTTATTATAATCAGTGTAATGTGTTCTAATTCTAAGTGATATTACTATCAAGACTATGAAATAAACAATGTAATAAATTATATATTAAATGACTAAAATTAAGACAAATCTGATTGCATCATGGGTGTTACGGCTCAGAGGGATAGTCAGCTTAAGCAGTAACCACTGTTCACCCTCCAACTCCGATCGATACGATATACACCATCAGTAACTGTGAATAATTACTGGCCCTGGGTCCACTTGCCCATACGTCTTACCACACCAGTGCACAGAGCATCAGGATTACGGCTACATGTGCCCTGTCACAGTTTGCCAGTAACGTCAAGTGTATCCATTAATATATAATTTGTAATATGAAATCCATTAATATCAAAGCAAATTTGAATATATTAATGAATGCTTACCATGCACATAGTCACTTAAACTATAGAACAATAATATGAGACAATTCTCTATAAGCTACAAATATATTTAAATTGAAAAAGAAGGCTATTAGAATTATTGCAGGGTCAAAGAGTCGAAGACGTTGCATACCTTTCTTTCTGTAAATATTATAGAACCATGATATTAACATGCCTTTATAATCTGAACAATTTAATATATGTAAAAATAACAACATTCAATTTAAATGTAATTTTTAAATTCAATATCATTCAACAAGAAATATATAAAAATTAAAAGTTTCATTGGTATTTAAATTCCTTATATATGAAGAACTATAAAAAACTAAACAAGGAAATAGAATTATATAATTATTTTCCCCAAAGCTGAAAATCACTGTCATACAAAAAGTTTAAATAAAAAATGTTTTTATAAAAAATGTCATTATTCAATGAAGGAAAACAATGATCATTACCTGGAAAAGGTGAGAATAGACAGCATTTAAAATTAATTTTATTGTAACACTTAAAATAACTTAATTTCTAAAAACACTAAAAAAACTCTTTCAAAATGGGACCTCTATGTGTTCATTGACTAAATAGACGATAAAATAATTTAAATAATAAAGATAACTTCAACCTAATCCAGTTACAATTTCAAATAGCATTTTTTATAATTATTGTGAAAAAATTTACTATTGTCATGTATTTGCATGTAAGTACCAAGGACAATACAGTTTTATTATTATTATAATTAATAATTATAATAATAATAATAACGACTGCTTCATTAATCAACAGATTAAATTTAAATGTAACATTATTTATTTTCATTGGTAAGTAATCAACATTATAGGCGCTATGTGATTTTTTTAGCAAAGAAACAAAATTTACCCATCTTAACACGTTTCACTACAGTAACGTGCTCACTACAGTAGATGTTTTTTAGTGTTGAGTGGGACTTTTTTCCTCACTGGTTGAAATAAATGTTACCTAAAAACTAATTTCGATATTATAGTAAAATTTAAGAAAAGTATGTCCCCACAAGTTGAAAAGAAATAACATAACACACTATAGTGCTAGCTTTTCTATATCAATGTAAAATTAAAATAGAGCGGTGGCGGTCCATAATTGAAGCAGCAGCCACTTTTAATAGTTAGTTTGGTTGATTTATGAGTGAACTAAGTGTGCAACTTAAAATATACTATAAAAATGCATGGGCAAAATTAATGGATCAAAACATCATCTAGATGATCTGGTTATGAAAGAATTATTTTTTATTTATTTATTTTTTTTTTTTTTGAAAAATATATCCAAATAAAATTTAGGTAAATGTAAGTATTATTAGGTAGTCTGTAAACGTTTCAAAATTAATTTAAACCTTTGTGGTAAATATATTTATCCAAACATTTGTAGGTAGCTAGCAAAAGAATAAAAAAAAGATAAATACAAAATAAAAAAAGTATGAGAAAATAGGGTTACCAAAAAATTAGTCTCTATAACACCACATACTTATGAATTAAATCTCTTTATTTTAATTTTTACTTTATTAAAAGTAAAATTATGATTGTATTTAATTATAAAAAGTGCATATATTCATCACACACAAATTTTGAATGATTACAAAAAAAAAATGTATCTAAGACACTGTTGAGGGTCTCTTTACGGTTCTAATGTAATTTGCAGCAGTCTGGTTTGCTTAATTTAACAATATTAATAAACAACTAGAAACAGCCTAACCACTGCAGCACTCAGAGTAATTTGGTTAACTGGAAAGTGGGTACAGAATTACCAAACTATGATACACATAACTAACCCTACCAGTTGGTCCGTGGCTGAATTTAAGAGGGAGTGTAAATAGACTAGTCATATTAGGGTTCAACCCAGAAGTAATTGCAAACTAATATATTTTGATCGATTCTTAAGTAAAATTACCTGAGAAAAACGATGGTGAAAAGTCTACCACTCTCTGACGCTGCGCTCGTCTGCTATGGCCAATTTTTTTAAATGGCGGCAGTAGTTTTATAATTTACAGTATTGCTGAATATCTTTTAAACCGTTAAAGACAGCTAAATTTTGCAAAGTAAACTTTATAAAATTAAATGTTGCACATTTTGATGTATAAAATGTATGGCTGTTATATTTACTAAGGGTGATATTGCTCTTTAAAGCTACTTTTAATCGTGGGCTTTTAAGCGAATTTCTTTTGTTGAGAAAACCATATTATGGTGGTGCCAAAGGTTAGATATAAGCCTTTAACCATGTTAACTTTTTACTACAGGGTCCCCAGATACCAAAAACACCATTCATTAAAATTTTCATACCTGCATGTATATAATTATTAAGATACATATATAAATATGTACTTAAATTCCGTTAAACCGGTAAACCTGTTAACGAAATGTCCGATTTTTATCAAACTGGAAATGAAGGTGTGGGACTAGGTCTATTTCCATTATTTATGTTGATTGGGATTATAAGACAATGAGAAAAGGGTGATATACAGGTTCAAATTTGTCTAAAATCTGCCCAAAATCAAGGTTGAAGCTTATTTTAGACAAATTTGAACATGTATATCACCCTTTTCCCATAGTCTGATAATCCCAATCGACATAAGTAATGGAAATAGAAGTAGTCCCACACCTTCATGTCAAGTCAATATATATATATATATATATATATATATATATATATATATATATATATATATATATATATATACATATACATATACATACATAAGAATCGGTCAAAATGTATTAGTTTGCAATTACTTCCGAGTTCAGCTATTTTTTGAGCTAATTTTAAAAGGAGCAATTACCCCAAGCTTTACAAACCAAATTCAAACAAATTAGTTTTGTTTTGAAATTAATTGTTAAGAGAATCCAATAAAAACTCTTTCAAAATGGGGCCATCATGTGTTCATTCACTAAATAGACGATAAAATAATTTAAATAATAAAGATAACTTCAACCTAATCCAGTTACAATTTCAAATAGCATTTCTTATAAATTGAATTAATTAAAATTTAATTTATTTAATAAAAATCATCGAAAAAATTTATTTTTAATTATTTAATATATAATTGTATGCAAACAATAAATCCCTCCCACATTAAACAATTAGTAAAAATATGTGTTCAATTGACGAAATGCTTAACTAAGCAGGAACCAATTAAAAATTAATTAGTTTCAAGCACAAATTAAAAAAATTTATATATTAAAAGGCAAGCATGTTTCCCTCTTTTTTCTCAGCTTGTGAGCATCTGTGGAGAATTCCGCACATACCAAGAGATAGATAGATGATCAGAATCCAATTATAAATCACATATTCAAAGTTTCAATGTTAATCTAAGGGGCGCTTTCCCAAAGTCAGTTTAAGCTTAAACTGAGTTTAAACCAAATGTGACCATATGTTTAGTATTGAACGTGTTTGGGGAAAGCGGTCCTGAGTGAAAGAAGGGTAATTGATTGAATCATTTAACAGCTGCTGTAATAAAAAATGCAGCAGCAGATCAGGAAGAACAGATGTTTTCTATATAAATTAGTTTTTTAACTAATTGGGTCCAGACGATCCTACTTCAAATTTAGTTGAATTTCAATCAGTGCGCAATCTCTAGTAATAATTGATCTAAAAGTGCACTTTTCAGAGGCTAATTTCCATACAATATGGTTTTAGCCCCACCGAAGAGAAATAACTAATAAATGTTATACAGTAGGTACTTATAAATTAGGCATGAGTCATAAAATAAACACTTTTAATTCTTTACAAGTAGACTAAGTTTAAAATGATATAAAATTATGCCTATTAGTAATTTGTAATCTTAATATTTACTCTCACAATACAAGTGGAAAAATACATTTTCCAATAAATATAGATGCCAGAAAAAAAGTTGTATGCAATAAAATACCAAAAACAAACAAATGGACAGTCGAAATATTTACTTAACTGGTTACTCCACAAATAAAGTATATTTTTTATAGGGTGCAGTTGGATGAAAAACAAGATTACATTAGGCAGAGCGTAAAAATAGAAAAATACATAACTATATACAGTACATACTAACTATTTATATTTGTTTGTGATGTAAGTATCTTATTATCATTTTGATCATCTCTTCATCAGAATTGTTGTGATATTTAGAAAATAATGACTCCACTTCTAAGATTTGGTAAATTTCAACAATTATCTAATAGGGCAGATAATGTCATTATACCAGCTGATATCGTAAAGGCCACACTTGGGTGAATGCCTACTTTAAAAACTTAACGGTAGGAAACTATTCTTTTTTATTTCCTAAAGTCATGAATTTCCTGATATATTGTTCACATGTATTTAATATGATCTTAAAAGAAGCATTATCAAAAGAGTTCGTTCACTCTGACCAAATGTTGAATTACAAAATTAGAAAAAAAACGTACAAATTTAACCATTACAGCTGGAAGCCAGCTTAATACAAGCCTTTTAAAGAAATTTATTTTTTAACAACAGCAGATTAAAGAGGAGATCATTTGAATAAGTGATTTAAAAACACTTCTCATTCTAGCATTGAACGTTGAGTCTGTTTTCAGTTTGGGTGTTTAGGAGATCACCCCCAAAGTAGAAAAAGCAATTTGACCTGGTTTTAGCGAATTTCCCTATAGGGAATACGCTATTACGGTAGTAGCCATGGTAAGACCTAAGCCCGGGACCACTTTACTTTTTCATTTTGAGGTCCCCAGAAGCCAAAAACACCATTCGTTCATTTTCATATATATGTGTATATATATATATATCTATATATCTATCTATATATCTATATATCTATGTGTCCGTGGTACTGATAACTTTTGAAAGAGACCTCCGATTTTGATGAAATTTGGTATGGAGGTGTAAGACCAGGTCTATTTTCATGAGTTCGCGAACCAGCATTGTCGGGTTAAGGGAACGGGGTTTTATGGGGTTTCAAAGGGGTCAAAAATGGGTTTTTGGCATTTTTGGACCTTAATTTTTAAAATTTATCAATTTTAACTGAAACTATTTAAAAGAGCTTAAAAAAACAAACAATTTGGCATTTTGAATTTTTATCATAGCATAACTAGTTACGGGGCAAATCCAAAAATGTGTTTTCCATGTTATTCTTATGGGAAATCAAGAAAACCCTATATATTGCTTATTTATTGACATAACTTAATCAAATTTGGTATGTACATTATCTATATAAGGTTTAACTTATACTTGCTTACAAAACCCATATGGCGGCAAACCTACATACTCACCCCCATGGGGTTTATGGGGAAAATAAAAAATTGCCAGAGTTTGATACAATTTTGTGTTTACATTCACCAATTATTGATTACCTTAGATTTTCTAACAACACCCAATGGCAGAAAACCTACATACTCGATCCTATGGTGTTTTTATGGGGAAAGTAAATAATCTGAAATTCCATTGGAAATTCGCTGAGTACGCAGGTCTGCTGCGATGGGGGTATTTTATAGTAGCCACCTGGAGAGTTAATTTGCTTCCTTTTCCTGTTACCTAGTCCTTTCTCTCCATCAAGCCTGACCAAGTGGTGCCCAGATAGCCTACAGGATATTTCTGGTAAGCCCAAAAACGTAGGTTTTGCAGCAACCAAATATGTGAATTGGTTAAGTTTTCAATATGCAATATGGATAAAAAGTGTGTTTCCAATCTGGAAATGAGTGCTGGGTTTCTCTTTTGTTTCCATAAGGACTAACCTATAACAGTGCCCAGCCCAACCCCGAATTCTGTATTCTGTACGGACAGCAAGGTGCTTAAGATAGTTTCAAATTACCAATTGGGAAGTAATGTGTTTATTTGTTTTTCTCTCGTAACGATTGTTGGGTTTCATTCGCTTGAGGCCTAACCTAGCTGCCCCTCCCCAAGGCCCAGTCACCCGACCTGCTGGTAGGTAATGTAGGATGTGAGTGACAGGTATGTACCTGAAGCGTATCCGGGGTCAGGTTCGTCGTCCTCGGAGCCCGACAGGTCGTGCACCCTGCACTGGTGGTGGTGCACCAGCGCGGCGCTCTGGTGTAGGAAGCACTCGTGTCGGAGTATCGTCGTCGTGGAGGTGGCGGGCCCGAGGCCCCGCGGGAGCGAGTTGAGCCCCGGCGGGCGTAGCACGAGTGCCAGCGCGCCGCCCCCGGGGAAGTCCTCGCCGATGCTGGGTCGGCGGGAGGCGGGCGCTGGCGGCGCGGCCGCGGGGATGTAGTCGTCGTCGTCAGCCGAGCCGCTGGAGCCAGCGCTGTTGGGCGCCTGGGGCACCGCGGGTCCCGGGACCTGCCGTCGCGCCGGGGACCTGCCCCTGTCCGGCACCGTGGTCGCGCTCCAGTAGCCCCACGCCATGCACGCACGCACGCACACACACGACTGACCCGCCCCGGCCACACCAGCCGCCCCGCGCACGCGCCGCGCCGCCCGCCACCCACAGCGGCGATCCATACACACCCTACACCCGCGCCTCGCCGCGCCGACCAAAGGTTAAGGCCACCGCGCGCCTCTGGTCACCGCCTGGGTCGGTCCACCGCGATAACTGACAATTTCGTAAAATATTTCTTTGCTCACAAATTTAAATTTTAGTGACGTAATTTTTGAAGCCACCGAAGAATTATTCAAGTCATATAAGTAAATACTACGAACGTCAGAACTAAACGGCAATCGAGTTTGAATTCTTTAACTACTGTATCCGAACTGTCAGTAGTTTTTATCAATCTCGAGTCATGGTATAATCCACCTATACGTCATTCCTTTAATTCTTTAAAAACACGTTGCACAAACTCAGATCAGTAGATCTAGACCATGAGGAAATAAGGCAAAATAATGCTGCCATTTTTTACAGTACATATGAACAGATTACACAAACATTGCAATTTCAGCTATTCAACTTTTCCAATTTTTAAAACAATAGTTATTTGTGCTTATAGGGACTAAAGTACAATTTTTTTCTCCCTGAAGGGAAAGTGTTGTCGCACGAAGGCGAAGCCGAGGGCGACAATTTCCCTGAGGGAGAAAAGTACTTTAGTCCCTTGATGCACTCATTTTTCCTCCACCTATACACGAATAAAATTTAGGCCTAATAGGCCTACAGTAGATAATTTAACTTTACCTTCATATGATCCCCTGCTCCGTCAAGTTTATACGTATCCGCTGATTACCACTTATACATTTTAATTATAGTATGTGGGTCAACTTTTCCCACCACTCAATGTCGCCACCCCGCCTCGCCACCCCCGTACGACTGTAAACAACATTCCACGGCCGGAAGTTGAGCGGCCGCCACGCCGCGCCGATTGTTGCCACCAATCACGTGACTTCCGCTTAGTGCTGCCATAGATGAAATATAATACATCTATGTATTATATTTCATTTTATCTTGTATTATATTTCATCTATGGTGCTGCCTTCAACTTGATAGAGAAAGACGAGAGGGATTGGGCGTGATTAACTAGGAAACCTACCCTGGCATTTAAAAAGATATAATAAGGTAAAATTGATAGGCGAGTTCGTCATACAATACAGTAAGGAGACTAGAGATAACAGTAATTTAAGGCTTAATTCATGGACACTTCCCGTACGGTAAACTAAAGACAAATTATTGAAGGACAATCCTTGTGTTTTTTATGATGTTTACCAATTAATTAAGATATTTTTTTAAGTATTGCCAACGGAATTTAAAGGATATAAGTATTTGTTCTTTTAATTAATTAAAAGATAAATTTAATTCTTATTTAGGACCATAACCAATTAGAACCAACTTAAACGTAAAGAAAATATTTAAGAAAATAATGTGATCCATGAAAATTGGGAAACTTATACACTTAAAACAGTGATGTATTCATTATTTACTATATTTGTAGACCACTTTATGTAAAGGAACAATTAAAATTTATATATTAAAGTATAAAATAATTTTTACTCACTAAATCAAACCTATAGAAAAATGCTTTAAGTGGTTTTGGCAAACAAATCAATATTTTAATTAGTTCGATTGAATTACCACCAATCAAAATGAAGGACTTTTTTGTAATTTTATTAAAAAGTTTTATAACATTAAAATTAATAAAATTTGCTTTTCATGAAGAATAATTAAACTTTTTGTATCACTATTTTTAATAAAATTTGAGACAAATCAGAAAATAAGATACTAAAAAAGTTTGATAACTGGCCTTACAGTGCACCCAAAAATCTAATGTTCTCGCTTAGCAGCCCAAACATTCCATGGCATAAGGAATTAAAGGACAATGCCCGGTTTTCAATGATTTCAAGGCCAGTAGACACAGTGGCGGCCGGTGGTTAGGGACGCTGGGGGGGGGGGCTCTTATCATTATTTTATTTATATTTACGCCAGTGAAGATAAGTAATGTCTGCTTCAGCAAAAACGGTTATCTCTTATGTCAATAAATAATAGTTACACCATCAAACAGGTATAATTCGATCACGAAGTTGAATTAAATTGTAATATAACCTAAAAATCTTATAATCACAATTACTGACGAAAAGTCATCTGTGTTGTACATAACTGATAATCTGTTGAGTACAACAGATACAGTAGCAGAGTATCAGTTATGTACAACAGAGATGACTTTTGAGGTCAATAATTTTTTCCTAAAACAAGCAGTTGTTTTCCGTCAATTTTATTCAGTTGATATGAATCCGTTTAATGCTTAGGCCTACTTATTTTTCGTGACATTTTTTTGAATTGAGGATACGAATCAGACTGAAATAGTTTTGCCGCGGACAGGTGTGTTCTAAGAATTGAAAGCGTCCGCTACCCCAGATGTTAAGATGTCACACACTTCCTTTGCGACAATATATTTCCGGTCTTCAAACCATGTTTTCGTCTGGGTTCATGTACGCTATACTGTTCACACACTGGACTAATCCTGTTCAGGGGAGTTTCTTGTTTTTTGTACTTCATATTTAAATTCTTTATCGTACTTGAAAGCCTTACCGTAATACAATCAATTGTTTTATTAACTGTAAAGGATACATCACAATGTGGGATTATTTTGCCACTGACTGTGAATACATAGTCAAAGATTTTGCTTAACGAAATCCAGCAAAAAAAAATAAATAAAAATTAAAAATCTGCATCTCTCACGACATTTTGTAAACCTAAATTTTATTTAATGTCGCAAATCTAATGTTGATCTTTTCAAGTACTTCCATCAAAGTCTATTTATGTATTTTAACTTTTTAGTTCAAATGTTTCATCTCTAAAATACCACCAACAATTAAGGCACGATCATGAATCCCTCTATAATCAAGCAAGTGTTACAGAAAAACAAGTTTTTAATTTTACAGCCACAGAGCCAATTGACCTAATTGTATAAATTTCTAAAACACTTTTGATTAAAACTATTTTTATTTTTGTTCAACTTTGCATTTGATTAGTAACTAAATTGGGCCTTAGAAGCCCTATTTTCTTCAAAGTAATTCTAATATTCAATGTTTTTTTCATTCTATTGCCTACTATACGATTTACCTGGTGTAAATGTTGCTCATCTCCAACATCACCCATTTACATTTCCTCACAAATCTATATAATTCACTATTTCAACACAACACACACCAACACGTACAACATTACTCACAACAGAACCCAGACGGACGACTGCATCGCGAGGGAACTGACAGTCACATTTTTGGCACTGCTCGGTTGGTAGCAGTGGCGCGCGCAGCCTAGGGCGCCGGGCAGAGCGTTGCATTAGCAGCCGTTGGGTGTGCCTGTGCGAGTGAGCTGCGCGTATGCGCGTCTCCATTTGATTTTACAAGAGCGCTAGGACGCCGTGGCCGGCGTCCGTCGCTCCGGCCCGAGCCGGCCGCGATAGAATTAGAGACACAATCGTCGTCGATTTTCGATTTATTTTGGTACGATCTGTTTCTATCTTCAACTTATGACCTATATAATTGTCATTCTTTTAAATATTCTCATAATAATATTTTTGTTAGTTTATTTATTTTGATTTTTTTAATCAATTCTTTAGGAGGGGCGGCGTCCGGGAGTCCTTATGGGCGAGCCGCCACTGAGTAGACACCTTGCCTGTGTAGGTGTATTTGTGTTTTCTGGGTTTTTACTTATCACAATATTTTTATGTTAATTACATGAAAAAACTGTTATAGAATCAATCAAAACCATATTAGAGGGAGTGGTGCAAATGTGGAAGCGTGTTGGTAATGTGGAAACATGTATTGTACGGCTTGAGAAGTGCTGCAGCATAGCTGCAATCGCATAAACTTCTTGTTCTAATTCATTGAAACGCCTGTAGGTGCGCTGGAAGTCATTGAGTGGTTGTTAGTCAGTGAACACGTTGTTAAAAGATTTTCCATTTTTTCAAAAGTTTTAAGGTAAGTTTTAGGCCTTAAATCTCTTTTATTGTGTAGTCTATCCTATTATCTCTTAGTACTTATTCAGTTACCTTTAAGCAATAAATAGGCTACAATACTGTGCAATTAAGGCAATTCTTAGTTTGAAAATGTGGCGTCCATTCAACTTTGTAGTCCAATATGGCAATGCTGGTAATGTGGAAGCACAACATTAGTGGCAATGTGGAAACGTTTTCACATTACCCTCACCTTTTGTTGTGTGTACTACATTTCCATTGCTCGTGTTTCAGATGCCGAGGAAGACGATTGGTCTCAAGCCCAAGGGCAAATTGAAACATTGGGATGATAAATCTATGATACAAGCTATTGTTGCTGTTCGATAAAAGAAGATGGGACTACGAAAGGCTGTGAATCAATACCATGTTCCACAGACCTCTTTACAACGATATGTGAATAGTGACAAAACACCAGAGGAGTGTGTAAAGTTACAATGTTTATTAAATATAATGATTTCATATTTGTGTTTTGTACTGTTATGAACCAGAAAACCCATGTTTCCACATTACCAGCACTTTTTGTAAATTGGTCCAAAATGCAAACTTTTACTATACAATTTTTATTAATATATAAACGTAACTTTTTTTAAAAAACTAAAAGGTATTATTGTTACTAACATATCTGTGAAATTGTTTTCCAAGATTTGGAGAAATTGCAATGGTAGGTAAAATGGATACGATAAAAAATAAAACATTATTTCCACATTTGCACCACTCCCTCTAGTATAAACTTGAAATTTCGTAATGCAATTTTTCTAAAGATCAATATCAAACTAACACCCACCTCCACATTTTACTTGAGCCCCCAATTATTTTTAAAGTCGGCGCCCATGCTCCTGGTAGACCAAAGTAGAATATTACGAACTATTTCACCACCATTTGCAAAGGGTAATGTTTTGTCACAACGTTAGAAGGTATCGATACCAAGATTATTTATTTCAATGAAGCATTTTACTTCAAAACAGTTCTTATAAAAAATATATCCAATACATGCAATGAACTGATTATTTTATTATTTAAAATAAAAAATAAGACTGTTGTTTCAAATTCCACTTTAAAGACTAAAAAATAAAATCTCCTACAAGTTATATGATGCAATACTGTTTGGTGATATTGTTTCAGTGAGAGTGACAATAACTAAGTTACCGCTTGTAAAATGTTTGGTGGTGGGTAGTGGTTACAGCAGACAAATTTGCACCATGCGGACCGACATGTTACTCCAAACTTTTCCGCAGCGTGGCATGTTTGTGCAATCAAACCCCTTGTTGTTTCAATAAACTGGCTAAACTGCCATGGGAATCATACTGAACAATGTGTTCAAGAAACTTTATAATAATATTTTTAGAATGCATTCAAGTTAAAACAAAAATAATATACTTGTTATTCTATTGAAAGAACAAAAATTTTAATACAATATGAAAATTACTCGGTTATTCAATTAATTAATTACATTTGTTCTATAATAAATACATAGTTTTTCTCAAGTAATTTTGTAAACAAACACAATAGAGCAACTGAAGAATGAGAATAAGAATTTATTCAGCCAGTCAGTATTTCAATCAAAAACAATGGCATGTCAAATGCAAATACACTTTTCGATTTGTATTAATCAAAAATCCAATGCAGTCCAAGATCTTGACATAAACTCTTCCACAATATAAAATGGGTTTGGACATAGAAATCTGCTTATTTTAATTTTAAAATACTTATCGTTAAGTAATAGTATTTCTAATGGTAACTTGTTGAATAATTTACTACTTAAGATTAATGGTCTTTTATCAGTCTTAGCTATTCTAATTTGAGGCAAATTTATGTTACACCTATTTTGTGTGTAATGACTGTGTATATCCCTCCTATACTCTATATTTTCTAACTGAGATCTTAAATATAACAGGCATTGCTTAATAAATAGGGAGAACAATGTCAATATTTTATATTCTTTAAAAAGGTCTCTACAACTAAGGTACAAATCTGACTATTCTAGCCATGTACATCTAATAGCATAGACTATGTACACTAACGTGAATAGACTTCTCATCCAATGCTTTTTGTTTGATACCAAAATTTGGAAAGTTTGTGTAAGCAGCCCCCGATTTGCTACAATCGATGTTGTTATTATTCAGCTGGATTTACAGTGCTGCAAAAACACATTACTACCATAAACATAACCCTCAGTTACAAAATATTCCATCCTTGGTTGAGAAGAGTGGTAATACTGATGTATCTATCATATGTCACTTGTACTCCATGTACGCCGCAGAAGATTGCACCACCGTCAGTAGGTTTCAAACACGCCTATGCTATGAGAAGTCTATTCAGGTTAGTGTATATAGTCAAAGCTAATTGCCTTTTTCTGCATATTTAATATGTCTATGGCATGCACAGAGGACCCAGAAACAACACGTCCATCGCTTAGGTATAACCCTCGCCATGTAACTTGACGAATGGATTTTCACTACTATTCAGTTCAAATGATTGGATAATCAGCTGTTCTATGAAAAATTGCATGTAACGTAAGCTCGATGTTTTTGGAAAAGTACCCCCTCTCCTCCCCTCGCCCATCCCAGCTGTTTTTGGCCATTCGTCAACTTATGTGGCGTGACTTATAAAAGTGAAAAAGACCTTAGTATGACTGTATGAGGGACGTCAGTTCAAATTCACCACATAACCTCTTTAATGCAAATTTACTTGAACTGAGTAAGCTTACTTTTAAAAACAACTATATGTTGAAACCAGTTCAAAGTGGAATCAAAAGTTAGTCCCAAATTTTGGATTTTTTCTTTATTTTGCATACCATGTGCTTCACAAAGGTGAAACAGTTTTTGTCTTATAGTTATTCAGTACAGGGTTATTTAATGTAAACCAATCTTCAACTATCTTTAAGATGATGATTCGAGTATAACAAACGTTTTCCAGAATCTGAATGTCTAGTAATGTTGGTTATGTCATCTGCGTACAGTACAATATCTGAGTTAAATGTTAGTTTATAAACAGGTTCTCATTCATGTTAGAATTTTGTTTTATATTTTAACTGCTATGATCTAATTTTCTTTAAGTTCATTGTTGAGGTTATACTTTACAAATTTTTGACTGTTTAATCCTGGCCATATCTTCATAAAATGAAATAAAGTTCTATTTCTCCACTAAGATTTTTACTTATTTTTTGCACAATTTTTTTAGTTTCTTTGCTTGCAAATGGGAGCAAATTGCAGGAATATGGTACAACTTGGTTCATCCATAGGTAGTGAATAATGGCAGAAACATAGAAAATATCAACCACTTTACACAAATACATTTACAAAAACTGACATTGGTTAACACTAGCATATGGGTAAAAATGTTATTAATTTTGTATACCGAATTTCTTTGTTTAACTGATGAATGATTTCAAACTACTGTATCTATGAATGAGGCTACATAATGGTTCGGCCGCCGGATAATCCGGCCGCGGTATTCCGGAAATGAAATATTTGGCCCCGGACGTTTCCCAAGGAAAAAATAGACAAGAGTAAACTTGTCCCATGTTATATCACTAAAATATATCAGTTCAATTGACAATTTCCGGACTATTTGGTTTAGAATATCTTCTAAAACTTTTTGTTAGTGTTCTATTTATGATCTTTATCTTTTTGTTGGGTGTTTCGCGGTCCGATCGTCGAGTTTAGGTCACTAGATAGATTCTGTCCCTTTTAGGGTCCCATTTATATATTAGGGCCTTCGTTCGCAGAAGACCAGTATTATTGTCTGTTCAACGCAGGTTCATCGCTAGCGACCCCTTTGTCCGTTTCTGAACGTCATTTCGGCGCTACAACTTGTGAGAAGGAGCAAATCATGATAGTTGAAATTGAAAAGTTGATACATTACATTGATTGGGCAAGTATGATAGGTACCCTAAATACATCCTAATAGTTCATTGTTGGAACACACATATACAGGTCTCTGTTTAACACGTTTAATAAACCGCCGGTTAATCTGGCCATTTTGAAATCCGGCCGATGGTCCGGTCCCGAAATGGCCGGATTTGAGGGCTTCTACCGTAAAAGTCAGTGTTCTTAGCAAGTTCAAAAGGTGTTGGAATCATTAGTGTACAGAATTTCATATTTTTTTAAATTCAAATGGGAATTTACCTACAAAGTCTACTCACGCTTTTATCAAGCGTTAAATCAATAAGTTAAATTGTCTAATTGGAAATATTTAATTAATATATATCAGATGAACAAATCTGCTAGTTGAGGAGGTGGCATGCAGGGAGGGGGTGTTCGCCATTACACCAGCACTTTAATACATCACCTCCGCAGAAACGCTAATCGCCTAGTGTGCGGGTGCGTGCATGTCCGCAGCCCTGCAATTATTACTCGGCCGACTGATGGATTTAAAGCTGATAAGGGAAATTACACGTGGTTGGACGTTCAATTGCAGTGATAAATGTAAATCAGCGTTGTGACAATATTATTCACTTTTAATCACAACATAGCTGTAATACATAATACTTTTGCTATACTATTCTTAAATATTTAAAAATACAAATCTCTTACTTTTTAGTAGGCCTATTTATTCTAAGTAGAGGTTTTATTCATTTTTATTTGATTTAATTATGATTTATAAGAAATAGTGGGTTATGGAATAAATTATTAAAAAGTCAAAAAATATCATTGATGCATTGATGCTAAGCACTTTTCATACAAGTTTATTAGCTGCCTAATACAGTACTACTAAATCTTGGTTTTAATGGATGGATCTTGTCCTCTTGTTTTCTAACTTATCTCTATCGACATTTAACCAATATTTACATATATACATGATATGGTGGCCGGTTTCAAGTACCGTAGCCTATTTAAATATCCTTGACAATTGTGAAGTACTCCTCAATGGAGTACAAGCACGTCCTCTTCATCCAGGATTTAATCTTAGTTTTGAAGGTAATGGTAATGATTTAAAGATACATGAAAAGTTATAATATTCATAGCATGAAATCAGTTGTTAAAAATTTATCATTTTCTTGTAATAAATTATTTTTTACAAATATATACAGGGTGAGTATATACAAATTTGTTACATTCCTATCTCAGACAAAGCTCGTTCGCTCCGCTCACTCCCCTTTTCGCTCACTCACCAGGCCAAAGTGTGCTGCACTTTGGTAAAATTTTAAGGAACCACAGGTTAAAGATGTAACAAATTGGCTTATATCTACAATTATTATCTGGTTTTTGTTCAATTGTGAGTAACAGGGGAACTTTGAAGAGCTCTAGCAAGAAAACCAGATTTTTCCCAGCCATGGGACCAACTGCAATTGATTTCTCTTAGCCAAAACCCCAAAAATAAAAATAAAAACAAACAAACAAACAAAACAAATACTTGGAAGGAAAAAAATGTTTACCCCTGCAAATAGTACTGGTTTTAGAGTATAAGATAATTAGTAATTTTTAAAACAACCCAATATGCAGTAACCTTAATTTAAAATTAAGTACATAGATGAATACACAGGTGAATGCTTCAAAGTCATCCAATAGCTTTCTTTTGATCCTATATATCACAGTACACCTTGCTGGGTTAGTGCTTTAAAGTGATCCGATAGTTAACTTTAATATTCCAAATCTGACAGTATACTTCTTATGGAGGACCAGTAAAAATCTTAAAATGATATTAGGTACACAAGTATCTATAGTCAATAATTTTACTCATAAAAATTTATAATTTTTATATAACTGTTCTCAACTTGGCAGACAAACAATAAAATTTATAAAAATTTCATGTTGTTTATAAGATATGCTCTTAAAATGTCATTTTAAGACATTTTTATAGGGTTTTTTTATACTGAATGGTTTTATAGATAGATACAATCAAAGTTTTCAAAGTTTGCCACACGTTATTCTTATGGGATTAAAAATGAACTTCAATAACTTGGCTCCATCTCCCTAACCGTTAGGTTTAAAGAAAAATGTCATGAAATTAAGTCTTAAATTTATGTGTTCAACTAAAAAATTACAGAAAATTGGAGGTTTACATTTTTAAATTTTAAGTTAGCCACCATAGTGGACAATGGAAGGAAATTTCAAAAATTTAAATAATACCTGAAAGCAACATAAAATGAAGGGAGTCCCCCATAAAAGGTATTATATGAGATATAGGATAAAAAGTTAGCTATCGGATGACTGTGAAGCATTCACCTGTATATTGACGTACATACTTATTTTTTTGTTTTAAAAATTACTAATTATCTTATTGCTATACAGCCCTTCATAGTTCCCATGTTATTCATAGGGAGATTTTTTGTAGCTACTAAATTCAACAAAAATCAGCTAATAATTGTAGATATAAACCATTTCATCTTTTACCTGTGGTTCAATAAATTTATACCAAAGTGCAACACACTTTGGCTTGGTGAGTGAGCGAAGTGTATGAGTATTGTGTTAAAAAGGAAGAGGACGAGAGAGCGGAGCGAACGAGCTTTATCTGAGGAAGGAATGTGACACTTAATTTTAACAAGCATAGAATCGGCCCCCCTGGTACTGTAAAATTAATTCAAGTCTTTATGACTTCTTTTAAGATAGTCACTAGGCAAAGCTACAAAACTGGTGGCTAAGCAAAGAACTATTGCCTCTAAACTGTTCGTCAACAATGTGTAACACAGAAAAGACCCAATCCTTGCTACCTCATCAGCATGTATTTTCACACACTGCAAATTATGGCTTTGTTTTAAAATTTAGAGCTTAACTTTGTGTGGTGTAATACAGTAGAAGCCCTCTTAATCGACCACTACAGGACCGGACTATGGTCGGATAACGAAAAAGGTTGGTTAAGCCAAAAAGTACCGGAATTATGTGTTAATAGTAGTTTATACAATAATTCTATTGTGTGACCTTTAGGCTAGAAGGCTTTAAGGCTTAGGCTAAATAGAATCGTTAGATATATTTCTACGACTAACATAAAATTGGTATAATACTGGTAATAAAAATTGTTATGGACAACCATCCAATGTACTAGATACATTGGACAACAAACTAAGGTAGATGACACCAACAGCTGATTAAAGCGGTCCTGAACCTCTGACGTCATGTTGTTTATCTTGACACATGCGTGGTTTACTTTAAATATTTTAAGTGTTGCACCTTTGATGTCATCGATTTTGCTATTGTTTGATTGATTGATTGATTGATTGATTGATTGATTGATTGATAGCCATACGGATGTGGCTTTGTCATTCTCACTCACATATGATCTCACTATTTTGAGGTTAGGCGCAAAAAGTAACCAAAACCTGAATCGTAATGGAACAATTAGCTGATACGAATTGCGTAATTTTTGTATTAAAACACTACTTTCACTCAATGCTGAGCTCCCATTGATCTAGAACCCGTATTTTAATTTGAAACCTGTATGTTAAAGACCCCACTAAGCAAAGTATTTAAATTTGGTTCAATAATGTATTTATTTATGATTATAGTTGTAATATCATAGTTGGTTATGGTCATAGATAAAATCAATAAAACAAGGGAAAATGTTTAAAAATTGTTGCAACACAATCAATTTTTCCTAACAAAATCAATTTTAAACATACAATTATGGTATAAAAACTATTAAAAACCAAAATTAACAAAAACAGTTACAACAGTAAACTGCCACTAAAAACAACTTACAGTACTGAATTTGATTTGCTAAGGTAACGTATGATCGATCTCTTTCACATAAAAGTTATTTTTAGATCATCATAGCAACATCGGCGTATACGGGGGAAGTTTTTATATTCCTAGAAAATGGTCAGTTAATCCGACGGGCAGTTTATTTTATTTTATTTTATTTTCTTGCTTCAAAACAGTTAAGACCAATTACATTGAAGCAGAACAATGTTTTTATAATTTTATGAGTCCATGGAACAAATGTTCAGGTCGCACTATCACTACAAACTTTACAAAAACTGTAGTTGATCAGTTGATCCGAGGTCGGTTAAGAGAGATTCCGCTGTACAACAATAAAGTAAAATTATTTTATTTTTTAATAGTTTATTGGGACATTAATTTGATACTATTTTGAAAAATTTTCCAGCATTTGTTTAAAAAGATGAAAAATCATACAAACTTATAAAAATGGACAGCTTGCTATTAAACTTTAGATGGACAAATTAATAATTATTATAAAAGATTACCATTTATCAATGTATTTGTGGTACAAGAAAGAAAAATGTGTTTTTCTTAGAAACAGAAAATACCTTTAAGGACATATTAGCTACTTAAACCAATTTTAATTTTTATATCAATTTAATTTATCTATTACCTTTATATAAAGTAGTTATGGGCACTTTCTATTAATTCTATTCTAAGTTCTTACATTAGTTCCATAATTTTTAGAGGTAAAAGGACAGGTCGTACAAGTTTTAAGTTACATGTAAATTATTGGACCTAATAGAGATGAGCAAAGACACATAATAAGGAAGTCAAAATGAGTTAAAGGGGACACAAGTGGTCTTGGTTAAATGAATCTGACTTTGTCTAGTTTTATATCTCTGTATAGTTCCCATAAAAGCACATTTAATTGTATAAATAAAAAGCATGTTTATATGGTTGTAAAAATATTACTAGGTAGACATTTTTAAAAAAACGTTTTGTTCATCTTTTATATTTTTAAAACAAACAAAAAAATAGAATAAATAATCAAATCATATTTAAACAGGTAATTCTACACTTTTAATATCTTCCAATTGAATTGATGCAAAATTACCAAAAAGATAATTTAATCCTGTTGGTACAACAATTGGTACAGCTTCTAGACCGACTAGAGTTAAGCATTTTACAACAGTGACATTATAGAAATGAGATTCAACGTCACTGATTGTTCCATTACGATTTATGTTTCATGTGTGTTTCTTTATCTGCCTAACCTCAAAGGAGTGTGATCTAATGTAGATGAGGATGACAATTAAATCAAGCAGTATCAAGTTATGCAACATTTATTTATTTAATTTATTTATTTATTTTATTTATTTATCCTATAACATTTATAACAGCTTTATATAATACGTGTTTAGTGTCATAGTTATAATTTAGCCTACTTAAAGATTAAAACTCTTACAAGCCAACATTCTTCATAACATAATTTTGTTCTTTTTTAGGACTGTTATTAAAAATTTTACAAGGCAAGTAAAATGTCAAGTAAAACATTTTACAATTGTAAGTGGCATAACAATTCACTAACCAAAAAAATTTTGTTAGTACTTAAAAAAAATTCTTGGTTTTATGCTTGTAAATCTGTCTCACAACAAATTTCTAAAATTAATCATGCAGTTTTCTGCAGCAAGGTAAAATTCTCATCAATAAAAAACCAGCAATGAACTTTTTAGAATCAAAACGCCCATATACAACAGATACAATAGTTACACAAGTGGTACCGACAAGATCAAATCAAGGCCTGAGTACCTTTGTAAGCGCAACATCCGATGAGCACACAGACATACATGGCGGCCTCTGCCGGCTGTTGGACTAATTAAGCTGACGACCGAGGAGTGACTAGACGAGCCTCCCACATGTTGTGACAAAGGACCAGTTGTGCTGCGTGACACATCCTCAGCAGCAGAGCCACTGCGCGACACACTGTCTCACACAATGGCAGTGTTCGGATGTATGCACAGTATTGATTACACAGAATTGAGACTTTCTAGGGAGAATACATGGAAGACCAGATAACAATGTAGAAAATTGAGCCCTCAAATGTTCTTATTATTTATTTCAACTAAATACCTCAGCAGTTGAAATTCGACCCTTTGGTACATAAAAGAAAGTCGTGTTAGTTACACTATTTATAACTAAGAACGGCTGAACCGATTTGGTTGAAAATTAGTGGGGAGGCAGCTTAGAACCAGGAAACTTACGTAGGATACCTTTTATCCCATTTGTGTGGAGCGGGACATAGACCCAGGACCATCATAAATGTAACCATGTAAGGTTGTTGGGAGTTTTTATCTAAGTTGTTTATAAACACTACATATGGCAAAAAATGTTTCTTTGTAATGAACTATACAGGGTGTTCGGAAAAAACGTTTCAGGAATTTAGGAGGTTATTGTCCACATCAAAATAAGCAAAAAATTTCCCATAAACATATATCCTAAAATGCTTCGTTAACCCGCTAGCCGCCATTTTGTTTTTTACACTAAATAATTTTTATTTCCGTAATGGGTAATTGTATTAAGTTAATATTTGGCATGAACCTTCATCATAGCAATACCCATTTTCAAGAAAAAAGTTATTTTTTTCTAATGTGTATTTTCAAAATGGCGGCCATTTTAAAATTTTAAACTAAAATATCTTAAAACCGGTAAATTTTATAAAAATTTTACTAGACACAAAAAAGTTGACAAATTTAATTATCTAACCAATGGTACCAAGTTTGTAAAGATCTGACAACAAATAAAGGTGTTATTGAGATTTTTCAATTAAAATTACCTTAATTTGCATTAATTACAATGCAAAATCAATGTTTTTATGCATAAAAATCTCAATAACTCCTTTATTTGTTGTCAGATCCTTACAAACTTAGTACCATTGGTTAGATAATTAAATTTGTCAACTTTTTTGTGTCCAGTAAAATTTTTATAAAATTTACTGGTTTTGAGATATTTTAGTTTAAAATTTTAAAATGGCCGCCATTTTGAAAATACACATTAGAAAAAAATAACTTTTTTCTTGAAAATGGGTATTGCTATGATGAAGGTTCATGCCAAATATTAACTTAATACAATTATCCATTACGGAAATAAAAATTATTTAGTGTAAAAAACAAAATGGCGGCTAGCGGGTTAACGAAGCATTTTAGGACATATGTTTATAGGAACTTTTTTGCTTATTTTGATGTGGGCAATAACCTCCTGAATTCCTGAAACGTTTTTTCCGAACACCCTGTATAGGCAGCTGTTTTTATTTAAAGTATTGAGGGAAGACTGGTAATAAAAAAATTGAAGTGAGTGTGGTATCGATTACATCAGCTTCTGTCTGTTCTCATAATGGAATAATTAGCCGATATGATCGGGTTCTGGCAGCCAATAGATTAAGTACAATAGTACATGGTGTTGTATTTAAATAATCCTTACTGAAATGTGTGCTTTACAAATATTCAAGTTTTTTTCAAAATATAAAGTAATTGTTCGTTTAATTCCAAGTATATTACAAAGAACTTAGAAGCAAAATTTTTGTTTTTTTATCTGAAATTATAACAAAGGAAATAATTATGAAACTTTGAAAAAACTAACTAAATGAGATTAATACATATCACTCTACTACTAAAGGAGTTTAACCAACATGTTTCAGTCAAAAAGTCAAGGGAAAAAGAGAATGCCATTTAGAACACTTTTGGAAAAATCCATAACAGCCACAGCAACTCTACTTTTAGCGAATTTCCCTATTGGGAATACGCTATTACGGTAGCAGTCACGGTAAGACCTAAGCCCGGGACCATGATACTTTTTTGTTTTGAGGTCCCTAGAATCCAAAAACACCGTTCGTTCAAATTGATATATATATATGTGTCCGTGAACACGATAACTTTTGAACGTAACCTCCGATTTTGATGAAATTTGGTACAGGGGTGTAAGCCAGCGTCTAC
Organism: Neoaliturus tenellus; assembly: GCA_030545055.2. NCBI lineage: Eukaryota > Metazoa > Arthropoda > Insecta > Hemiptera > Cicadellidae > Neoaliturus > Neoaliturus tenellus. The sequence goes on along the minus strand of CM061531.1, from coordinate 15,757,264 downwards.
TAGGTTGAGTTCGCAAACCAGAATGATCGGACCATGGGAACGGGGTTTTATGGGGTTTCAAAAGGGTTAAAAATGGATTTTTGGCTTTTTTTCTTTTATTTAGAAAATTCGACAATTTTAACTTAAACCATTTAAAAGAGCTTAAAAAACAAACAATCTAGTATTTTGAATTTTTTACCTGGCTTAAATGATTATGGAGAAAATCCAAAAAGTATGTTTTTTATGTTATTCTGATGGGAAACCAACAAAACCTTCTATCTTGCTTATTTATTGACATATCTTGATAAAATTTGGTATGTAAATTCATTAGGAAGCGTTTAACTTAAATTTGCTTAGAAAACCCATATGGTGGCAAACCTACGTGAGTACCCTATAAACCCTATAAACCCTATAGGGGTGAGTCCCTATAGGGTTTATAGGGAAAATAAACAGAACACCATAGCCTTATAAAATTTGGTATGTACAATCACTAGGTAGGGTTTAACTTATATTTACCAACAAAACCCATATTGCGGCAAACCTACATACTCTCATACCATGGATTTTATGGGGAAATAGAAAGTATACCAAAATTTCATTGGAAATTCGCTGAGTACGCAGGTCTGCTGTGACGGGGGTATTTCCAATTGCACCAGATCTGAATTCCGAATTACCCGTACTGATAATTGGGAGCTCTTGTTGTTTTTATACAATAAAAATTTATTCTTGCACTTTGGTAACATTTATTATACATTTATATGCTTACAGTCCACAAAAGCCAAGGCATTTGCAAGCCAAAAGAATTGGCTCAAGCAATTCTTTATAATTTACGTATTTTAATGTGATTGGCAGTGGACGTTGTACGGATGGGGGGGAACATGATGTTAATATACACTTCTGAACTGTCAAGTCTCTCGAGTGAGCCTTTGCTTAAAATATAAATTGCAAAATGAAGAATGGCCTTTTCGATCGGGTGAGCGAGTGATGTAGTAAGTAAACTTGTAAGTGGTGCTATATATACATCATAAGGCTTTCACAGGCAGCCACCAAGTACTAAAATAATGACTTTCTGTAGTGCAGAGCACATCCTGTGTAAATGTATGTAAAACTGAACATTAAAATAAAATTTATAAAGCTAAAGGGGAGAAAAGCTATTGAAGCCCAGCATCACAAGCAGTATGCTGACTGATCAACCCTTCGGGGAAAGTACACAGTGTGCTATCTGTGACTATGGGATCCATAGTCTAATACTTTGCTCCACGGCCGCATGAGTGGCCTTCTGTCATTCCCCTTTTGTATTTCCAATGATTTCCTCTTTCTACCTCAGTGCAGAAACGATCGATCACAGTCCACTGCTTCCGACAAAGATCCATATCCCCAATTGCAAAGTTCGGGTCATCTATCAAAGAGTGGTTCCGACCTTTGTAAGAGTCCCAGTAGGAAGTCCATTTCGGTATGGGTGGTGAAGTTTGTGTCCATCAAATGGGAGAGACTGTCCGCAGAGGTGGTTCTCAGGACCTTAATCAGCCTGTCACCTGGGGCAGGTAATCATGGATGGGCAACCGTGGAGCAGATAAGATCTTGGCATATTGCCTAACTAATGCATCACTTCGTCTTAATTCAGGTGGAGCGATATTATACAGGACCGGGAGCAGGGTAGAGGAGTTGCGGTGAGTTTGCCACTAATGGCTCTCAAGGCCCTATTTAGTTGAACGTTGATCTATCGAACATGCACACAATTCATAAGGCCAAACAAGAACGCAGTACTCAGCAGTTGAGTAAACCAAGAACCAAGCAGAATATTTAAGTTATGGTACATATTTGTTATAAATTGGTACATATTTGTTATAAATTAGTATGGGCTTATTTGTTATAAATTACGAACAACAGTGGTGCTGCACTGTTGTGATTGCGTCGCTCTAGACTATAGACAGATGTTCGCTAAATACAAAAATATTACTTTTTAAAATAAAAGTCGTTATCGAACAAATAATATTGTTAAAAATGACTTTGACAACAGGTTATGGTTGAAAACTTGTGGAAGTGAAAATTTATATTTTATAACATATTCCGTAGTCAGTAGTAGTCATTATAGCCATTATCATAAAAATGACTATAGTCATTATCAATAAAAATCTTTGTAGCAAAATCGCAAGAAACGGCCTGAAAATTGTCGTATTTTAAGGCAAGTGTCGCAAATTGCGACAAATGTAACCTCAGCTTAAACCCAGAGAGGTTTTAAAATTAAGTAGAAAGTTTGATTATTATTCAGGAAGTATTGAGCCCATGTCGGCCTATTTTTACTAAATGTATAGCGTAGGGCAGTTATTTCAGTACTGTTCACAGAACACACAGTGAAGCAGAAACTAAGGTCCACTGCTTCCAAGGAATAACCATACCACTTACACTGCTATGGTAGAGTCAGCTATGAAAAGATGTTCCAACATTAGAAAGAGTCTCAGAAGAAAGTAAATTCAGTATAAATGGAGAAGTTTGTGTCCCTCAACTGGGAGGCTTGCTGTAGAGATTGTTTTCGGACCCGTCTGCTGAGTATGTTATAATGGATGGGCAGCTGTGGAGTAGATAAGTTCTAAGCATATTCCCGAACTAGTAAATCCCTTCTTCATATGTTAGGTAGAACTGGGATATTACACAGAACCGAGAGCCAGGGTGTAGGCGTTGCCATGAGTGTACCAGTAATGGCTCTAATTGCCCTGTTTAGCTGTATGTTGAGCTCTCAGACATGCACATTGTTCAACCATAAGAGCGTAGTACTCAGCAGTTGAGTAAACCAGGGACGACAAAACAGTAAGTTCTCCATTTAGAGCCAGAAAGGTGATGGAAACTGTTAGTCCTGGTTCTCACCTTAGCTACTACCTTTTGTATGTGGTTTTTTAAAGGTGAAAACTTGAAGTGGAGAGCAGTAGAGAGCAGACAAACACAATTAAGGATGACAAGTGCGCATGCAAGGAACACCGATCGCAGCGCAGCGCAGCAGCCACCTTGCTGTTCGATAAGGTGATACAAGGGGTCACATCAAATATTTATCTCATTGAAGAACATATAATTGGAAAGAGAATTGAAAACTTACCATGAATAGTGAGCTCAGAGTCCTTGTTGACTTCATACAGACGAATCGCCTCATCAAGTTCCATCTGTGTAGAAATGGTGCAAGGATCACCTGGAAACCACAAACATAATGAAAACCAAACAGTTTAAGCTTAAAATTTGTCTTACTAAAAATTATCCACCATATTTTCAATTACAAATTACAAAGGGTCATTGTTCACAAAAGAAGGTGTTTCAAAATAATTTTTATTTAAACACAGGCCTAATACAGGACATTCCCGTTCATCCCAACTTTCCCCAGCAGACGGCCGGTTCAGATGAGAATAAAGTTGGGTAAACCATTTTTACCATCACAATAATAGCATCAGAAACCCATAATTTCCACTATTAATTTGGTAGCACTGCTGGTTTCACTAAAACCTGTTTGTCACTTGAGCACGTGTGCTAATATTGTATACGAGACTTCGTTTTAATGTTGTTTTGACGATTTAAAGTTGCATAGCGATGAGTGATATCACAATATGGTTGAAAAATATTTGCAAACAAGACACCATTACTTAAAAAAGGGCTCTCAGTGTCACAATATTGTGACCAAAGCGCAAAAACTTCCGAGGACTTGTTAGTCCTAACTTCGCCTCCATAATAAATACATTTTTCATTTAATTTCATCGTGAGCTCTCTCTACCAGTTACTTTGTAGTGGTTTGTAGTACGGTATTCTAGAATGCAAATGGTCACTACCACTTTGTGCATATTATGTCATCTGGAGACTACCAATCTTATTGCTTATTGAAAATTCTCTTTTCAACAACCAATATGAGGCGAGTGGTGACTTACTAACAGCATATTTGTGCTGGTGAAAAACAAGGTGAATTACCATGGTGGAAGTTGTATGCTAGCCAAAAAAGCTAAAGACATTCTGGGCTCTGGTTAGTGAGTAGCAGTAACCACTCACATTCCCACGATACAACTGATGAGATTTTAGTAATTTTTTTGTGCTAATTTTGGAACGCTTTCACATTTTGGAAGACGTCCATTAACTATTACCCAATTAAAACCATATGAATGATTTCAGGTTGAATATTCAAGATAAATTAACCCAGGATACCAACTGTCTCGCGGCCGAGCACGCACGCCTTTGGCTCCCTTTCTTTCCTACACCCATACAAATCAAGATAAAAGTCAACCAAAATAAATTGACTAGGTATAAATTTTGAAAGACTTATTCATTAAGTGAGACCTGACTCATTTTAAAAGGAAAAAGATATATTAAGTGAGAAACACGATTTTTAGATTTTACGAGTCAAGTTTGATGTTCAACGTCCCCTTTGGTTCTGAATTAATTAAACTTACATCAGTTATGTATGGTATTATTAATGCTCCACATTTTATCCCGGTTAATGTGTAACTTAATGAACTTAATGTTAATGAACTTGGACATTGAATCAATCTCTCACTGATCATTTCAAAATGGCCTCAAACTGAACGTAAAAAAAAACACGAGCAATTGTTGTTGGTTACCCTAGACTGTTGACTAAAATTGACCTACTCACTGCACCCAGACTAAGAGTTGATGGCGACAATCTTGAATACTGTGACAAGGTTAAGAACCTGGGAATTTTCTAGAACAAGCATTTGGGTTGGACTGACCAAGTCAATGCAACATGCAACCGGGTCTTTGCTTCCATTCACAGTCTTAAACGCCTTGCAGGCTATCTACCACTAAATGTCAAGGCAATGCTGGTAAAAACTCTTGTTTTGACACATTTCAACTACTGTGATGAAGTGATCAGCGACATGACCGTTGATATTTCAAACAGACAGCAGCGTGCACAGAATTACTGTATCCAGTTCATCTTTAGTCTCAAGCGAAATGACCATGTTTCACCTTATTTTAATTTACTCTCCCTAATGAAATTAAAAGAACTCCGTGAATGTCACACACTTTGCTTGCTTCACTCTATTGTAAGTTCCAAAGTTCCCAAATATCTCTCTGATCATTTCTTATTCATTTCTGAAATAAGTTCACAGGTTACACGTGGAGGTTCCTGCATCCTGGCTATTTCTATTCACCGAACAACAGTATTTAATAAATCTTTTATTGTTTCTAGTTGCAGACTTTGGAATTCACTTCCTGATTGTATTAAAACTATTGATGAACGCGCAAAGTTTGGGGCAGAAGTCAAAGACCTTCTTTTATTACGTGGCAGGCGCGAGTGAGTTTGTGGCACTGGCGTGGCGTTTACCTGTGGGACATGTATGAATGTGTTATGTGTTTCTTTGTAATGTTAGTTAACTTGTAACTTGAGCAGTTTGTCTCCTGATTAATCTAAGTATTAATTACAGTTTATACATTTTAATTAATTAATACTATAGCTTTTAAGCATATTTGTTAGAGGTTAAGTAGTAGAGAGGACTTGTTAGTCCTAACTTTGCCTCCAAAATAAAGACATTTTTCATTTCATATCATTTCATTTCATTTTTCATTTAACATGGCTATTTTTCTTGCAGCATTGAGTTACAGGGTCCAGTTTAAGTGAGTTAAGTTCGAGGTGTCGTTAGGGTTGCCACATTGATGAAGTCACCTGTAAAGGTTGCCAGAGAGGGAATTTTGAGCAAACAGTTTTTGTAGAATTATTGGGTCAAATATTAACATTTAAAAAAAGGCAATTGAACTGCTTTTGCACTCTTCTTAAAAACAAAACAAATTTTCAGTTTCCTCGCCTATTATGGAAATTCTGACAGGTTCGCTCCCCTAGAAAATCTGGGCTAGAGTCGCCTATGCCTACAACATGAATGTACCAAATAGTATAAAAAAACTTTGTTGGCCTTTTTAAATAAACCTTTTTAAATTTCAATCTCTATAGCGCTTTCAATTATATTGAAACAATTTATCATCATAAGCTATTTTTTCTCTTCAAATTCTTCTGTTGGTTTTTAGAAATAAAATTAATATATATACACTAGTGGCTCATAGGGGCAAAAGCCCCTAATCATAAAATTAAAATAGCATGAACCATAGCGTATTACCATTTCTTCCACAACGAAGGATTCCAGAAAATTTAATTTTAATTTGCGGTATATAATATTTTAACAATACCGTTTGAATAGACCATTCGCCCCCAAGTACTCTTATCAATCCTTTACTATTAGGTTACCCTTTTGTAAATGCTCTATTTTGTCTGTTGTTAAACTCATATCGATCTATGGAAAATAAGTTTTGAAAGAAATCGTTGTCTCTTAGTTGTGCTGTGGCGGCTTTTTAATATAACGTAGAAAAGCGGCACTGAAAAAACATTGATTTTTTAGCTCCTGTCAGTTTTTTTATTTTTTATGTTTTAGTCACAAAATTTAAACACAGCACCTCAAAGTGCATCTTTACTTGCTGTGAATATTCATCCCTCCTAATCAAAACTCTCGATTTTGTGCAAACAAAGCAGATTTGTTTAAAATCACTACATGGAGAATCTTTAAGGAGAATCTTTCAGAAAATAATCTTTCTTATATATTTCCCATTTTGTTGTAAAGTTTTTTACCTGCTGAATTTTTCTCTAGTATGTAGGTCAAACGTCTTTGATTTTAACTCGTCTTCCATAATCCTACAATCTATGAAATGACAAAAGGTTTCTCGGAAAATTCAGCTAGCAGAATACCAAAACTTCACTGACTGATGCACTTTAAGTATCGATTAATGTGTCATCGTCATTCAATATGATCATTTGACACTTTTCGTCTTAAAATAAAACCAAAACAATGGAAATAATGTAGGTGTTTATCAAACCACAATTCATCGCTTATTGCATCTCTATCAACGATCAGAAAGCGTTTTATGATTTGAATACACGCTCAGTTTTTTTTTACAATTTAAATTATAGTAACAACAGTGAAACCAGCAGTCAATTTGTAGACTAATAGTATGTAAGGTTAACTCTCTTAGTAGAATGTTTAGTCGCTCAAAGCAACAAAATGTCTTATTATAGTATTACCACTCTAGGGTTAATTTTTGTCATTTGGCTGTGAATAGTTCTTTACTCAATGTTATCATCTGTCTCAAGGCATTTAGAATCCTACCTAGTAGGATTCTAATTGCCTTGATCTGTCTCTCGTTTTAAAATAAAACAAAAACATATGTTTCAATGTACACAAAGAAGACATTTTTCGAATCCCCATGCTATTCTTAAGGAGGACGTTTTTTACTACATTTCTCATTTCCTTGTAACTTTATGGATACGTTTTATGGGACCGAAACCTTTAATTTGAGACTCCTACCATCTTTCTGCGATTTTTAAAACGCTCAAAAATTTTCCCAAGAAATTTCGCCTACAGAATTATATATATAGATTGCTTCTCTTGGTGTGAATTAGTATTTTGTTATCTTCACTCAATGTTATCATCTGTGTATCATTTTGAAATTAAACCATAACACATGTTTTAATGTATACAAAGCAGACGTTTTTTAGATCCCCATGCTATTCTTATGGAGGACGTTTTACATGATTTCTCATTTCCAGGTAACATTATGGACACCCCGATAGTTTTCCCTCGTGCATGGGACCAAGACCTTTAATTTGAGACCCCTCCCATCTTTCTGCGATCTGTATGACGCTCACAATTTTGCTCAAGAAATATCGCTTACAGAATTATATATATAGATGTTGCCCTGAAATTGTAGGAAATTTTGGTGAATTTTAAAGAATGGTCTGCTGATTTGCCAATTTGACGTGGCCACTAGGCCACAACATGGCTTGGCCAGTGCTAGAGTTAAAAATAATATAGTTCGAGTGAAGCTTATTTCAGATGTCACCGGGTCAAACGAATGGGAGGGTACTGTATGGAAAGAAGAGAGGTTAGAGTAAAAGACTTGCACCATCAAGAAATGCTAAAAGGTAGCTAACTATAGTAAAATCTAATTGTACAATCATTTACTTAACCCCTAAACATAGCCAACGAGTTAACAGATTAAATATCATAACAATATAACAATTTAAAAAATACATAAAACAATAAATTAATAAAATAAAGAAACATAAGTACCATTAGTTAAAATTCCAACACAGTAAAAACAGTCAATATTAAAATCATTAGAAGTGACCAGATCTAACAGTTTAAGCTTAAATTTTCATCATTTAAAAAATCAGTAACTTTGTAATAAGCCTTTCTAGTCAGAAAGCGTTTAATAATCCCAGAGAACTGACTTTTGGTCAATGATGCACTCTTCATATCATCACGCTACTTATTATACAGCTTTATTCCCATGAAATATATCCTTTTTTCTAAAACTGCTGATGAATGATGTGGGTATATCAGGAGGTTCTTATTTCTAGTGTTATGTTGATGTTATCTCGCACATGACATATAACTTCGAGAATGTATAAAAATGGAACTGTAAGAATTTTGAAGCTTTTGAATAATTGTTTGCATGAGCTCCTTTTGAAAGTCATAATTCTAAGTAATTTCTTTTGTGTTTTTAATACTTTGTTCATAAGTTCAGTAGCACCCCATATGTTACCATATTTTACCATGTTCCATATTTTACCAGTGAATAAAAGTAGCCATAATAGAGAGACAATTTGTCTCCATGCTTACGCAGTGAGTGAGGCAGCTCATATTGAAACAAATAATATTCAACCTTTTACATAGATTTATTATATACTAGCTGTTGCCCGTCACGGCTTCGCCCGTGATTAAATTCATTTTACATGTAATAATATCTCTTTAAAGAGCAATGAAATCTTCTTTCTTAAGAATTGTGTAAGCAGAGCATTGAATTTTGCAAAAATATTTTCTTAATGAGCACATATGAGCAAAGAGGAACAAATATGTCAAATTTCAAACCCCATAGACCTTACGTAGTGGGCTCTAAAAGACTTCAAAAACTATTTTTGCAAAACCATTTTTATTTAGTAGGCAACATAACAAGTAAAAAGGTCAAATTTCAACCCTGTAGGCTGTATAGTAATCTTGAAGTCCAGTGGGGCGGAGCCCTAAAGGACTTCAAAGACTTTATTTTGTAAAACCATTTCTTAGTGAGTACATATGAGTAAAAAGGAACGTCCACGTTAAATTTCAACCTCGTATGCCCTAGAGTAATTTTGAAGTTTAGTGGGGCGGAGCCCTAAAAGACATTAAAAACTATCTTTGCATAACCTTTTCTTAGTGAGTACAAATGAGTAAAGAGGAACGTAGAAAGTCAAATTTCAACCCCATATGCTCCTGAGTAATTTTGAAGTCCAGTGGGGCGGAGCCCAAAAGGACTTCCAAAACTATATAATAATAATCTTTATATTTGCAAAACTGTTTCTTAGTGAATACTTGTGAGCAAAGGGGAACGTCAATGTCAACAACGGATGCAATAGAGTAATTTTGATGTTCTGTGGGGTGGAGCCCTAAAGGACTTCAAAAACTATATTTGCAAAACCGTTTCTTAGTAAATACCTTTGAACAAATAGAAATGTCCATGCCAAATTTCAACCCCATTGGCCCTAGACCAATTTAATAAACCCGAGGGGCGGAGCCCTGAAGATGCTTTCCAAGAGCACCGAAGATGCATTACTTTGGGCGAAGTGGATCTCCCATTGAAAATGTTCCAAATAATTCTCTTAGGTCATATGGTTTTTCAGATGATTTTCCTAGATTCATATAAAAAATTGGCCATAAGAATAACATTACAAATTTTGAAGTCCTGTGTGGCAGAGCCCTGATGGAATTTTGCAAAATCGTTTCTTAGTGAGCAGCTATGAGCAAAGCAGAACGTCCATGCCAAATTTTAACATCGTAGGTCTTATAGTTTTCTATATTCGTTGTTTCCTAGATTTGTATAAAAAATTGGCCATAAGGATAGCATTAGATAGAAATTTTGAAGTCCTGTGTGGCAGAGCCCTGATTGAATTTTGCAAACCGTTTCTTAGTGAGCACCTATGAGCAAAGCAGAACGTCCATGCCAAATTTTAACATCGTAGGTCTTATAGTTTTCTATATTCGTTGTTTCCTAGATTTGTATAAAAAATTGGCCATAAGGATAGCATTAGATAGAAATTTTGAAGTCCTGTGTGGCAGAGCCCTGATTGAATTTTGCAAAACCGTTTCTTAGTGAGCACCTATGAGCAAAGCAGAACGTCCATGCCAAATTTCAACATCGTAGGTCTTATAGTTTTCTATATTCGTTGTTTCCTAGATTTGTATAAAAAATTGGCCATAAGGATAACATTAGATAGAAATTTTGAAGTCCTGTGTGGCAGAGCCCTGATGGAATTTTGCAAAACCGTTTCTTAGTGAGCACCTATGAGCAAAGCAGAACGTCCATGCCAAATTTCAACATCGTAGGTCTTATGGTTTTCTATATTCGTTGTTTCCTAGATTTGTATAAAAAAATTGGCCATAAGGACAACATTAGATAGAAATTTTGAAGTCCTGTGTAGCAGAGCCCTGATGGAATTTTGCAAAACCGTTTCTTAGTGAGCACCTATGAGCAAAGAAAAACACCCGTGCTAAATTTTAACATTCTAGGTCCCATAGTTTTTCAGATTCGTTGTTGCTTTGATTTGTATCAAAAATTGGCCATAAGATTAACATTAGATAGAAATTTTGAAGTCCTGTGGGGCGGAGACCTGAAGGAATTTTGCAAAACTGTTTCTTAGTGAGCATTTTTGAGCAAAGTGGAACGCCCATGCAAAATTTCAACCCTCTATACCCCATGGTTATGGAGATTCTCTGATACATGAGTGAGTGGTATTTGACAAATATATAGTAGATATATATATATATATATATATATATATATATATATATATATATATATATATATATATATATATATATATATATACTATATATATATATATATATATATATATATATATATATATATATATATATATATATATACTATATATATATATATATATATATAGTATATATTTATATAGTATATATTATATAGTAGGCCTATATATTCTTGCCCCTTAAGATTTTCATCACATATGACACCCAACAATTTGACTGATTTTTGGCAAACAATGTCTTTATCATCTATTTTAATTTTTACTTCCCCATTTCGGTTCTGTCTATTTTTAAAATGCACTAAATTTTTTTTGTCAAATTCAGCAGAAGTCCATTTAAACTAAACTAATTTTGTAGTTCACCTATAGTAATTTCGGTCATTAGTCTTCATTAAGTCATTAGTCTAGTAAATTCATCTAAGCTCTTTCCCCTTATGAGTGAAGTAGTGTCATCTGCATACACTATAAATTCAGTATCTATATTCTCAGCTAAGTCATTTGAGTATATTGTAAACAGTATTGGGCCCAAAATTGATTCCTGAGGAACTCCTGTTGTTACAGTTTCATAGCATGATTAACACTTCATATTGTCTGCCATTAATGATGTTTTATGTTGTCTCCCTGTCAGGTATGATTGAAACCATCTCAAACTTAACCCTCTAACTCCATGAGTTCTAATTTTTTAGCAGTATAACATGGTCGACACAGTCAAATGCCTTGGACAGATCACGGCAGACTGCAACAGTAGTTTGCGATCCATCCAAGGTCCTATAAATTTTATCAGTTAGAGCAATCAGTGCGGAATTAGTGGAATGATTTTTTCTGAATCCATATTGACAGTTAGATATTAGTTTGTTGTTAAATGTTCTTTTAATTGTTGATTGACCACCTTTTCGAATATTTTTGAAAAAAATTGTAATAATGATACGGGTCGATAATTTTCAATTAGATTTCTATTATTTTTCTTAAAAATTAGTCTCACAATTGAAACTTTTAGGTTTGATGGGAATTCTCCTGTTAATAGTGATTGATGTATTATCTTGCTCAATGGTTTTGCTATAAATTCCTTACTGACTTTTGCTGTTTTCACAGGAATTTCATAACAGCCAGTGGATTTCTTATTTGGCAGTGCTGATATAATTTTTTCTACTTCTCTTATCTCTACCTTCCTGAATTTAAATACTGGAATATACTGGAGTACTACTTTCCTACAGTTATCAATTAATGCTCTAGTGGGTGAACTGCTAACATTCAATTTCTCTCTTATTTTTTTATTTGTCCAATTTTTTTTATTTGTGGAAAATATTCTTATTCAAGATTTCAATTATTTTTTTGTGTTAACTCAACAAATAATTATTTGTATTAAAGAGGTTAAAAACAACCTCTTTAATACCCCATTGTTTGTAACCCAAGTCTTTACCTGTTTTACCTTTTATTTGAAAGGTTAACCTCATTAAAATTTTTATAATGATACGTCCAATAATCCATAACCATCTTATTATCTGACAGGGTACTGATTCCATGTGTTTCGGATTATCTGACAGGGTCCTGGTCCCATGTGTCTTGAATAATCTGACATAGTCCTGGTCCCATGTGTCTCCGATTATCTGACAGGGTCCTGGTCCCATGTGTCTCAGATTATCTAACATGGTCCTGGTCCCCTGTGTCTCGGATTATCTAACATGGTCCTGGTCCCCAGTGCCTCGGATTATCTGACAGGGTCCTGGTCCCATGTGTCTCCGATTATCTGACAGGGTCCTGGTCCCATGTGTCTCAGATTATCTAACATGGTCCTGGTCCCCTGTGTCTCGGATTATCTAACATGGTCCTGGTCCCCAGTGCCTCGGATTATCTGACAGGGTCCTGGTTCCATGTGTCTCAGATTATCTGACATGGTCCTGGTCCCATGTGTCTCAGATTATCTGACATGGTCCTGGTCCCTTGTGCCTTGGATTATCTGACAGGTTCCTGGTCCCATGAGTATCAGATTATCTAACATGGTCCTGGTCCCATGTGTCTCAGATTATCTAACATGGTCCTGGTCCCCTGTGCCTCGGATTACAGGGTCCTGGTTCCATGTGTCTCAGATTATCTGACATGGTCCTGGTCCTATGTGTCTAAGATTATCTAACATGGTCCTGGTCCCCAATGTCTCGGATTATCTGACATGGTCCTGGCCCCATGTGTCTCGGATTATCTGACATAGTCCTGGTTCCATGTGTCTTGAATAATCTGACATAGTCCTGGTCCCATGTGTCTCCGATTATCTGACAGGGTCCTGGTCCCATGTGTCTCAGATTATCTAACATGGTCCTGGTCCCCTGTGTCTCGGATTATCTAACATGGTCCTGGTCCACAGTGATTCGGATTATCTGACAGGGTCCTGGTCCCATGTGTCTCCGATTATCTGACAGGGTCCTGGTCCCATGTGTCTCAGATTATCTAACATGGTCCTGGTCCCCTGTGTCTCGGATTATCTAACATGGTCCTGGTCCCCAGTGCCTCGGATTATCTGACAGGGTCCTGGTTCCATGTGTCTCAGATTATCTGACATGGTCCTGGTCCCATGTGTCTCAGATTATCTGACATGGTCCTGGTCCCTTGTGCCTCGGATTATCTGACAGGTTCCTGGTCCCATGAGTATCAGATTATCTAACATGGTCCTGGTCCTATGTGTCTAAGATTATCTAACATGGTCCTGGTCCCCAATGTCTCGGATTATCTGACATGGTCCTGGCCCCATGTGTCTCGGATTATCTGACATAGTCCTGGTTCCATGTGTCTCAGATTATCTAACATGGTCCTGGTCCCATGTGTCTCGGATTATCTGACAGGGTCCTGGTACCATGTGTCTCGGATTATCTGACATGGTCCTGGCCCCATGTGTCTCGGATTATCTGACATAGTCCTGGTTCCATGTGTCTCAGATTATCTAACATGGTCCTGGTCCCATGTGTCTCGGATTATCTAACATGGTCCGGTCCCCTGTGTCTCGGATTATCTGACATGGTCCTGGTCCCATGTGTCTCAGATTATCTGACAGGGTCCTGGTCCATGTGTTTCGGATTATCTGACAGGGTCCTGGTCCCATGTGTCTCAGATTATCTAACATGGTCCGGTCCCCTATGTCTCGGATTATCTGACAGGGTCCTGGTCCCATGTGTCTCAGATTATCTAACATGGTCCTGGTCTCCTGTGTCTCGGATTATCTGACATGGTCCTGGTCCCATGTGTCTCAGATTATCAGACAGGGTCCTGGTCCCATGTGTCTCAGATTATCTAACATGGTACAGTCCCCTGTGTCTCGGATTATCTGACAGGGTCCTAGTCCCATGTGTCTCAGATTATCTGACAGGGTCCTGGTCCCATGGGCTCAGTTTATCTGACATGGTACTGGTCCCATGTGTCTCGGATTATCTGACAGAGTCCTAGTGCCATGTGTCTCAGATTATCTGACATGGTCCTGGTCCCATGTGCTCAGATTATCTGACATGGTACTGGTTCCATGTGTCTCAGATTATCTGACAGGGTCCTGGTCCCATGTGTCTCAGATTATCGGGAGTCTACTGCATGCATCCCTGAGGTAGTATATGGTGTATATATTACCACTAGGTCCAAGAGTAGATTCTGTTAAACAAACAAACAATGTGGAAAATGAGTGAGAATTGAAAACCTAAGGTACTGTAAGCCATGTGACGAACTATAATTTCTGTCGCAGTACAAAACTAGTTAAGCATCAGTTTTGTGTACATCAGTACATCCAAAATATTACTTGCAACATAACTCATCTCGTCCTTGCTATTCATGAGCTGTTCCAGAGGTATTTCATCTCTTTGTCTGTTAAATCTGCTGTGTTGTTGTTGTTGTTTAAAAGGGATTACGAGGCCCCAACAAGGCCGACTAGGCACATCTCCCTGAGGGATATTGTACAGCCAACGAAAAGAGGGGTTTTGCAGGAATGGGGAAAGTAGTAGGTAGTCAGTTTGCCTTGCTCCATGAAGGAGAGAGAACCTTACCCAGCCCTAGGACGTGACTCAAATCCCCAGGTGGCAACCACCCAATCCAACAATTGCCTAAGTCCGCCAGACAAGGATCACCTTCGAATACAGCCCGCTAAACTCCATTGTGTTGGTCTATTCTGTTTCAAGGGTACATCCATAAGCCAAGCAGATCAGAGACGCTGGAAAAGGGAACTACCCCAGGTGCCCGTTCCAGGCACAGCAACTAAGTCACTTCTCCAAACATGGACTCAGACTGGGTATCCATACTCAACCGTGTCTCAGGATTTTAGGCTGGGTCAATCTACCTACCACTCTGAGAGAAATTGATGATGTATCTAAATTTAAAAGCAAATTGAAACTGTATTTCCTAGATAAGAAATACTATTCCATAAATTAATATTTGGGCGATGTTTCCCATTGAGCTTTAAGAATTTTTAAGACACTTTTGACAATGTCACCTGTTTTCACCCGCTGAGCTGAATGTACCATGTAAAACTTAATGTGAAAATAAAGGTCTTTTCATTTCATTTCATTTCATAAGCTATTTTTATACATGTGAGTTCTTAACTCTCGGAGAGATTGGTGCTCTCAGGAGTTTCTTGCAGAAGTTTTTACACTATAGGCCAATTTTCAGTTTACATGACTTGCCAGCTCGGATTCTTGGAGAGAATTAGTTGCTCTCAGATTGTGTCAGCAAGCTAACTCTCAGCACCGTTTTCACAACATATTTTATATCACTCACAAAAACTCTCCAAGAGTAAAAAATTCTCATGTGTAAACCTAGCTATATAGAGTAGAGGAGGAACTAAGATTTATGGAAGTTGGTCACACTGGGTAGCCAAAAGACTTGCCAATAGCCTACTGTGACAGCTTCAATTTGATGTTTCCAATGATGACCTCTGTACATCATACTGACGATGCACCATACCAGACAATGCATCATACAAAGAGCCAACCAGGGGTAACTGGTGTGTTTGTTATATATTATACTAACTATTACGACTTGTAGAACACTGTGGATATGGTTTCCTCTATACAAGGTCCCCCATGCCACGTTTTAAAGGTGGCAACATATATTTTTTCCTTTACTATATGTCCCAGAAAATAATCAAAAGTCAAATTTTAAATTTTGTTACACTTTCAGTACAAGCTCAACCCATCTAGTGCCAGCCTAAAAAAGAACCGCTTTAGTATTGGTTTTTGGAGCAGTATGAGAATTCATCAGCTTACCTTCTTCGTCGACCCATTTCATGGTGAACACCTGGTCAGGACCGAACCTGCAGATGTCCCGCATCTCTTGGCACAGCTGGTCCAGCGTGGTGTGAGGGTCAATGTACGTGATCATCACCTCGCTGCAACATCACCAGTACACTCTCGATTAACCTATCCGTCACTGCTTTAAAAATTTACCCGTTTTGAGATATTTTAGTTTAAAATTTTTAAATGGCCGCCATTTTGAAAATACACATTAGAAAAAAATAACTTTTTTCTTGAAAATGGTTATTGCTACGATGAAGGTTCATGCCAAATATTAACTTAATACAATGATCCATTACGGAAATAAAAATTATTCAGTGTAAAAAAACAAAATGGCGGCTAGCGGGTTAACAAAGCATTTTAGGCATATGTTTATAGGAATTTTTTTGCTTATTTTGATGTGGGCAATAACCTCCTGAATTCCTGAAACGGTTTTTCCGAACACCCTGTATATATACCTATATATATACTTATATCAATGACCTATTGGTGTTGTGTTCAATTTGGTCTTGTCATATCATTGTAAAGCTTAGCTTATTTCAAATAAATATTTTGAATCAGAAGTCATTTATGATAAATAATAAAAGAATTACAGGGTATTCCGTAAATTTTGATTTTAGCTCCAAAAATGGACGCCATTTTGGAACTAATAAAGATAACAAAATTCAGTTTTTACCACAACGTTTGTATTAAATAGACCTTTCTAATGATGTATAATATGATATATGTTTGTATTTGAAATTTCCGAGATTCGAACCTGTTACCCCCAGTTTTTGGGACACCCTGTATTTATAAAACGTTAAAAATATTTTTAAATTATTCCTTGGATTCAATTTAGTGGTAAATGATTTTATTTCAAGATTGTAGGACAAACTGATTATCTATAATCAATTTGAGACACCTCACGTGAG
The DNA here is from genome assembly GCA_030545055.2 of Neoaliturus tenellus. Classification (NCBI taxonomy): domain Eukaryota; kingdom Metazoa; phylum Arthropoda; class Insecta; order Hemiptera; family Cicadellidae; genus Neoaliturus; species Neoaliturus tenellus. The sequence continues at coordinate 15,740,270 of CM061531.1, read as the reverse complement.
ACACCCGGTAGTATATATACACATATATACTGTACATATATATATATACACCCCCGTTACAGCAGACCAGCGAACTCAGCGAATTTTCCATGAAATTTCAGATTATTTACTTTTCCCATAAAACACCATACGATCGAGTATGTATGTTTGCTGCCATGGGATGTTGTTAGAAAATCTAAATTAATCAATAGTTGGTAAATGTAAACACAAAATTGTATCAAGCTCTGGCAATTTTTTATTTTTCCCATAAATCCCGTTTTTGTGAGTATGTACGTTTGCCACAATATGGGTTTTGTAAGCAAGTATAAGTTAAACCATATCTAGATAATGTACATACAGTACACTCTCGTTCATCGGAACTAATGTGGCGGACGGCTGGTTCGGATGTCAAAAAATTCCGATGAAGCGGAGTCCGCCGTGAGTCATCATTTCCGCCTGTACGGTGACCTATCGTGATTGTATTCACTCTTGTTTTTAAGATAACACAAGAGATTTTATGAAAATAAGGCACTCAAACTTTGAACATGGTAACAATTAACCTATAGAAATAAAAACAACGCAGGAAATAAAGATCCAAAATCGTTATTTTCATATTCCATATTCATATTCCACTCATATTCCAGCAGTCAACTGACTTCCACGTAACACAGGTGCAGCCGCGACGCGAGACAGACTGAATGATTGAATGACAGTTATGGAAGCGGTCGAAACGGATGTTCACTTCCTGCCCCCTTCCTCGTTCTATTTTCGTGCGAATACGTATTCCACGGCCTCGTAAATCACATCGATGGGTACAGATTATGGAAAACGCCTGATGACGTTTGATGAAAAATGTGATACTTCACTGTTGTGCGGATAGAACGAATGGAAATTGAAGGCGCTAAAACGGGAAAATTATTTATTTCGTAAGAAAAAAAATTAATTATATCCAGATTTTCAGTTCCGATGAAGCGGAGTTCCGATGTCGCCGAGTCCGATGAACGAGAGTGTACTGTACCAAATTTTATTAAGTTATATCAATAAATAAGCAAGATATAGATATTCTTGATTTCCCATAACAATAACATGGAAAACATATTTTTAGATTTTCCCCGTATCCAGTTACGTTAAGATAAAAATTCAAAATACCAAATTGTTTGTTTTTTTTTAGATCTTTTAAATGGTTTCAGTTAAACTGATGAATTTTGGAAATTGAGGTCCAAAAATGCCAAAAACCCATTTTTTACCCCTTTGTAACCCCATAAAACCCCGTTTCCATAACCCAACAGTGCTGGTTCGCGAACTTATGAAAATAGACCTGGCCTTACACCTTCATACCAAAGTTTATTAAAATCGGAGGTCCCCTTCAAAACTTATCAGTACCACGGACACAGACATATATTGAGGTTTGAAAAGACCTTTTGGAGTGCAATTTTAAAAAAAAATTATATCTGTCATAACATCCAACATTTGCTGCATCTCTATAAAGCTGCCTATCCATAAGTCTATCACCTATCAAAAGAGTCCTGAAAACTACACCCACAAGGATAGCATTGAAAAGGTGGCGAGACTAATTTTATAAAAGGATTTACAAGATGGACTATGATGCTCCCTTATCTCGCTTGAGGACTGTAGTCAATGATGGGGATAAAGCAGCAGAAGAAATCGATTCCATGTTATATCAAATTTGTGAGAGTGGTAGAATATTGAAGCTGTTTTCTCCTGCAGATGATTCAGTGCCGTATCTCCCTCTTGAACACTCAAAACATAAGGAGTTTAACCCTCCGAGCGTTAATCGTCGATTTTTCGGTCCAGCTTTTCGGCCTCCGAGAGTTTGAGTCGATTTTTCAACCTTTTAAAAAAGTGACGTAAATTTATAGTGAATGACAGAAAAGGACCCGTGAACGCTACCGCTGTTACCAGGAGATTCTAAGCTATCCAAAAACACCCAATTTCAAATGGCGGAACGTGATTGGTGGTTTGTAATATGCAATGAAACATCTGGTAAAAAACTGTTACCATCTGCTAACTTTGTAAACAACAAAATGCATATTTTACCAATTGTTTTAAGGTTATGAGTAATTAAAAGTGTTACTAATAACTTTAATTTACATTATTGGAATAAATTAATATGTTTTATCGAGTTTATAATCATAAATATGAGTAGGAATTAGTGTAATATTCCTCGCTTGGTTTTACATGTGTTCTTATGGGATTAGGGTAAGTAAGTAGGACATATTTGGTTTTATTCAACATACATTTTTTTCAAATATTTCAAACCTATATAAATTATATATTTTCTTGAACTGCATAAAATTCTAAACAAAATGTACATCTTGGAATTTTAATTATGTGTATCCAAAAATATTTTTGGGGAGAGCAAAGTTATATACAACAATTTTTTTGTAATTTTTTTATTTTTAACCTACTATAGCCTAATTTTGGTAACAATAAGTAAGGGTACAAATTTGTGTATTATTAGGTAGTCCATTTTATCTACTTTTATACAGGGTTAGGCAAAAGTCTGGACACACCCAGTTAACTTTTTAACGCGTTGCAGTAGAAAAACCAAACTCGGAACATGTTAACAACATGAAAAACTGCACTTTTTCATCAACTACACAACTTTGCCCCTACCCCCAAAATGGGCTATTTTGAGGGCAGTCGCAAATTTTCAAATGTAAACCCCTATTGAGTGACCCCTCACTTTAAACGGTGTATCAAGAGAAATTAAATGGCACAAACCGGAGGTCGATATCTCACCCCTAACGAAAATGGCAGCCATTTCAAAATTTGAGATGGGCAAGCAAGTATAAGTCTGGACACCCCAATTAATTTTTTAACACGTTGCAGTAGGAAAACCAAACTCGGCACATATTAGCAATATGAAAAACTGCACTTTTTCGTCGACTACACAACTTTGGCCCTGCCCCCAAAATGGGGTATTTTGGGGGCAGCCACAAATTTTCAAATGTAAACCCCTATTGAGTGACCCCCCATTTTAAACGGTTTATCAAGAGAAATTGAATGGCACAAACCGGATGTCGATATCTCATCTCTAACCAAAATGGCAGCCATTTTAAAATTCGAGAAGGGTAAATTGACATTTGTTAAAATTAAATCGGAAAATAGCTTTTTAGAATTTATAATTTCTAGAATTATTTTAGAATTGAACCTAGTAGCAGAAATGAACTAGTAAGTTCAATTCTAAAATAATTCCAGATATTCTCAATTTAAAAAAGCTATTTTCCGATTTAATTTCAACAAATGTCAATTTACCTACTCGAATTTTAAAATGGCTGCCATTTTGGTTAGAAATGAGATATCGACATCCGGTTTGGGCCATTTAATTTCTCTTGATAAACCGTTTAAAATGAGGGGCCAATCAATAGGGGTTTACTTTTGAAAATTTGGGGCTGCCCCCAAAATACCCCATTTTGGGGGCAGGGGCAAAGTTGTGTAGTTGATGAAAAAGTGCAGTTTTTCATATTGTTAACATGTGCCGAGTTTGGTTTTCCTACTGCAACGTGTTAAAAAATTAATTGGGGTGTCCAGACTTATACTTGCTTGCCCATCTCAAATTTTGAAATGGCTGCCATTTAGGTTAGGGGTGAGATATCGACCTCCGGTTTGGGCCATTTAATTTGTCTTGATACACCGTTTAAAATGAGGGGTCACTCAATAGGGGTTTACACTTGAAAATTTGGTGCTGCCCCCAAAATACCCCATTTTGGGGGCTGGGGCAAAGTTGTGTAGTTGATGAAAAAGTGCAGTTTTTCATGTTGTTAACATGTGCCGAGTTTGGATTTCCTACTGCAACGTGTTAAAAAGTTAACTGGGGGTGTCCAGACTTTTGCCTAACCCTGTATAATATATACATTTATAGTGCTAGGTCATAAAATATATTTTTTACTAATTTTTATTTGAAAAATGCCTAATGCTCCAGGGGTGCTATATTGAACTCTCGGAGGGTTGTAGAATGTCTGTTTTAAATATATAATATATATATTTTATATTATAAAACATATGTATATTAATTCAATATACATATGAAATTTTTGTAATCATATGTATATATATATATATAGTACATATATATATATATATATATATATATATATATATATATATATATATACATATATATATATATATATATATATATATATATATATATATATATGAAAATGAACTAATGGTGTTTTTGGCTATTGGGGACCTCAAAATGAAAAAGTAAAGTGATCCCGGGCTTAGGTCTTACCATGGCTCCTACCGTAATAGCGTATTCCCTATAGGGAAATTCGCTAAAATGTGTTTCAGAATAAATTTGGCAACAATGTATCAACTCTCATCAGACTATTTTCGTGAATCCTACTATAGATAGAATTTAACTTAGGCCTAATTTGCTTAAAGCATTCAGATGGCGGCAAACCTACATACTCACTCCATAGGATTAATGGGGAAACAGAATTTGGTACAATTTAGTATATGTAGGTACCTGCACTGGGAAGGACTATCTAGTAATTGCTTACATCACCCCTATGGCAGGAAACCTACATCCTCCTTCCCGTGGTGTTTATGGGGAAAAGAATAAATACAGAATTATGTTGGAAATTTGCTGAGTAGAGCATGCTAGTCCGCTGCAACTGGGGTATTTTAGAGTATAACATAGAGGCATAGTTTGTAGAATTCATATTTCTTACCCATTATAAGCAGTTTTAACACGAATTTCGGGAACGTCGGAGTTTGCAAGCTGCGTAGGCATTTTGTTCAAGCTTCTAAAAAACTGTCTGCTCTTTTTTAATCTCCGCGATAAAACCTAATTACTACAATATAAACTTCCCACAAGCAATCCAATGTGGCAAAGGGAAGGGTTCTGAAGTCCGTTACCGATACTGAGCTGACCTGAAACAGAAAAAAGTCACATAAACTTCCAGGGCACATTAGAAAATTTGGTATAAAAGCTGTCAGCACACAATCTTCTCTTGGTCAATCCAATGTGACATTCAACCATAGTCTTATTTTAGAGTGAAATAAACAGATTACAGGAAGTATTTAGTAAATCAATGGTAATGACAGTAGAGGTCTGCTATTCCAAACCTCACTTTTCATAAAACTCACCTATTTCAAATATATATTGATAGAAAAATAAAATTTTTTTTATTTAGGGGTTTTTGGTTGCAGGCCTAGTATGGCGGTGGAGGCAGTGGTCAACCTAAGCAATACGCACCATTAGTGGTGCTCTACACATGCACTTTACATTAGGTGAAGTGTGAATGGCCTACTCAGCCGCGGAAACATTTTCCAAAAATTAAGGTACAATGATTTAGGCCAAACTAAAAAGATAAAGATTTGGAATAAATTCCAACGGGTAGAAAATGTTAACTTGATATTTTTATTAGTGTTAAAAAAATTGTTTAAGTAGGTTTTTTTTATTTTTGTTGACAGACCCAAGTAATTTTTTAATTATATAGTTATGAAATTAATATATAATGTAGTTCTTAAGAGACATCTTCATTGAGTTAAGAGTCATCTTGCCTTTGGGCTTGTAAACTTACAGTAGTGTAATGGTTATACTGTACTAGCCATACTATTGATACTACAGGTTGCCAATAAAATAATATAATAGTCGACCATGGTCGCCCTTTTAGTCAACTATGTTAACCATTTGCTTTTGGGCAAAACATGGTCAGGTATTGTGTCTACTAAATATCACCAATGAAATTCCTGACTTTTCTCACAACCCGTAAATTCTTCAAAATAAATTGTTAAGTTTTGTAAATACCATAATAATCTCATATTTTGTTCTAAAATAAGTTTTTCCCAACCAAAAACCAAAGTTACTGACTTTTGCTTTACTTAAGGTTGATAAAGATCCAAAGAAAAGTTGTTCTGAGAACATAAAAATTGTAAAGAAATGTTCAAAATTGTAGTGATTTTATGATTAACCTCTAGCAACAGCCTGAAATAAGATGAAGATGCATCAGTAAGGGATTATGTTTTGTTATGTTGTAAATAAGCAAGCAGGATATGGCAAAAATGAATAAAAATCACAATGTACAAAGTTACCGCGGGTTATACAAATTTATGTCGGCCTACCTCCTAAGAAAAGATATAAAAAATATTAATAGGGCTTACTATATTTTTGTATACACCATTTTTAGTAACTTACTAGGGGGCCCGTGCAGCGCAATGCGCTGCATTTATTGGAGTACCTGGTGATCAAACCCTGATCCTTGGTAATGAACCAAGTTATTTTTAAAATAAAAATTAAACCATAGTAAAAATCAGATAACACTATATTGGTGTTTCATCAATAGATCATCATCACTAATTAACCCTCCAACTTCTCAGTGTGATAGTGTTGAAATTACGTGGTTGTTCTTAGGCCGATATCTCTTAAGGCCTCTGTCTAAACACTCTTATGAAATTTACAATAAATTCACAGATTTTGGACCTAGATAGCACAGCACAGATAAAACGGAAATAACAACAGAATAAAATTCAACATTTCATTACAATTCATTCCCGTTGAGTTATGCAGCACTCACTGCGGCTGTTTTTGTAGTATCGTTTGAGGTAGTCGTGAATGAGTGCACATCACTATTTATAAATAACTCAATCCTCTTTAACTTAATTTTCCATGGCATTAAAATTTTTAAATAAAGAAATTACGAATATTAAGAAATCTACATCTTTGTGGGTGTGGTCCATTTTAGGCCTGTTACACATTGAAGCGGCGCATCTCCTAGTTGGCGGCACGCTGCACTTGACTGCTACGTCACACGACCACCAACCAATGCTTTTTAAATGGAAGCTTACACACTACAGCAATTTACTTGTAGCAGAGGCGTGGCGGGGATGGCGCTACTGTAGTGTGTAAGCTCCCATTCAAAAGCATTGGTTGGTTTTTGCGACGTGTAGCAGTCGCGTGCAGCATGTCGCAGCGTAGCAGATGCACCACTTAAGTGTGTAACAGGCCTTAGGTTTGATGAGGCATTTATATTTTGGTTAAAATTTCTCTTTACACAAACAATTTTTTTTATTTTGAAAGATTGATTAGCCTCCGGATTACTGTTCAATACTTAAAGTGGTGTAAATACCTGCATTTAAGTAATCCAAAAGTTGCAAAAATGGCAACTAGTTTCGACCCTTCATTACGGGGTCAACTTCAGGCCGTACAAGCATTAAAACTGCTCTTCATATGAAGGTTGTCGAATAATTTAAAACTTCACACATACACACACGAACACGACACGAACAACGGACATTAAAAACACTGAAAAACAGTGAGGACGGAAGCGGCGACGTAACCCGGCGGAAGCGTAGGCTAGCGCCGGGTTACGTCGCCGCTTCCGTCCTCAATGTTTTTCAGTGTTTTTAATGTCCGTTGTTCGTGTCGTGTTCGTGTGTGTATGTGTGAAGTTTTAAATTATTCGACAACCTTCATATGAAGAGCAGTTTTAATCCTTGTACGGCCTGAAGATGACCCCGTAATGAAGGGTCGAAACTAGTTGCCATTTTTGCAACTTTTGGATTACTTAAATGCAGGTATTTACACCACTTTAAGAATTTTTTTTTAATAAGATTGTTATTTATACTATAGGTAAAGAGTTTAAATTTTGTCTCTTTTAAACAGGCATTTAATATGTATAGCATTTTGCATTAAATTTTGTTATAATAGCATAGTAAACAAACAGGTTATTACACCAACAGCCTAACCCTTTTCCTAAAGTTCACAACAGTTTCAAAACCCATGCTCACAAATTTAGTGTTTTATTTTAATATATGTTAGCTTTTGTTACTGTTTCTCAATATCAATCGGAAAACCCAAGATCCATGTCAAAAGTCTCAATTTACAAACTTGTTTTCTTACAGAGAAATGTATTTGTCTAGGGATAAGTTACTTAACTTATTTTTGTGCCCTAATACACGTACATAACAAATTCAACTAAAATCTACCCGCAAAATTTTTGAAAAAAGTTAAAACATCACAATAGACACTTTTTGTATTAAAGTATGAAATTGTGTTTATATTACAGAACCAGTAGTTCAATTTCTTCTATTCAGCTTTTAACATGTGTTTGTCTGTTTTACTAACAACAGCTGTTTTATTTTTAAATTCAATATAAATTGTTTCCCATGTAAATCTTATGGACAAAAAACAAACTTTAAGGGCTTCCCGTGAGCTTCAGAATTAAAATATCAAAAATCTAAAACCTTCTTGCAAAACTACGAACTGAGACCATTATTTTGACACCTCAAACTTTAAAATTGGTCCAGAAATAAGGGAAGAGTAGTATTAACAAAAAAAGGGCATCACGTATTATATATATAGATAGATATTTGAAATCCCAGAATGGTAGCAACAACATATTAAAGTTATAGCTCCTGATTATTTATTTAAATACACTAAGCTGTGCATACAAGTTTGGGTGACTTATTTTTCCGTAAAACGAGTATTTTCATTTTAAATTTTGTTTACATTTTATCTGTATTATATTTTACATTTTTTTTATTTTTTTAGAATATGAGTTTAACTTACCGGTACTTATATTTTAAGAAATATCTTCTAATTTTCAAACTTTTAAGGTACGAGCTCTAATGTAACTATTCAACTAATGATTACAAAATTTCACAAATATGGGTTGAAAAATGGTGCGCCCTAAAAAGGGCAATAAATACCTACTGGATATCTACTGGTCGAGAAAAGTTGGGAATTTTGTGAGGCCAGGAAAAGTAATGATTATCCAATCACAACTAGATCACTAGATCACACATTTATATACAATCCTTACAATTTCATTTCCTATTAACTGATACTTTATATAGTAATGATTTATTTGGCTGACAATTAAAAATTGCATTAGCCTATACAACATGAACTTATATAATATCTAAAAATAATTTTAAATTCATCATTTTGTTCCGTAAAATTCTTCCATGGAATAAATACACTTGTCAGTAATATAACTTCTTAATTTCTTCTTAAACGTCATTAGGTCTGTATTTATATTTTTAATTTCAATAGGTATATTATTGTAAATTTTTGCATAGTTATATATTATGTGATTTTCAAAAAATGATGTTCTATGGTAGATGGATGGAATTTGATTTGTTTTTCTCAAGTTCAATTTAGTCGGGTTGTTTTCTAAATTAGGAATTTTGTTGTTTTTCCTCATGAATACTAATATGTCGTGTACATAATAGGAATAAAATGTCATTAATTTGTTTTGCCTGAAGATTTCTCTACAAGACTGGCCTCTTTTTAATTTAAAAATGGCTCTAATTGCTGATTTTTGCAAGAGAAAGACGTTTTTAACAGAACAGTTAGCCATTCCCCATATTGGCAGTCCATACCTCATTTGAGAAACAAAGTGAGAATGGTAGACTGAAAGAAGGATTTCTCTTGTACAAAATTGGGACAGCCTTCTTATAATGAATACAGTTTTACAAAGCTTCTTGCACAACATTTCCACATGATTTTTAAAATTTAAATTTTCATCCAGTGTGATTCTAAGAAAGTTAATTGTCCCAGTTTTTTCTATCATTTGATTTTCAATAATTACATTCAATTTTTTATCTTGGGGAGTTATGCTAAAATCTATAAATTTTGTTTTTGTTGTGTTTATGGTCAGATAGTTATCTGAAAACCATTCTGTTAATTTATTCGATTCTTTAAAAGTTTCAATTTCTAAATCTTCTTGACTTTCATTTGATAAAGATAACGATGTGTCATCAGCAAAAAAAGTGATGTTTGACAATTTAGAATTTTGATTATAATTATTTATGTACAGTATAAACAGAATTGGGCCAAGAACTGAGCCTTGAGGTACTCCTGAATGAATTTTGAGTGGTTTTGATTTAACGTTTTTAATACAATTTTCTTGATTCTTGATGGGAATTTGAACAATTTGGGTTCTATCTGCCAAGTATGATTCAATCCAGCTTAAAGCAACTCCTCTTATGCCAATACTGAATAATTTTTTTAATAAAAGATCATGACGCACTGTATCAAACGCTTTTTTCAGATCAACAAACAATGTTACTGCATGTCTTTTTTTATCTAATGCCGAAGTTACAAAATCCACAAGATTAAAAATTGCATCTAATGTAGATAGATCTTTTCTAAATCCAAACTGGTTTGGAGCTAAAATGTTTTTATGTTCTAAAAAAGACAATAATCTTGTGTAAAAAATCTTTTCAAAAATTTTGCTTATAGTTGATAAGATTGAAATGGGCCTATAATTATTGCAATCTAAAGGATCATTTCCTTTGAATATAGGAGTTACTAATGCATTTTTTTAAATCGATGGAAATTGGCCACTTTCAAGAGATATATTAATCAAATACGATAGAGGTGATATAATTTCATTACAACATCTCCTAATTAGTTTTGATGACATATTGTCAAATCCACAAGAATTTGAAGGTTTAAGACAACTTATTGTGTAAGAGACTTCTTCTTTTGTAGTTGGTCCTAAATAAAGAGATTTTCTAATACTTTTGGTTTCATATACATTTTTTACCTCTTGGCGTTGGTCTATTGTAGATTTAACTATATTAATAAAGTGCTGATTAAAATGTTCCGCTATTTCAACTGGATCCTTAATAAAATCTCCTTTACTGTTTCTTAATTCGTAATTGTCTGACTTGAACTGTTTCTTTATGGTGTTTTCGTTAATTATTTCCCATATTTCTTTTGTTTTGTTTTTAGATGAACAAATTCTAAATTTAACGTGGTGTAATTTTTCTTTTCTTATTAATTTCCTATAATCTTTTTTCACTTTAAGATAGGTTTGTTTTAATTCGTTTGATTTAATCAAATCTTTTGTAGCTATGTATAACCTTTGAACTTCCTTGCGAATGTTTTGTGCTTCATCTGATAATTTTATTCTATTTTTTATGTTGAAAGACTTAATTTTCTTTTTAATCAGTGGGAAATTTTTGTCAATACAATCCATGATTAAATTATTAAAGCGATTGTATTTTTCATCTAACGAAATGCCATTTAAATACACAGTATTCCAAGATTCTTGCTGTAAACACTTTTTAAATTCTAAAATTCTTTCTTCACTGAAATCTCGAATGTGTTTATAAGTTGAATTGTTTTTTGTTATCAGACAATTTTGTAACATTGCAACTTGTGCATGATGATCAGAAATGGCAGTTATTAACACGTCACTGGTAAAGTTTTCTTCTGGTATATTTGTAAATACATTATCGATTCTTGATTTTGATCCATTGTATTCTCTTGTAAACTTAAATATAGTGTCCCGTAGTCCAAAGCTTTTAATAATATATTTAAGCCTTTTTTTGTCTGGTTTATCTTTAGAGAAATCAATGTTCAAATCACCCATTACTAAAACATTTAATTTCAAATCTACTATTTTTTCAAAACATTTTGTTATTAAACTAAAAAAAACTGTTTAAATTTGAATTTGGTGGACGATAAATTCCAATTATAAGTGTATTTTTGGGTGATGTGTGTATTTTTATTGAAGCCAATTCACAGACAGACTCCACACAAAATTCAGATACATTAACTTCATCAATCTAACAATTTCATTTACGAAAATTCCAACACCCCCTTTCCTGATTTTATCTCTAGAATAATGAGAAGCACAATGGTAGCTATTGATACACAATGAATTTATTTGAAATTCTTTCAAGTTATGTTCAGACACTATAAGTACGTCTGGTTTTTCACATTCTAACATGTCCTCCATTATGTTACATTTGCTGATTAGGCCATCAACATTCTGGTGAATAACCGTTATAGACTTTAAGGAGTTACTATTTATTTTAAAATTATGTTTTGGTATTTTTTTTATAACCTTTTCCCCCCTCTTTTTGGAATGACCTCTAAAAAATTATTCCGTCTTATTAAAACAGGGATATTACTGACTGGTGGTGACTTAATAGTATTTATCATTAATTCTTTAAGAATACATTTTCCTTGCTTATTGAGATGTAGTCCATGTCTTGTGTAATATATTCGTCTTAGGCGATATAGGTGAAGAAATGTTACATTACTATGATAAAAAGACAAATGTTGAAGACGATTATTGATCAATTTGATTTTCCTATTTAGATCTATCCTATCATACCTGTATGGGATGGCAGTTAAAATCACATTTGTATTTGAAAGTGTCTCAAGTTTTTCTCTAATATTATCAATAAAATTATCAATATTCATGTTCTTTGAAATATCATTTGTTCCGCCTATTATAAAGACAGAGTCATTTTTATTCATACTGGTTAGGTCTGTTGTATCCCGACTGTTAAATATCTGATCAAATGTACCATTTGGTTTAAAAATTCCAAATACTTCGTATTCATTTTTTAGTTCTTCATACACCATGCTGATGAGATTTCTTCCATGACTGTCCGCTAAAATTGTTATTTTAGGTTTTCGCATAATTTTAGGACTGTTTGGAGATTCTATCATAAAGTGACTAGTATCAATAGGATCCCTTGTAGCAATATTGGCATTTTTGGCAATATCTGTATTCTCGTTCTCAATATTTTGTGTTCTCTTCTTTTGAGGTGTAAAACAAATCTCGTTACTTTGATTTTTTGTCTCCCTATGTCCATTTGATTTATTTTCTTGAACTAGATGCCCTTGACTTCTAACATATTTCCTGCTTCGGAAGGAGGAAGAGTTTTTAGTAAGTGAGTCCAAGGGGGAAGTGAACGAGGTATGTGTAGAGTTTGGCAAATCTGACTCCGATTCAGCCTCATTCAATGTTGAATATCTATTACTACACTCTATGGTAACCAAGTTATTTATTTCAGTTAGTGTTTCATTCATAGGTCTATCCATAAATGAAATTATTGTGTCCCTATTTATACTATAGCCATTTGTCATTATGTACGTTAAATAAGCACGCTTTTTTATGCAATCAATTGTACTCACATGCGGGACTTTAATATGTGACATTGTACATCCATTATTCAACTGTTGTATTACATAATCAGTTACTAGTAGGATCAATACTCCGCAATCATAAGAATTTGTTTGCAAAGGGCCATGTAATTGTTTTATACATGGATTTTCCGAATGTCCAAAATATTTAAATATTAACTTTGCTGTTATTTTTGCAGCCGAATAATTATATTTTCCCAAGGAATCATAGTGGTAAAAAATTTTCTCAGGTACATCAAACACCAGGAGGCTCCAGTGTGATCCTCCTTCTGCAGCAAAGTTCATGTTGTCATTGATTGGCATTATAAGGTGATCTTTAGTATTCAGTTTTAAAGGATCTAGCAACTCATTTAAACTGTTGGTATTTTTAATAGCATGTGTTAGCGTTGAGTCTAGTAGGTGTATTTTACTCTTCTCGTTGAGTACGATGTCCATTTGCAGGCCAAAATAAAAGGATATAATGTCATCGCTTATCCATGAAGTTTTGTTAATATCAAGAATATTTTTAATTTTATTGTATTCTTTTTCCATTTTATTTTTGTAGATCATCAGTTCTTCATTCTCTTTTTGCAGTTTGTAAAATTCTTTAGAAATGGTACCATTTTGTACCATTGAGTTTAAGCAATCTTCATTTTTTCCTTCTGAACTGTTTGTTTGTTGTAAATCGCACTGAGATTGTTTCGAGCGCTTGGATTGGTTTAGTGATGAAATGCATTGATTGTTTTTTTGCATTTTTAATGTTCATTAGGGATTGTTTTTGTGATCTTGTGACCATTTTTCTATTTGCATCCATTTTTCAATTTTACTCTGATAAGTAATTCTAATCTTCAGGTATTGATATTAGAATATTGAGGTTATGTAAACTTGTGCACTTATTTTTTCAAAACCTTCGAAGAAATTACTGATATTATACAACACACATTAATTTTAAGATGATTTTCTTGAGTTCCATATAAAGATTTTCATAAGAATAAATATAATTTTCTAAAAATATCTAAAAATATCAAGATAGATTTTTGTGAGGTATGTTGTTTGTAAGAACAGCTGTTATAAAGTAGTTATTCATAACTACTTTAACAGGGTTCTACAGAATTTCAATTATTCATTTCCCTGACCCTTCTCAAACACTCCCCTGATCAAAATCTCCAACGTCGCGGCATTAGTGCTTTAATTTGATTGGGTGGGCACAAAAACATGGATTCAATACACTATTTATTTAAGCATGATGTTTTTCTTAACACGTTGAGTGCGGTTTATGATTAATATTGCTTACGCCAGTGACTGAAATATAAGAATTAATTATTCACCAAGTACACTATATGAATGCATCCAAAATGTCATCATAAGATCGCCAGGTCTCCATTTTGGTCACTATTTGTGATGTCACTTCCAGTACATCAATTGATGTACAGGGTGTATACTGAAATCTGATTTTAGAATTCCAGTATATTTCCAGTATATATTTTTTTTAAATTCCAGTATCACTCGCGAACTATTAATTCAAAATGGAGTAACAATAATGAACATTTATTCATGTAATCAATATTGAAATAGATTTTTGTATAAAGATGAAGCCCTTGTGATTATGATTAATAAGTACTTTCCAACAATAACATTTGTTTAATATTTTTTGACATTTTTTGGTGAAGGCCCTTAGCTCACTCTATAGCCCTCTGTTCCTCCTACTTCATTTTGCGTTTATTTAATATGAAAGATAATCATAAAGAACATTTAGCTACAACAAAATAATGAAATAGATTAATACTTAAAAGTAAAAAAGAAGAATATGATTAAAATTTAAGAAATAGAAATAAATTTTGAGTATAAAATAAAACATTTTCTAAGCTCCACCATTACACAAATGTTTACATTTCTTGATTAACTATTTGAAGAGAACTAAAAGTTTTCTGATTTTGGTTTGCAAACATACTTTAACAGCAGAAATGACTTGTAAAATATTTTTACATTATTATGTACAGATCAAATGACAAAATCTATATATTATGCATTAAAAAAATATGCATTTTTAATAAAATTCTAAAATTCTAGTATCTATTTTGAAATTCCAGTATAATTCCAGTATTTCCAGTATGGAAATAAAATTCCAGTATAATTCCAGTATTTCAAGTATTTCCAGTATCAGTAGACACCCTAATGTAGTCCGCCGGTCGCGTGAGTCACCGCAAGGCATATTTTGAGTGGCTAAAATAAAATAACTGATTATACACCGAGTAAATAAGAGGAATGCATAAAACTATTATCTGAGGATCGCCACTACTCCAATTTTGTCATTATTGATGACATCACTTCCGGTACATCTATTGATGTAGTCCGCTGGTGGCGCCGGTCGCGTAAGTCACCGCGAGGATAAAGTAGTCCGTTTACTACCACAACTGTTTCTAACGATCCATAAACTTGTTTTTTGACACAACAAGTACTAAAAATAATATAATAGAAAAATAAATGAAAAATAAAAACAACTATACACACCAGACAAAAGTATGAACTTACCACGGTGCCGTCCTGAACAGAAACGATGGAACAGAAAACTATACACGCCAAAATGGACCTGTGTACTGGCATGACAGGCGGCAAAGGGATAAAACGATCCCGACAATGGCTGAGCTCATACTGAACTAATAAAGTGGGAGTGGCGCGACTACATCAATAGCTGGAGGCCGCTAGCAGGGCTCGCGCCACACTACATCAATAGCTGTAGTCCGCACTCAACGTGTTAAATTTCAGAGAGGAATAAGAAAATCTATTGACATAAATACAAATTACAAAACCCAACTGATTTTATCTAAACTAGGAATTACAAAACATATCATATGACAGCGGTTCCCATTCTGTATTATGCTTACCCTTTGGGGGGTATGCAAAGGGTTGGCTGGCTGTACGCCGGAATCATCGGTGATGATAGCCTCTAACTATTGCACATATATAGTGCTACTAGGTAACAAAAAAACTTCAGTCAGACCAACGCTGGATAGAGCATTGTTTTAACTTATGTTAAAAATTAGGAGAAATCCACAATTGAGAATGTGAATAAAAAAACACCGATAATTTTTTTCTTAAAAGAAATTGTTACTATAGTCCTGGACAGGCTTATTGGCGGGTGGCCGATCAGCTGTTACAACCTATTTTCTTCGTAAACTGTTTCTAGATCATAACAGCATCAACTTCAACCAAAATCATAAAGTAACGGTTAAAACCATATTATTACATTGCCAGCTGTTACGTATAGACACAACCTTCTTTCTAACTTGTTGTTGTTGTTTTTAAACCATTAAAAATTGTTTTAATACATTCAAAATCAAAATCAAATCAAAATCAAAACCTTTATTGACACAAAAACGTTACATAATAGATGCTACAATAGCAGTAACTGGTGTCTTGCCCATAGTCCATCTTAAAATCTAATACATCTACTTGAGTAAAATGTTATACAAATAATATCTTTTAAAGTTATAGTTCATAAAAAAAACTTACACAAACATTTTAGTTAGTTTAACCTTAATGTTGCACTTTACGTACACATCGTGCGTCTATGAAAGAGGAAGGCAACTCATGCGTAGGACTATACGCTCGACGAGAAGTGTGAACAAGCCTTGCCCAAATTTTTTAATCTATTCAGACTTTGTCTACTAGGACAATTTATTATGACTTAGAGAAGCGTTACGGTACTAAAAGTTACACTTATATGAAAAAAATACTGTATTTGAAAACCAGAGTTGAGTTGGATAATACTTAGGGAATACTTCTTTTATAGTGATATAGTTTAAATCCTTGTATATAGCCTATTTCTTTTTCACACCACACATTTAAACGGTTTCTGTCTTTGTCGTAGTCTCATTAGACAACATTTTGTCAGTTTTAGTGAAAGATGAAAATTAAAACTTTTAGCGAATTTCCCATAGGGAATAAGGAATAGGGAATAGGGGAATTCCCATAGGGAATTTTTAGGTGCCCAGAGACCAAAAATAATAGTCATTAAAATTTATATATATATATACATATATATATATATATATATATATATATATATATATATATATATATATATATATGTATGTGTCCCTAGGCACGATAACTCTCGTAAAAACGGTCCGATCGACACCAAATTTGGTAGAGATGTGTAATCCAACGTTTATTCGGATGAGTTCGTAAACCAGACATATCAACCTACCGGAAGGGGTAGTTTTGGGGGGTTTTGTACCCCAAAAATGGGTTTTTTGCATTTTACATATGTAAATTTTAAAAATTTTAAATTTTTATTTTAACCATTGGATTCAGCTCAAAAAAACACACAATTTAGTATTTTGAAGCTTTGCTCTATCTCCATTGGTAACCGAGATATTAAAAAGTCTAAAGACAGTACATTGTATTTTGGTTCTCCAATGTTAATCTTATGGAGAATTTTGAAGTGTTAATATTTCACTCATTAATCAATATTTTTCGATGAAACTTGGAATTCAGCTTCATTTGGTTGAGATTCATCCATTTATGGTAAAAAATCTTGGTTTTTGTGCTTATCATGGCAGCAAACCTGCATACTCTTTTCCCATGTTAATCATATGGAGAATAGGCAAACTTCTTTAGCAATGGACAGATATTGATGAAACTTAGTAAATGGCTTCATATGGTCAAAATAAAATTTTTTTTATGATAAAAACCTAATTTTAGTGTTCCCCATGGCAGCATACCTGCATACTCTCCCTATATTTATCATAATTAGAATAGACATTTATTTCCCTATTTATGAGCATGTGATTTTATTTGGTTTACAGTTTTATGTGGTAAAAATTAATATTACTAATTTGGAAATTCGCTGAGTACGCAGGTCTGCTGTGACGGGGGGTATTTTAGGTTACCTTTATCCTATGCAACTCATAACACTTTTTCTCGAGTTTTTACGTTTCCTATAGCCTACGTTAATGTTTTCCTCGTTTAACGTATATAATCATTATGGATCCTTCCATCTGTTTCACTTGATAAACAAGCAATAATTTATAAAATCATCCGGCCAAAATACAAAGTACTTACAAAAATAGTATAAATTTGCAAGAGAAACTGACGTTAAAAATGAATGGTTAAAAACAGTTACATTAGCCTATTATTCCAATAAAAACAGTTACCATCACCTTCTGGAAACAGTTTACTAAGGTAATAGGTTGCATCAGCTGATTGATCCACCCGCCAATAAGTCTGACGACGACTACGATGTATTAGTACACATTGTTTTTATCGTCGAGCATAACCGGTATGAATGAGATGAAAGTGAAGTCCCTTGACTGTTTGGCACAGCATAATTAAAGTACATATAACAAATTGCGAAAGTAACTTAGCCTGCCTCTCTTACATGGTTATAAACTGGTCAGTTACACTGTGATTAAAAAGCTGGTTCCTGAAAAATCACTCAATCATGATTCCTCTAATTTGGTTCTTCAATTCAACCAATGAGTTGTTTTATAAACAGTGTGTTTTACAAACCCCCACAAAAAGAAATCACAAACAGTAAGGTCTGGTGACCTTGGCGGCCAGTGATTAAAGTGGAATCGCTAGGTCCAGTATGGCCGATCCATCTTTGAGGAAGCCTACCATTTAAAAACTCTCTCACATGATTTCTTTTTCTGTAGGTTTGTAAAAGACACTATTTATATTTGTACCCTTCCAACAACATTAGTTGAACTGAAGAACCGCATCAGAGCAGCTCCATCAAATCCACCTCCCAAGAAGCTAGCTAAGCTGTGGGACCAATTTGAGTATTTCCTAGACAAGTGCTGTGCATCTATAGGGGTCATATTGAGCACCTGTAAATGGTACCTAGGCCTATGTGAAAAACTTTATTAGTTATCCTTTAGTATAAAAATAACCCCATGTCCACGTGATGATTAGTTTTAAAATTATAAACCTATAAAATCGGATGAATTTTTTTATACACCCTGACTTTGTCTAAACTAAAACTAACTTACATAATGGTCTGGTTCACGTTCCTTAGTGTGGAACGGGATTGAGTGTTTTTTTTTTGCGATGAGTAACAGATGCACGTGAACGTCAACTTTCAAAATCCCAAAGGGTTCATAAGACGGCAGCAAAATGACGTCACTAGGATCCACCGGGATTTATCACGTGACCAGGGCCGGCGCACCCATTAGGCGAACTAGCCCACTTTCCACGCACTTCCCCAGGGGGCGGCAAAAAATGAAAAAAAAAATTGAAATTTTATCTACGCTAAAATAAATATTCTTAAAATCTAACGAAACACAAGTGACACAATTATATCTAACAATAACTTGGTGTCTACTCTTTCAGTTAACATTAGCAGTTGACTTTTTAGTTGTTTAGAAAAGCACTCTTTGCCGCTGCGGCCTCGTAGGACTGATTCCGCCGCGCTATGAATCTGATCCGAGCGATCACTTGCGCTTTTCAGTTGTCAGGGGCGTGTGCAACAGTGCCGCCCCTACAAACCTTCCCTTTCCCTCGCACCGGCCGCACCTGTGCACATACTTGCCAATGTGACATTAATTCATGGTTTTAGCTTCTGAGCCGTGAGAATATACGTAGGACTAAATTAAATTACTAACATATTCCGTCAAAAACAGCTCAACCATAAATTATAAACAATAATAATAAACATCGAAACATGTCTTGACCATGTTTATAAATTATCGTTGAGCTGTTTTTAACAGAACCTGTAAGTAATTTGGGTTTATTAAATTAGTACATATCAAATACTTAACAATTTTAATTTTGTTAATGTCATCAGGATTCTATATTTAATTTTGTGTTTGAAGTATTAGGTTTAGGCCTATGGTTTATGATTTACTGGGTCATTATCAAATTAATGGCCAATTTGAGAAAGGTAAAAAAAATTTAAAAATAAAATTCAAAAACAAGTTATTTATTAGTAGTTCAAAGTAAATGAAATACAGAATAAAACCTTACACATAGCAGAGCGTAAAAATTTTATTTAAGACTGATTTTCCTGATTTCATTTCAGGGATACACACAGAATTTTCCCCTCGCTCACGTTTTTTTCTTGATAAAAAAGTTATAAAAAAATTGTAAAGTCAAAATTGTAATGTGCCATATTTTCATTTCAATCTCAAAAACTCACTAACCATATTCCAACTTTCCATATTTTGATGGATTATTTATTATTTTTATTTAAAAATATAATAAAATGATAGTTTTTTTTTTTTTTTTTTTTTTGAGGGAGAGGCAGAAAAATGCATTACGCACACAGGTGGCCAGTCTGTAGTGTGGGGCTCCCCTAAAAAACGGGTTTACCCACTAAAAAACCTCCTCTACTCTTTAGGAATCTAACCTGGAATTGTTTATCACATTTCGTCAGGCTAGGCCTAAATTTGGCTTACGCCCGTGGGGCTCGCTCCTTATCCAGCCGCTCGATCAAGGGATCTGGGCCACTTCGCGGTCCAGATCGGTTTTCTTTTCCAGGAGGATGCCCCGGACGAACTGTAACAAACAATCCCAGTTGCCCTCATCCTCCAAAATCTTTTGGCAGACCGAGTCCACCGAAAATGCACCAAATATTTGTGTGGCCTCCAGGCGGGGCCCTTCCCAACGGGGACAGCGGAAGAATGTGTGTTCCGCATCGTCGGGAACACCCGGGCAATAAATGCAGTCCGGTGAACCGGTCTTTCTTATCCGGTTCAGGTACGACCGAAAATAGCCGTGACCTGTCAAAAATTGGGTCAGGTAGTAGTCCACCTCCCCATGCCGCCGTTCCACCCATGGTTGGACCTGCTTGATAAGTCGCGCAGTCCATCGTCCTCGGGTGTCGTGCTCCCAGCTGTGTTGCCACTGCTGGAAGGTTCGGGAGCGCTCTTCTGTTCTTGCCGTGTCCTTGCCGATCTCGCCTTGTCTCTGATAAATCGCTTTCCTCTCCCCTGCCAAGAGCTTGACAGGGATGACTCCGGTGACCACCAGGACGGCAGGCTCGGACACTGTCCGGTAGGCGGAACACACCCTGAGCGCAGCTTGACGCTGAACCCGGGCGAGTCGCAACCTGTAGCACTCCTTATCTAGAGCGCCTGCCCACACCTCTGCCCCGTAAAGGAGCACGGACTGGACCGCGGACATCAACAGACGTCTTCTGCTGGATCGGGGACCCCCGACATTGGCCATCATCCTACTAAGGTAAGTGACTACCTTAGCGGCCTTGTCCGCCGTACGGAAGATCTGATCCCTCCAGCTTAACTTGGTGTCCACCATAACCCCAAGGTATTTGGCAGCACGAGTTGATGTGACCACCTCCCTTCCCACTCGGAGTGGGACGACGGTGTCGATCCTCTTTTTCGTGAGGATCACAATCTCCGTCTTACTGAGAGCAAGCGAGAGACCGTGATCTGACATCCAGGTGTTGACCACACGCATGACTCGGTTCAACTTTAGTTGGGCCAGCTCAACGTTGCGTGCAGCAATGAGAGCTGCGACGTCATCGGCGTACCCAACCAAAGTGGTTTCCTCAGGCATCTCGGACCTCAGGAGGCTGTCATAGGCAATGTTCCAGAGATCCGGGCCGAGTATTGAACCTTGTGCGGCACCAGAAGTGACTTCCATCGTCCGCATTCCGTCCCTCGTGTCATAAATCAGGCTTCGAGAGCGTAGATAATCCTCGATGAGCCGCAACAGATATGCAGGAATACAAAAGGTGTTGCGAAGCGCATCCAACATATCGACCCACCTCGCCGAGTTGAAGGCATTCTTGACATCAAGCGTAACAAGAAGCACTACTCGGCGGGAGAAATGGTTGTGGCTCTCGGCTCTCTCCACAGCTCTCTGAACTTCGGTGACAGCGTCGATCGAAAGGTTGACCGTCCCCCGCGTTGAAGGGTTGACCGTCCCTTTCTGAAGCCGTACTGATGGGGGCATAAGTCCCCGGCAGCTTCCACGGCAGAAGTCAGGCGGGAACGGATCAGCTTCTCGAACAGCTTCCCAGCCGTGTCCAACATACAGAGAGGCCTGTGGGACGACGGTAGCTCGGGATCACCTTTGCCCTTGCTGATCAGTACAAGCCTGGCTGTTTTCCAGGGAGCCGGAAACACCCCTTATAAAATGATAGTAAAGAGTATAAACTTTCAATTAATATAATTTTTTTAATTATTTTTTATAGTAATTTTATATTTTTTAATATAGAAAATGTGATCGTGAGGGAGTGAGCGAGGGGGAAAAATGCCGTGAGAGAGGGAATCGCAGTGAGCGAAGGGAAACTAATAAATAATAAATGAAAAACAAATAAGTAAATAAGTTGTATCAATTATTAACAATGCAAGGTGAAGTAATAATGAAATGTATTATTACGATGATAATAGCAAAGGGATTTCCTTTATTCACGATTCATCCGTGAGCGGGGGGGGAACGTGAGCGAAGAGAAACTAGAAGAGAACTAGCCCACTTTCCACGCACTTCCCCAGGGGGCGGCAAAAAATGAAAAAAAAAATTGAAATTTTATCTACGCTAAAATAAATATTCTTAAAATCTAACGAAACACAAGTGACACAATTATATCTAACAATAACTTGGTTTCTACTCTTTCAGTTAACATTAGCAGTTGACTTTTTAGTTGTTTAGAAAAGCACTCTTTGCCGCTGCGGCCTCGTAGGACTGATTCCGCCGCGCTATGAATCTGATCCGAGCGATCACTTGCGCTTTTCAGTTGTCAGGGGCGTGTGCAACAGTGCCGCCCCTACAAACCTTCCCTTTCCCTCGCACCGGCCGCACCTGTGCACATACTTGCCAATGTGACATTAATTCATGGTTTTAGCTTCTGAGCCGTGAGAATATACGTAGGACTAAATTAAATTACTAACAGATTCCGTCAAAAACAGCTCAACCATAAATTATAAACAATAATAATAAACATCGAAACATGTCTTGACCATGTTTATAAATTATCGTTGAGCTGTTTTTAACAGAACCTGTAAGTAATTTGGGTTTATTAAATTAGTACATATCAAATACTTAACAATTTTAATTTTGTTAATGTCATCAGGATTCTATATTTAATTTTGTGTTTGAAGTATTAGGTTTAGGCCTATGGTTTATGATTTACTGGGTCATTATCAAATTAATGGCCAATTTGAGAAAGGTAAAAAAAATTAAAAATAAAATTCAAAAACAAGTTATTTATTAGTAGTTCAAAGTAAATGAAATACAGAATAAAACCTTACACATAGCAGAGCGTAAAAATTTTATTTAAGACTGATTTTCCTGATTTCATTTCAGGGATACACACAGAATTTTCCCCTCGCTCACGTTTTTTTCTTGATAAAAAAGTTATAAAAAAATTGTAAAGTCAAAATTGTAATGTGCCATATTTTCATTTCAATCTCAAAAACTCACTAACCATATTCCAACTTTCCATATTTTGATGGATTATTTATTATTTTTATTTAAAAATATAATAAAATGATAGTTTTTTTTTTTTTTTTTTTTTTTTTTTTTTTTTTTTTTTTTTTTGAGGGAGAGGCGGAAAAATGCATTACGCACACAGGTGGCCAGCCTGTAGTGTGGGGCTCCCCTAAAAAACGGGTTTACCCACTAAAAAACCTCCTCTACTCTTTAGGAATCTAACCTGGAATTGTTTATCACATTTCGTCAGGCTAAGCCTAAATTTGGCTTACGCCCGTGGGGCTCGCTCCTTATCCAGCCGCTCGATCAAGGGATCTGGGCCACTTCGCGGTCCAGATCGGTTTTCTTTTCCAGGAGGATGCCCCGGACGAACTGTAACAAACAATCCCAGTTGCCCTCATCCTCCAAAATCTTTTGGCAGACCGAGTCCACCGAAAATGCACCAAAGATTTGTGTGGCCTCCAGGCGGGGCCCTTCCCAACGGGGACAGCGGAAGAATGTGTGTTCCGCATCGTCGGGAACACCCGGGCAATAAATGCAGTCCGGTGAACCGGTCTTTCTTATCCGGTTCAGGTACGACCGAAAATAGCCGTGACCTGTCAAAAATTGGGTCAGGTAGTAGTCCACCTCCCCATGCCGCCGTTCCACCCATGGTTGGACCTGCTTGATAAGTCGCGCAGTCCATCGTCCTCGGGTGTCGTGCTCCCAGCTGTGTTGCCACTGCTGGAAGGTTCGGGAGCGCTCTTCTGTTCTTGCCGTGTCCTTGCCGATCTCGCCTTGTCTCTGATAAATCGCTTTCCTCTCCCCTGCCAAGAGCTTGACAGGGATGACTCCGGTGACCACCAGGACGGCAGGCTCGGGCACTGTCCGGTAGGCGGAACACACCCTGAGCGCAGCTTGACGCTGAACCCGGGCGAGTCGCAACCTGTAGCACTCCTTATCTAGAGCGCCTGCCCACACCTCTGCCCCGTAAAGGAGCACGGACTGGACCGCGGACATCAACAGACGTCTTCTGCTGGATCGGGGACCCCCGACATTGGCCATTATCCTACTAAGGTAAGTGACTACCTTAGCGGCCTTGTCCGCCGTACGGAAGATCTGATCCCTCCAGCTTAACTTGGTGTCCACCATAACCCCAAGGTATTTGGCAGCACGAGTTGATGTGACCACCTCCCTTCCCACTCGGAGTGGGACGACGGTGTCGATCCTCTTTTTCGTGAGGATCACAATCTCCGTCTTACTGAGAGCAAGCGAGAGACCGTGATCTGACATCCAGGTGTTGACCACACGCATGACTCGGTTCAACTTTAGTTGGGCCAGCTCAACGTTGCGTGCAGCAATGAGAGCTGCGACGTCATCGGCGTACCCAACCAAAGTGGTTTCCTCAGGCATCTCGGACCTCAGGAGGCTGTCATAGGCAACGTTCCAGAGATCCGGGCCGAGTATTGAACCTTGTGCGGCACCAGAAGTGACTTCCATCGTCCGCATTCCGTCCCTCGTGTCATAAATCAGGCTTCGAGAGCGTAGATAATCCTCGATGAGCCGCAACAGATATGCAGGAATACGAAAGGTGTTGCGAAGCGCATCCAACATATCGACCCACCTCGCCGAGTTGAAGGCATTCTTGACATCAAGCGTAACAAGAAGCACTACTCGGCGGGAGAAATGGTTGTGGCTCTCGGCTCTCTCCACAGCTCTCTGAACTTCGGTGACAGCGTCGATCGTTGACCGTCCCTTTCTGAAGCCGTACTGATGGGGGCATAAGTCCCCGGCAGCTTCCACGGCAGAAGTCAGGCGGGAACGGATCAGCTTCTCGAACAGCTTCCCAGCCGTGTCCAACATACAGAGAGGCCTGTGGGACGACGGTAGCTCGGGATCACCTTTGCCCTTGCTGATCAGTACAAGCCTGGCTGTTTTCCAGGGAGCCGGAAACACCCCTTATAAAATGATAGTAAAGAGTATAAACTTTCAATTAATATAATTTTTTTAATTATTTTTTATAGTAATTTTATATTTTTTAATATAGAAAATGTGATCGTGAGGGAGTGAGCGAGGGGGAAAAATGCCGTGAGAGAGGGAATCGCAGTGAGCGAAGGGAAACTAATAAATAATAAATGAAAAACAAATAAGTAAATAAGTTGTATCAATTATTAACAATGCAAGGTGAAGTAATAATGAAATGTATTATTACGATGATAATAGCAAAGGGATTTCCTTTATTCACGATTCATCCGTGAGCGGGGGGGGAACGTGAGCGAAGAGAAAATGTCGAAGGTAACTTATTTAGTTTTTGACCCGACTATACCGGCAGTATTGCGCAACCCGTTGTTTGAGGTTATAACGGCTTCATAATCAGTTCTAAAACTACCATTGCTAGTTTGCTGTTATAATTATAAATGAGTTATGAGGAGTGAGCGAGGGGACAGCAATTGATGTACGCACGATTTCTTAACTGAAGTGTGTTAATAACAACCTAAATATGACGATTATGATGCTGCCGTCCACAACACGTCTTTCACGTAACTTCGGCAGAGGGCTACTGACAGGAACGGGAGAAACAAAACGGTCCGCGGAGATTTGGCAACAAATTCAAAACATCGCTACACTTTTATTGGTCTTGTAGATACACCGAAATAATGAATTATTTTTAAACCGATCTGATTTCAATAATATTATTACTTTATTTCAAAATATAACTGTTATATGAAAATCATGGGCATTTTACATAGTTATTTTTTGTAAATTTGCATGGCTTTTTTCAACTGAGAACTTAGACTCTGAGGCATGGAGAGACAGTGAGCGAGGGGAAAAATTAGGCACATATTGTTTTTTTAAACATTTATTTTCATTCAAATAATTTTATTTAAAGCAAGATCATGTTTAATAATATACTTACCATTTCTAAAAAGCTTTATTTGCATGAAAAAAATTATTTTAGTATTTTTTTTCCTGCAGGGACTCAAATTGGCCATTAATTTGATAATGACCCATGTAGACAATTTAAGCTTTCTGTATTTTAACCTGTTGACTTGTCAACATATAATCAATTACCGGTAGTAAAATGTTGTCAATTTGATTTGTTTTTAACTTTTCAATTTGGTTATGTTTCAAAATTGGGTTATGTAAAATAATTAAAGAGTAGGCCTAGTCAAAATTGGGACCTATTCGTCCTTTTCATATTATGCCATCGGTAGCAGCTTTTTTTTGCCGCACCCGAGAAAGGGTGGATCCATGTTGGATTTATTTAACTCGTTCGCGGCGGCATGGGAGCGATCGCTCCCACGCGAACCCTAATGCCATCCTGATGGGTGCGATCGCTCCCAAGCTGCACTGCTTTACAATATGATTTATTTTTAAACCAGGATCTTAGCTAGAAATCTGAAGCTTTGCACAGCACTGCTCAATAGTACAATGTATTTCGGGACCACATGGGTTTTTACTGGGCAGTGCTGCTGCTACGGTGGGTTTTACAGTTTTTACATTCAGGATGGTGATGAGGTTCGAGCAAAAACCTCGCCGCCGCGAACGTGTTAATATAAGACAATGATAAACCTTATAATGCCATTTGTCATAATTGGAAACTTCTTTAATATAAAAAATTTAATAAACAAAACTACTTTATTTTTTGCCCAATTGATGGTTTAAAATAAGTTGTATATGAATCAGAATTATAGGCCTATGCCGTTTGTTAGCGAATTTCCCATAGGGAATAAGCTATTACCGTAGGTCTCATGGTAAGACCTAAGCCCGGGACCATGTTACTTTTTCGTTTTTAGGTGCCCAGAGACCAAAAATAATAGTCATTAAAAATTTTATATATATATATATATATATATATATATATATATATATGTGTCCCTAGACACGATAACTCTCGTAAAAATGGTCCAATCGACACCAAATTTGGTAGAGATGTGTAATCCTACGTTTATTCAGATAAGTTCGAAAACCAGACATATCGACCTACCGGAAGGGGTAGTTTTGGGGGGTTTTGTACCCCAAAAATGGGTTTTTTGCATTTTTCATATGTAAAATTTAAATATTTTAAATTTTTATTTTGACCATTGGATTTAGCTAAAAAAAACACACAATTTAGTATTTTGAAGCTTTGCTCTAACTCCATTGGTTACCGAGATATTACAAAGTCTAAAGACAGTACATTGTCTTTTAGGGCTCCAATGTTAATCTTATGGAGAATAAGGATGTGTTAATATTTCACTTATTAACCAATATTTTTGGATGAAACTTGGTATTTAGCTTCATTTGGTTGAGATTCATCCATTTAAGGTAAAAAATCTTGGTTTTTGTACTTATCATGGCAGCAAACCTGCATACTCTTTTCCCATGTTAATCATATGGAGAATAGGCAAACTCTTTTATTTATGTACAGATATTGATGAAACTTACTATATGTCTTTATATGGTCGAAATAAATTTTTTCTATGCTAAAAACCTACTTTTAGTGTCCCCCATGGCAGCATACCTGCATACTCTTTCCCTATATTTATCTTAAGGAGAATAGACATTTATTTCCCTATTTATGAGTACGTGATGAAATTTTGTTTACAAGTTTAGCTGGTCAAAATTAATATTACTAATTTGGAAATTCGCTGAGTACGCAGGTCTGCTGCGACGGGGGTATTTGAACTACGTTTTAGACATCGTTAAAAATTTGTTTTTTCTTTTCATTTTGTAAAAACACTACAAGTTACTTTACATAAAAAAATATACCTCACAAACTGTATCCGGCTTGATGAACCCATTATTTAGAGCTATAAACCATAACCATTGACTATGTACACTAACGTGAATAGACCTCTCATCCAATGCATATAGTTTGAGGCAAAAATTTGGAAGTTCAGTGGACGCCACACCAGAGTCGCTGCCATCGATGTTGTTACTATTCAGCCGAATTTACAGTGCTGCCAAAACATTTTACCAAAACATAAACATAACTTTCAATTATAAAATGTTTCGTCCTTGGTTTAGAAGAGTGGTAATACTGATTTATCTATCATATGTTACATGTACTTCGATGGACGCCGCACGAGATCGCACCACCGTCAATATGCTTCACACACGCCTATGCTATGAGAAGTCTACTCACGTTAGTGTACATAGTCAATGCCATAACCTTTTTGATCACATAAAGGAGTTATTGCGTTTCCCGTTTAACATTGCTCTTATGGGGAGTAGATGGAATTAGGACTGACTCCAATGCCCTTGAAACATCTGAGTTTCGTTCTTCCCTTGTAGGGCCTAACTGTATCTGCAAGAGGCCTTGCCCCACGAGAACCAGCCAATTTTGTTAACGTGCGGCACTGCATTGCTAGCCTACTTGCAGCGGTAAAAAACACGCTGCACTACTATAGTTTATCAAGTCCCTTACTACTTGCTTAGTCTTTTAGATTTCATTGTTGACACACATAAGTATAACAGTGAATGAGAAAAATATAATAATGAAATAATATCTCACGCAAAACGATCTACCGTGGACTGTAAACTTTTGTAGATTTTCGAGAGTACCGGTATAGGTAGGCCTAGATTTGAGTTGGGGAAAGGGGGGGACGGCAAATATAACCTTTTGCCTAGGAAACAAAAGTCCTAGGACCGGTTCTGCACGTGACCATTGCGATTTGTCAGGTGATTATCTAAATCCCAGTTGCGGTGGATGAATGTGAACGGCACCAATGTGAAGTTCATACAGATAACCCTTAGGCCTAATCTGTTCAATATTGAACATCTGAAGAATTAAAATCAGAGGACAAAATGTTATTAGAAGTCAAATCAACAAAATGAAGAGCCAAGGTTTTAAAACCAAAGCCTAGGTCTTAGGCCTAAGCTTCTGTAAACAATACTTATCTTCAGCCTGCAAACAGGTTGTGTTATTTATTTAAAATATACGCATATTTATGAGTTAATCTTGTTACTAACAAAGCTCTTCTAACAAAAGTAACAGACTTGATAACAAGACTTTAACCTGTAACAATGAATAGGTTATATTTTCCTAGCTGAAATGTACACTAATCCCTACATAAACTTAAAAAGTGACAGTGAGGCCTATAAAAAAATTTACATCCTTACCTAATAAATTCAATCTACTGCAGAGTGTAAACGGAGATAAAAATAAACAACCCTTTAGAAAATAAGACACTGGTGTATTGTCATTATGATTCAGCGCCTTGGCCTGTCTGTTGTAATGTAATGTAAAATGTGTAAATTGTAAACTAAAACCAAGATGACTGCAGTGCCACAGGTGAACTACATCCCGTAAGAGCAATGGTGTCAGTTTCTGCGACATCCGTGGATGTCACCATAGAGTTTTTGTTGGTTAAAAAAGTGTTAAAAACAAACATTTTACTCTTTGTTACCTGCAAGTGTTACAGGAAACAACAATAACAATCGTTCTCGTTTGCGTTGGAGATATTTTGTCTCAACTATTACTAAAATATGGAATTTCAAAGCAAAATAGGGTAAAATTTATGGTTTTAAATTTACCTTGATTGATAATTGTTATTTTGGTCATTACCTAATGGTTTGTTACCATCCAATAATCCAAATTTAAAATAGAGTAATACGGTGTCGTTACGATAAATATCGTACCCGTGGCAAGGCCATTGACTATTGATACTACTGATATTATCTAAAGTCAATGGCAAGACTGCTTCATTCTTTTTTTTCAATCAACTGTGTGATGATAAATATTATAAATTATAACGTAACTTGAATTCCGTTTTAGTTTTGACGCTATTATATCCGGAACAAAAAAATAGCTATTCAGCAGACCTTGAAAAGCAGTACAGACCTTGTTGTGAACATGCATGGCTTGTGTTTTGTATTTATTTTAGTATTGTTGTATGACCAGCCTGTTGTTGTACAAAATGTATCTAATGGCAAATAAAGTCTTATTGAGTGAGTCTTATTGACCGGTAAATTACCGAAGCTGGAAATAGTATTATTAGATGTCAACTATGATTTTTTATGTATTTCAGAACAGTGGATGTCTCATGAAGCCATGGAGTTGGTAAAAATTTCAGGGTTTAGCCTAGTCTCTGCTTATTGTACAAGTTTTCACATCCATGGTGGTGTGGCCCTGTTTGCTAGAAACAAACAATACTGATTTTTTGTGAACAATAACGTAGAACAATTTGTTCTCAACTGCACCATGAATTTGTCTGCTCTCTTTTTACTAAAGTGGATATTTTGTCAATTGTGGTATATCAGTCACCAGATGGAGATGACATCCTTGATGCAGATGACTATGACATCCTTGATAAGGGAATCTAAAGTGGAGGATTTTACTAATCTCCTTAAGTCACATGATCTGTATTTTTCAAACTTCAAGCCTACACGTTTCGAATCATGTCTAAGCAATGTTGCGACTTATATATCTTCAGATGGGTATAGTACTTAGGTGTACAGATAACGCAGAATATCTTGGCCTCTGACATACTCCACTTCTGGATTCAAATTGGTAAACATATGACACTAAAAACAGACTGCGACAATCTGCAAATTTGTCGCTCTGCTTCAATTTTTTGAACTGTAAACGGTCATCACCGGCCAAGATATTCCGTGTTATCTGTACTCGGCTGCGCTAGGTCATCATGATGTGCTTCATTTGGAGGCATGTGTACATATACAATAATAAAACTCATGACAAACCTGCGGAGAGGCTAGTAAGGCCTATATATAACCATTGACTATAAGGATCCTATCCTGGTAGTATCAATAGTCAATGCTATAACTCAGAACAAAGTTGCTCTGTTTGAGGATAGAATGAGTTTTTTTGAACTGGGATAATTTATTTTCCGGATTGAATGCTGAACAACAATTTTTATAATTTTTTAAACACTTTTTTTAAGTATATTCTATGAAGTGTTTCCCGAGAAAAGTTAGGACTAGCCTAGCTAAGAAAGTGGATTTCCCAGCCTGGGTGACTAAGTCCTTACTGAAAAAAATAAATGGGTGCTGAGTGCCAATGATGTCTGCAGAAATATAAAAACAGAATATTCTAAAATGAATTACATTAATCTTAAGAAGTTATACAGACAGGAGGCGAATCACGTCGTTAAAATGGAATTCAATGTGAACAAAATTGAAATGGCTACAAACAAATGTGCTGCAGCCTGGAGTATAACCCGATCAAACAATACATCTAGTTTCAGGCAATCAACTACAAATGTGGAGCCGGACACTTTCAATGATTACTCTTTGTTGACTTGGTTCAGACAACAAGAGGTGGCATTACTAATAATTTTCTCTTTGTCAACACTTTGAAAACAAATCTTATCGACTTCAGAATGCGAAATATTTCTGATTCATTGTTATCCAATAACATGTTCATTGGAGATGCCGAAATTAGTTCCTGCAATGAAGTGAATTATCTAGGCTTAATCATTGACGACAAGTTAAATTTTTCATCCCATATCAATAAAGTATTAAAATACCCCCGTCACAGCAGACCTGCATACTCAGCGAATTTCCAAAAAAACTTGAGATTTTGTATTTTCCCTATAAACACTAGGGGAATGGGTATGTAGGTTTGCTGCCATGGGATGTTGTTAGAAAATGTTAGTTTTGTTAGGAAATGTAATAGTTATATAGGTAAGGTAAATATCAAATTGTATCAATATTCGGCACTTTTTAATTTTCCCCATAAACCCCATGGAGATGAGTATGTGGGTTTGCCGCCATATTGGTGTTGTAAGTAAATATCAGTTAAACCCTACCTAGTGAATGTACATACCACATTTTATCAAGTTATTTCAATAAAGAAGCGTGATACAGGGTTTTGTTGATTTCCCATAAGATTAACATGGGGAACCTTTTTTTGACTTTTCTCCGTAACCTGTTAAGCGAAGTTAAAAACTCAAAATACTAAATTGTTTGTTTTTTAAGCTCTTTTAATTGGTTTTAGTTAAAATTGTTGAATTTTTAAAATTAAGGTCCAAAAATGACAAAAACCCATTTTTTACCCCTTTGAAACCCCAAAAAACCCCGTTCCCATAACCCGATCATGGTGGTTTGCGAACTCATGAAAATAGACCTGGTCTTACACCTTCATACCAAATTTCATCAAAATCGGAGATTCCTGTCAAAAGTTATCGGGACCACGGACACACACACACACATATATATATATATATATATATATATATATATATATACATATAAGAAATTGAACGAATGGTGTTTTTGGCTTCTGGGGACCTCAAAACAAAAAAGTATTATGGTCCCGGACCTAGGTTTCACCATGACTACTACCGTAATAGCGTATTCCCTTTAGGGAAATTCGCTAAAACTAAGCTCTGGCATTTTTATTCCTTATTGCAGGCTTACGCATTTTTCAAAAATGGATGTTTTGTTAACTGCATACTACGGTTGTCTGTATCCGTACATGTCTTATTGTGTTTCTGCTTGGGGTTCAGAGAGCCTCAAAACACTTTCAATTTTCTTGATGCAAAAGAAAGCCCTTAAACTCATTCTTGGCCTTAAGTACTCGGACTCCTGCAGAACACACTTTAGGACCAACAATTAACATCCTAACCTTTCCTTGCATCTACATTCTAGAGTGTCTCACCTTTTTCAAGCGCAATAGCCACCTTTTCACCTTCCACTCATTACCTTGCCACTCATACAACCTCCGAGATAGAACTAATATCCCGCCACCAATCCACCACACCTCTTTTTCCGAAAAACAAATATCAATAAAGTATAGCCCTATTTAATGCCCTTCAATCCATCCTAAAAAAAGAGAATAACATAAAAGTGTTCAGATGTTCTTTAAAAAAGTTTTTAATTTCAAAGGAATATTATTCTGTTCACGATTATTTAAAAGAATTGAAGGAATGAAAATACTGTTTTGTTTCTTTTAGCCTATTGGTGAAGACTTAAATTTTATTTATTTTTTTAGTTTTAGTTAACTTTTTGTATATATGACTCTTGCCCATGATTGTATAAATTTTATGGCAAATAAAAAACTTTGATTTTGACTTTGACTTTGACCCACATCAAATAATGTATCATCTGTGGACTTGGTCGAATTGGCTCCTGCGGAGGCTGGCCGGTTGAACTCTTGGAAGGTTGTCGAGCTTGACTACGTGCTTCAAGTTGTCCGAAAGATGAAAAACTCTTCAAGTAAGGATGTTTACTATATCTTGTTCATTTATTAAGATGATCATTAACTATATTTTATTTCCTTTGACTTATTGTTTAAATGGTAGTTTGTTAGAATGTGTTTTTCCAGATTGCCTCAAAATTGCAAAACTGGTTCCCATCCACAAGAGAGGAAGCAGAAACTCTCCTGAGAATTTTAGGCCTGTCTCTGTTCTTCCAGTTTTTTTTTCAAAGAATTTTGAGGTTATTATCAAGGAGCAATTGTTAGAATTTTTTGTTTCAAATGAACTGCTCTCCACCTCACAGTTTGGGTTTCGTGGTGGCCTATCCAACGTTGGCAGTGGAAAAAGTAGTTAAAGAAGATTTGGGTGGTTTTGAGTTAGGGGCCTTAGTTGGGGCCAACTTGTGTTACATCAGCAGGGCCTTCGATACGGTTGATTACTCGGTGCTTTTGCAAAAACTTTATCTTTACGGTGTGGTGGGCGGTTCCTTGGAGCTCCTGAGATCCTACCTGGGAGGCAGGAGTCAAATAGTTCATGCTAATGGCCTGAATTCACAGGAGAGATAATTATCCATGGTGTTCTGCAGGGCTCTGTACTCGGGCCCCTGCTATTCCCTGTAGTTATGAACACATTAGTTTTAGCATTGATGGTGGTGTTGTTTGCTACGCTGATGACACCACCTTACTGTGTCGTATAGTCAAAATTTTGATCAGCTCAATATTATGAAGCTCTCTTGATTTGGCCGATAACTGGTTCCGAGCAAACTATTTCCTATTAAAAATGAGCAAAACCCAAACTATTGTTTTTACTTTAAGGTAAACTGCTTTAAAGCAAGATCCGGTAAAGTTACTAGGTATCACATTAGATCAGAAACTTTCTTGGAATCCACATCAGTTGTATGTAGCAAATTGTCAAGAATATTATATTTACTTAGAAACTTAAGCTTGCTGGTAACCAAACAGTACCTGAGACAGGCATATAGTGCATATTTTCAGGGTACCTTACTGTATGGACCAACTATGGGGTGGAGCAACCGATGTCCATAAGGTTTTGTTTTTGCCATACGACTGTTGACTGGTGCTGAATACCTTGCACATTGTGAACCTTTGTTCATAAAGGAATACATAATGACAGTTTTCAGTCTCTATGTAAACCCTTTTTTTGTTTTCAGGAAACATTGATGAACTAACAAGGAACAGAACAGCATTGTCTGTAGAAAGGATGTTCACAGTTATGACACTAGAAATGAAATAAGTGTCGTTTTGATGTGCCCTTTGTAAGATTAAAGTTCAATCTATTCAGGAAATATTAAAGCTGAAATTGTTTAACTATTTGCCTATGAGAGCACGGAACCAGTTAACAAAATAATTCCAATCTAGCGTGAGGGATTTTTTATTGGCATACCCACTGTATTACCAATGCATGGTTCTGTGTATACATTGGTATTACTATCACAATACAAGAAACAGTCAATTAATTATTAAATGTACCAATATTTAACTGATCATTTGGACGGAAAGGAATTGACTATTTGGGAGTTAAAATTTATAATAAATTACCTGAAAACTTAAGAAAAATAACACACTTGAAGAAATTAAAAATATAATTAAGGGATGAATTATTGAAGATATGTATTTATAAACTTGAAGAATAAAAAAAAACCTCTACGAAGATTTTAGGATGATTTTGAAAAAAAAAATCATATACATATTAGTCTTAACCATAGTTTATGGCAATTAAGACCTTTGTAATCTATATATATAATTCTGTAAGCCGAATTTCTTGAGCAAAATTGTGAGCGTCATACAGATCGCAGAAAGATGGGAGGGGTCTCAAATTAAAGGTCTCGGTCCCATACATGAGGGAAAACTATCGGCGTGTCCATAATGTTAACAGGAAATGAGAAATTACGTAAAACGCCCTACATAAGAATAGCATGGGGATTCGAAAAACGTCTGCTTTGTGTACATTAAAACATGTGTTATGGTTTAATTTCAAAATTAGACACAGATGATAACGTTGAGTGAAGATAACAAAATAATTCACACAAAGAGAAACAATCTATATACTGTATATAATTCTGTAAGCAAAATGTCTTGGGCAAAATTGTGAGCGTTTTACAAATCGCAGGAAGATGGTAGGGGTTTCAAATTAAAGGTTTCGGTCCCATAAAGTGTATCCATAAAGTTACAAGGAAATGAGAAATATAGTAAAACGTCCTCCTTAAAAATAGCATGGGGAGTCGAAAAATGTCTTCTTTGTGTGCATTGAAACATATGTTTTGGTTTTATTTTAAAACGAGAGACAGATGATAATATTGAGTAAAGAACTATTCATAGCCAAATGAATTAACTCTAGAGTGGTAATACTATAATGTTAGTGTACATAGTCAATGATAATACAACGTTTTGTGTATTTGAGCGACTAAAAGAGAGAGATCAGCTGGACCTGATAAATAGAAGACACGTGCTATTTTTGTCTAGTGTATTTCTTTAAAAACAGTTAGTAATTTTCTTTTTAAGATTGAGTGTTAAGTGTAAAATGTAGCTTTGATATACCCGGAACGTTTTTGTGAACATTTTTGGACTATAGTTTTTGTTTTACTCGTTATTTTTTTAATTCATCTCACCGCTAGCTTGGGATTTTGTTCCGTTGCCATGGGAACGCCAAATAACCAAACTACTTCTAATTCTGACAACAACCACCAGATGGACCACGAATCGCACGATGAACGCCAACCAAATGTAAGTGACTTAAATAATCAATGGACCACCGTTGTATCACCGAGAAAACGAACCAACAGTGATAACTCTATACCTTCTCGTCCTAACAAACTAGCCCACAAAAATTCTAAAACCTCTCCTGCGTTGCTAACTTCAAATAGGTTTCAACCTCTTGCAAACTCGAGTGATTCTGAATCAAACCAAACTAGGAAACAAAGAGTGCCCCCCATAATTCTCCAAACAAATGTTCAATACCTTGAACTTTGCAAATTATTGTCCCAATTGGTTGGTATCGACCAGTTTAGGTGTTCTTCGACCTTGAACAATGTTACCATTCACCCTTTTTCTCCCGAAGCTTATAGGAAAATTGTTCACTTCTTGAGGGAAAACAAAGCCGAATTTCATACTTTTCAACTTCCTGAAGAAAAAGTATTTCGTGTAGTTATTCGAGGACTTCACAGCTCTATTGACCCAGATGCTATCAAAGATGAATTAATTGCCAAAGGATTTTCAGTTCAAAGCGTAACTAATGTTTTGTCTAGGGACAAAACTTGCTTGCCTCTATTCTTTGTTGATCTAGATCAATCCCAAGCAAACGATACTATTTTCGAACTATCTACACTCCTCCATTCAAAAATTCAAGTTGAAGAACCAAGACCTAAACGGCAGATCGTGCAGTGCATGCGTTGCCAACAGCTGGGACATACCAAAAAATACTGCAATCGCCCTCCAAAATGTGTTAAATGTGCTAAAGACCATGAATCCACAGCCTGCACAAAGCCGAATAACACACCGGCAACTTGCGCGCTATGCGGGGACAGTCACCCTGCTAATTATAGAGGTTGTATTGTTCACAGGGAACTGCAAAACCGGCGATCCCCTAGATCTAGACCTTCGAAGGAAGGAAATCATGTTCCCCAACCTCAATCACCTCCTGACCTTTCACCATCATCATTCCCACAACTTCCGAAACATAAACTCCATTCTCATCCCTTCAGCACAAGTGACCATCCTGTGACCTTGTCTCATAACTTAACTGATGAACATAACTACGCTAAGCGTCTTCAAAACTCAAATACCAATGCTACTTTAAACCAAGAAGACATCATTTCTCACTTCACATCAATCCTCACGGAATTTAAAGCGCTCTTCACTCCTCTATTAACCATGATGACTCAGCTTATGCAAGTCCTCATCAATAAACATGACAAATAATATATCAAATATTTTTCTTACAGTACTGCTTTGGAATGCAAATGGTTTACATCAACATGCTCAAGAGTTGGAGTTACTTTTACACGAAAAACGCATCGATGTTGCTTTAATAAGTGAAACACATTTTACAAATAATACGAGATTTTTCATGCCAGGGTATAACATTTACAGGACTGACCGGCCTGATAACAGGGCGTATGGTGGAGCTGCGGTGCTTGTCAAGAATAACATTAAACACTTTGTTCACCCGTCAGTTAATCCAACAAACTCCCTTCAATCAGCATCAACAACCTTAGTCTTTAATAACATTGACATAACATTTTCAGCGGTTTACTGTCCTCCAAGGTTTGCAATAAATTCAAATGAATTTTCAGAGTTATTTTCTAACTTGGGTACGCATTTTATTTGCGGTGGCGATTTCAATGCCAAACATATACAATGGGGCTCAAGACTTAACAATCCCAGGGGTCGTCAGCTTCTCCAATCGGTGTTATCTAACAATCTTGATATTCATTCACCTGGCACTCCCACATACTGGCCTACTGCCGCAAATAAAATACCCGATTTACTTGACATTTTTATTTCAAAAGGAGTAAATCAATTTCACAAAACCGTACACTGTCTCGACAATTCTCCTTCCGATCATTCTCAAATTCTTCTGCACATATCTGTGG
Source organism: Neoaliturus tenellus (assembly GCA_030545055.2). NCBI lineage: Eukaryota > Metazoa > Arthropoda > Insecta > Hemiptera > Cicadellidae > Neoaliturus > Neoaliturus tenellus. Next base: position 15,702,253 of record CM061531.1, on the reverse strand, counting down.
CACCCTTAGAAAAAGAGGTAAAACCCTCATTAACATCTGGAATTATGGACTGGGAATCTTTCCGACACAAACTCGATTCAACTCTAAATTTGAATCTCCCTTTGAAAACAGGTGACGACCTCGAAGCAGCTGTTGATCATCTGACGAAATCTATCCAACAAGCCGCTTGGACTTCTTTAACTCCCAAGCCTCTCAAGAAACGATCTGGCCCTTCCTACCCTCAATATATTTGTGAACTAATAAGGAACAAGCGGATAGCCAGGCGGATATGGCATCAGAGCAGACTACCGTCCGATAAGACCACCCTCAATAGATATAATAATCAATTAAAAAATGCTATAAAAGACTTCAAAGTTTCAGCTTTTGAAAGGAAATTGACAAATCTTACCCCTAAAGACGGTTCTTTGTGGAAAACTACAAAACAAATCTTACACTACATACCTACAACATCCCCGATTAAACGTCCTAATAATTCTTGGGCAAAATCGGATAAGGAGAAAGCTGACGTTTTTGCAGACCACCTTTCTGGAATTTTCAGTCCACACGAAGAACAGAACCTGGCTTTTTCAACTGAAATAGAAAATTCTATTACCTCCCCTTTACCTATGTCCCTGCCACCTCCCCGAATTACAGCTACTGATGTTAAAAAGGCCATTTGCAAACTACCCCTGCGGAAATCACCAGGATATGATTTAATCACAAGTGAAGTTTTACGTGAAGTCCCCTCCTCTTGTATTACTTTATTAACACAGATCTTTAATGCCATAATTCGAACGACTCACTACCCTATACAATGGAAACTGTCCCAAATTATCTTGATTCAAAAACCTGAAAAACCTGCTCACGAAGTTTCATCTTATAGGCCGATTAGCTTACTTCCTGTCATTTCTAAATTATTCGAAAAATTATTTTTGTCTCGGTTGCAAAGTATTGTTGAAGAAAGCAATGTTCTACCAAATCATCAATTCGGCTTTCGATCCAGGCATTCGACTATTCAGCAACTTCATAGGGTGGTCGATACAATTGCGTCCGGCCTTGAAAATAAAAAGTACACAAGTGCTGTGTTTTTAGACGTAAGCGCCGCCTTTGATAAAGTGTGGTACCCTGGCCTGTTATCAAAATTAAAAGCTTTTCTTCCATCCACCTACTATTTAATACTCAGGTCGTATCTACAAGATCGATTCTTTACTGTTAAACAAGGACTGGAGTACTCTGGCTGTAAACCTATCTCTGCTGGCGTTCCTCAGGGGTCATTGTTATCCCCTCTTCTCTACAGTATTTATACAGCTGACTTGCCTGAAACTCCCAATACCAAGATAGCCACTTATGCATACGACACCGCTATCCTCAGCACTTCAGAAGATCCAACTGAAGCAAGTAGCCACCTACAAAACCATATTAATGTTTTAAGTACCTGGTTAAAAAATTGGCGAATGAAAGTTAATGCGTCAAAATCTTCACATGTCACCTTCACTCTAAAACGGGGCCTGTGCCCACCGGTTTATATAAACAACACTAGAATCCCTCAAAGTACAGACACACGTTATCTTGGACTCTACCTGGACGAAAAATTAACTTGGAAAACCCACATCACAAAAAAGAGAAGTGCTCTCAATGCAAGATCTAAACAACTATATCGGCTGCTTCATCAAAATTCAAAATTGCCTCTTAAATCAAAATTACTTTTGTACAAGACCCTATTAAAACCAATATGGACATATGGCATTGAGGTTTATGGCACAGCGAAATATACAAATATGAAGAAAATCCAAATTTTTCAGTCAAAAATACTACGTTTAATATCTGGGGCTCCCTACTATGTAAGCAACAAGACTTTGCATAATGATTTCAATTTTAAATTTGTACATGAAGTAGCAAAAGAACTCTATTTTAAATTTTTCCTCAAACTTGATGGACATGAAAATCCCCTGATACAAGACCTTTTCACCTTAACATTGCCAGGCATCCGTCGAAGGAGGCTGAAACGGAATTGGAGTCGGGACTTTCTAGTTTGAATCCCTAATATTGAAGAGGACTACCCCTAACATCTACAATAATAAGGAGGAAGACTTCTGAGCCTACTCCTTCATGTTTTATGTTTCATGTTATTGTTCTTTTTATGTTATTAGCGAATTTGCTCGTTGTATTTTGTTTTGTACAGTTGCAAATATAAAATTAAAGACAAAAAAAAGAGCGACTAAAAATTCTACTATATCTTATACATACTACAACGAGATTAAATAGATATAGAGTGCTCATCACATGTTAATTTTGTGTCCCTTTTTGATTTGCGACATTTTACCCATAATTCCCGCCGTTTCCTTGGCAACCATCCCACACTTTACTCTCGTTTCCTTGGTTACTAGTTTTAGCTATTCTATTTGTTCGCTATAAGCTTAAAAAATCACAGCTTATAATCTTAAAACATCTGATTATTTGTGGTTTTATTGTTTGTTTTTAAAACCAATTTTATTTGATGGTCTGTGAACAGGCTATTAAGATTGGTTACCATAGAAACGTCGGATAGCTGTGGGTAATATGGCAAAATACACGTGGGGAAAGTGTAAACAAAGGACTGGTCACCAAGGAAACGGCGGGAATCGTGGGTAAAGTGGCGCCAGTCAAAAAGGGACACTTTTCCCTATCTGGTGAGCACTCTATATCTATTTAATCTCGTTGACATACTATTACAAATTGACAGCTGATTTTACTGTTGTTACTAATTTAAATTGTAAAAAAAACTGAGCGTGTATGCAAATCATAAAATGCTTTCTGATTATGAAAGAGATGCAATGGGCGATAAATTTTGGGTTGAGAAACACCTACATTATTTCCATTAACACATGTTTTGGCTTTATTTTAAGACAAAAAGTGTCAAATGATCATATTGAATGATGATGACACATTAATTGATACTTAAAGGGTATCTAAATTTAGTGTTAGCTAAATTTTCCCAGAAATCTTTTATTCATTTATATGATGGTAGGATTATAGAAGACGATTTAAAATCAAAGACGTTTGTCCTACATACTAGATGAAAATGCATCAGGTAAAAAACTTCACAACAAAATGGGAAATTTATAAGAATGATTATTTTCTGAAAGGTTCTCCTTAAAGATTCCCTATGTAGTGATTTTTTTTAAATATGCTTTGTTTACACAAAATCAAGAGTTTTGATTACGAGAGACAAATATTGACAGCAAGATGCACTTTGAGGTGCTGTGTTTAAATTTGGTGACTAAAACATAAAAAAATCTGACAGGAGCTAAAAAATCAATTCAATTTTAGGACAAACTAGACAATGAAATGGGCATGATACAAAGTATTGAAAGTCTATTGACTCTGAAATAGGTGCTGAACATCCGTAATGGGCTTTTTCATTGCTTTTTCTATGTTATATTAAAAAGCCGTCATAGCTCATTTAAGGGACTATGATTTCTTTCAAAACTTATTTTTCATAGATCGATTTAAGTTTAACAACAGACAAAATAGAGCATTTTCAAACGGATGACCTAATAGTACAGGATTGATAAGAATATTTGGAAGCGAATGGTTCAAATGGTATTGTTAAAATATTATTTACCACAAATTAAAATTAAATTTTCTGAAAACCTTCGAAGTGGAAGAAATGGCAAAACGCTAGTGCTCGCTGTATGGTTCATGCTATTTTAATTTTATGATTAGGGGCTTTTGCCCCTATGAGCCACTAGTAATAAATAAATAAATATTCAGTTGATGTATTTTTTGAAATCCCAAAAAATATAAGTAGCTACTTTGGAAATTTGTGTGGTTGCATTCTGTTTTTTTATTTTGTTTGCTGTGATTGCATGGTTTTGTTTTTGCATGGTGTGTATAAAATAAGGACATGGACTATATGCTTGATATTTATTATGTACTTTTAGGCTCTAAGTGGACGAACCCAATTAATTGCATGTAAATTCTCTCATTCACATTATTGAACTTTTGGTTAAACCATTGTCTATGGATACTATACTATAATATACTATATTATAATTATACCAAAGTAAACTATACTATAGTATCCATAGTCAATGCTTATACCATTGACTATTCTTTCACTAAACTAAATGTTTCTTTGGTAGTGGACACACTGCGATTGTGCAATTGATTTTGGCGCGATCTATGATCAGCCGAGCCGGTCAGCAGCACCCCGGCCCGGCCAGCGGGGAGCGGGTAGCGGAATTCAGAATGACTCAGCAGAAGCTTAAGCGGGCGGCAAGATCAAAGGCAAAGGCAAGAGGCGAGAAGTGAAGAAGTTACTGAAGTTAGTAGTTAGTGTAAGGTGAGCCCCGTAGTTAGTTGTGGTGTGGTAGTTAGTTTTGTTGAAGCGAGCCAAGAAAATGGATGTATGGAACTATTGCGTTAACACAGATTTATTTGGATGTGTAGGTCTTGTAACCTTTATCGTATCATTGATAATCTTTGGTTTAATTATTGGGTGTCTTGCTGCCCAGTGGTATGGACAAGCACCTACTCGACCAAGCACCTAGATCCAGAGGGAGGAAACATCTATACTCAGATCATCAGGTTCGTTCCATAGACTTAGAGGGAGGTTTTGACAGTGGCGTAACTGATTTTTACGGGCCCCCTGCAAACTTATTTTCGGGCCCCCCTGCAAACTTATTTTCGGGCCCCCTCCGATAGGTCCGGTCACCGGTTATCTCTGTTTCCCACCAGTAACTTAAATCAGTATCAACAGATGGTTAAGGTGGTGGTAGAGTTCTTTTGATTACTTATCTTTTACAAAAAAATATATATTTAGACAAAGTTAAAGTATTAATGCATGTAAGGTTATTGTAACAATGCAGCCGCAAGGAATCTACTATATTTAAAAATTTGTATAGCCTGCTTTTATTACAGTATAGGCCTACAGTCTATCCTTTTAAATAAATTAAGCCTATCTGATTGTTTGTTCTATAAATTTACCCTCTCTTAGATATATTATGAAATATTAAAGTAACAAAATTCAATGTAGGCTATCTTTTTTGTGTTTTATTTAAAGTAAGGGGTGAACCGAGACTTTCTTGTTGGTTTTAATTCACTTTTGTAACAATATCATGGCAATAAGGCTTTGCGGTTAACGTCAACTATATACCTTTCACAGGTGACAGCTGTTCCAAAACCATGTTTAAAAGTAGCAATATTTTATTTTTATTTAACTTTCATATTTCTTTGACTTGATGGTCAATAATGTTGTTTAATAAAATTACAATTATTAAACTTAGTTAAAAATATTTTTTTCTGGGGTTTAGGCTGTTTCTAAACTTATAATTGCGCTTGGACCAAAAAACTTCCAAATAAAAAGTTTACAAAACCTAACTGCTACATTTAGATAGATGGAAAGTACATCCACCACAGATATTCCTCGTATTGTAGTATGGTAGGCCTATTGTTAAGCTAACACCAAGGATTCTTAACTCTAAAGCCTGGTTTCGACTCTGCCTAAGTTGGCGACATTGTTGCCAACACTGTTGCCGACAAAGTTGCCTGGTCCAAAACCGGTCCGTAAAACCTGTCGGCGACTTTGTTTTCAACACTGTTTTTAATTTTTTGGCTGTTTCCACTCAGTTGCTGACAGCAACTAATTTGAAGCAACATTCTATGATTTTAGTCTGGCACTAGTCTCTGGATGGGTGACCAAACCACTATCGCCAAATACACGATGTGGTTTTGCCTTTTGAAGATTTCTCTAATTACTATTTAAATGTTTTACTCTAAATAAAAAATTAATTGACCTTAAGCAACCACGGTTAATCCTCAACCCAGTAATTTTGCCTATTTTATGATTTTCACACTACTAGTTTAGGTTAGCTTATCAGATTCATGTTCAGAGCTAAAAACATGTAAACATTAACATGTAAAGAAAATGTGTAAAATAACGTCCTGCCTCTGGAAATTATTATTTTTCCCACAGAAAAGTCTGAAAAGCAGAAAAAAAACCAGAAACAGGCGTACACCGGCGTATTGCTCCGAGTGCACATGCGCGTTGCCGACATTCTGCTGTTTCCACTCCCAAAAACAGCTGTCGGCAACTCAGTCGGCGACAATGTTGCCCCACAAAATTGTTGCCGACACAAAATTATCGCCGACATTGTTGGCGACATTTTTTGAGCGTTTCCACTCTGCTAAAGTTGCCGACTTTATCGCCGACTTTGTTGCCAACAGTGTTGGCGACAAATTTTGACAGAGTCGAAACCAGGCTTAAGCACAACGAATAACTTAACACGTGTTTTAAGAAGGAAAAACAATTCCAATATTTAAAGTAATTAATGACATTATTGTTATCGGCATTTACAGTGTTTTTCCTATAAAAAATAAAATCCCCAAGCTTAAAATTAATTTCATAGTTTTGTTCATTTTAGTGAAAAATGTTTTTATCACTATTCCTCAAAAGTATTGGTTTTGTCTTCATTGGAACTTCTCAGCACTTACGGAGTTTTGGGAAGCAAATTATTTGATTACCGTACCTCTGAAACGTACGTGTCTCGTTCTCTATTACTTAGTTTACTTAAGCAACTAAGATTTTCTTGGTACATTGTGCTTCATAGATAATTTTTCATTAGGCCCTAACTTTAATTTTGAAAAGGATTCGAAAATTAAATTGCCGCAAACACACAGCGCGACGAATTGCACGGCGCGGCGGGCAGGTTGAGCCGACAAGAGCTAGCGGCTAGCGGCAGACCAGCAGACTGCCGAAAATCTAACTGTAAAAATATTTTGATATTTTATAAAAGTTATATTCCAGGCATTTTGAAAACATAATGGCACCATATAAAATGTAAAATTGCTATAACATGAGTAAAAAAAATTATTTAACATAAACAAACATATTTCCCAATACACGGGCCCCGTCCGCGGGCCCCCTTAGCTGCGGGCCCCCCCGCACCGGGGGTCTGCGGGCCCCTCTGTTACGCCCCTGGTTTTGAAATAAGTAAAAACTTATAGGGCAGAGTTTTGACCATGACTCAGACTGTGGTTGTAGGCCTAGTTTTCTTGTTAGGCATAAGTTTCATCCTTTCAGGGCCACTGAGAAACTTATTGTGGCCTGGGCAGAGTTTGTTGTGAGACCCTCCATATAGGACTAGGCATAAGCTTAGTATTTAAGGGGATGAAGGTGGCTTCAATGTTGAGATGGATGCCAGCCAATAAAACTTAATTAGGCCTATTTGAAAATTAAGTTAGGCTAATATAATAAACAATGAGGACTTGAACTTATTACCCTGTACGGACTTTTGGTGGAAGAAGGATGGCGTGTGCATAAAACAGTGCTCGATTTCTAAAAAAAGAGGTAAGGGAACTGTAAAGGAACTGGCTCACAACGGGCCCTCCCCCGGAAGATTTAAAAAAAATTAGCCTACTCTTAAGTTGCAGCGTTTTTAACATAGGCCTACCTGAGAATATTTTGCAGATTTTTTATGACACTCAAAATACAGCTTTAAAGATTTAATAAAAATCATTAAGCCTTTCGGGAGCAGGCATGTTTCATACTGACTAACTTAACCAAATTAAAGGACTGGGATGAAACTAAAAACATTATTAATGTTAATTAAACAAACTATACCTACTTGACTTTACGGCTTTTCCTTAAAAAACTTCAACATGTCTTCATTCACTGTGACAAAAAATAACATAAAAAATTATGTAAAAAATTTTATTAGTAGTTTCAAAAAAATTTAAATTTTTATTTTTATTTTATAAAAGGTATGTGAACGCCGTTCCGCCGCCTTCCCCCTGAAATCGAGCACTGCATAAGAATATTCGCAGTAGTCCTATCCCTGCCAGCAACTGTGACGTCACCTCTGGGGCTGGGCTACAGATGGGATTTTTAACATTGACCCTTATGGAGTTAAAATTTAACTGGTATTTTTTGCTTTAACTTGATTTTCTAGGAGTAAAACAGTTTTAATATGCCAAAATCATCCATCATTGTATTCTCAGGGTTTGTAACAGATTATTTTTGTTAACTTATTTTTTATGTTTTTATTTGGTTATTTTTGTTATTTTTAGGTGGATTTTGGTTATTTTTAAATGTTTTTTTTTTTTTTTTGCAATTAGGCTTTTATTGATCAAATTGGATGAAGCTCGTAAAAACTAAATAGGCCCTACATTTTTAAAAAAAGGAAAAAAAGAAAAAAAGTACCGGTAAAAGATGGATTGGGAAGGATTTTTTCTATTTTTTAAATTTTGTTATTATTATAATTGCTTTAGTACATGATCACTTATCTAGTTCAAAACTATCCTACATAATTTTTATTGCCTAAATATTTTTAATATTCCGATAAAACGCCTGTTTTTGTAATTTTTAGCGACGTTTTGGGTTTATTAATGGTTATTTTTTAGTTATTTTTCTATCATTTTGGTTATTTATTTTTATTAACCTCAAGAACTTACAACCTGTATTCTGCATTAAATCCTTATTAAAACTATATAGCCTGGCCTAGGTTATACGAGTTTATCTTTTTAAAAATACTCAGGCCCCCTAAGTCAAGGGCCTACCCTGATATATGTAATTAGGGGTTTTTATTAATTAAAACAATACACATTGTAATAGAAGGCTGTTCGAGTCTTTACACCAGTCAAGGCTACCTGTAGTTTATCTATATTGACTTACCAAAGTAACGATAGCCTATACTTTGATCTTTTTTGTGGTGAATCAACCTGGCATGTCATCACTTTAAGAGCGTAGCTTAATTAAATTGAAGAGCAAACAGGGATAATGTGGGTTTCCACTTAATAACAAATACACGTGTTTTGAGGGGACCTTTCTTTTAATTCAACCAAAGAAACCTATCTAGACACAAATATAAACTGAAACATCGACTTTAGTGCAGTTACAAAACAAATCTTTCTCAAATTATAAAAATCCTCGAATCTATTCTACAATTAAGTTTACAAAACAATAATTTTTACAAACATCAACTCTGGTTGTGCGGGCTAGCAAACGTTCTGGAGGCGTGTGATCTGGTCAATAAGGTTCTATCTAATTAACCATTTAAACTCAAAATAACGGGTCCTTTTAAAAATTGGAACAAAACATGCAACTGTAATAATTACCAACTTTGCTTAGGAACTCTACTAAAATAAATAGATAGGCCTAATTCAACCCCAAAGCAACTCTAAACTAACTCTTTATCATGAGACTCCTACAAAGGTCAAATACCCAAAACCTCATTAAGGCCTAAAACCCCCAACCAATATGGCTACTCACCCGACCGCCCCGGTTTCAGGCACCGCTTTCCCGAACTACCAGGAAGTTGACCTAGGCCTATATATCTGATCGCATTTACTACTGACCTTCAGAGCAACGATCCCTGCGTTTATCAACCCAAATCCAGTGCGTTTGCCCGACCTTGACTGGTTTACTCGAACAGCCTTCTATTACAACGTGTATTGTTTTAATTAATAAAAATCCCTAATTACATACCTCCTGTACAGCATCAGGACTGTTCCTAGCATCTCAGTAAGTTAACACGGATTATCCAATTTACATTACCGTCAGATGGGGTAACTTTGAACCGTGGGGTTACAATGAAAACAAAGCAAAAACATTTTTAGCGAATTTCCCTATAGGGAATACGCTATTACGGTAGTAGTCACGGTAAGACCTAAGCCCGGGACCATGATACTTTTTCGTTTTGAGGTCCCTAGAAGCCAAAAACACCGTTCGTTCAAATTGATATGTATATATATATATATATATATATATAATTATCTATGTGTCCGTTAACACGATAACTTTTGAACGGAACCTCCGATTTTGATGAAATTTGGTACAGGGATGTAAGCCAGCGTCTACTAGGTTGAGTTCACGAACCAGAATGATCGGACCATGGGAACAGGGTTTTATGGGGTTTCAAAAGGGTTAAAAATGGGTTTTTGGCTTTTTTTACTTTTATTTAGAAAATTCAACAATTTTAACTTAAACCATTTAAAAGAGCTTAAAAAAACAAACAATCTAGTATTTTGAATTTTTTACCCAGCTTAAATGGTTATGGAGAAAATCCAAAAAGTATGTTTTTCATGTTATTCTTATGGGAAATCAACAAAACCTTCTAACTTGCTTATTTATTGACATATCTTGATAAAATTTGGTATGTACATTCATTAGGAAGCGTTTAACTTATATTTGCTTAGAAAACCCATTTGGCGGCAAACCTACGTACTCACCCCTATAGGGTTTATGGGGAAAATAAAAAGAACACCATAGCCTTATAAAATTTGGTATGTACAATCACTAGGTAGGGTTTAACTTATATTTACCAACAAAACCCATATGGCGGCAAACCTACATACTCTCATCCCCATGGATTTTATGTGGTAATAGAAAATATACCAAAATTCCATTGGAAATTCGCTGAGTACGCAGGTCTGCTGCGACGGGGGTATTTGACTTTGTGTAACACCATTAAATAATATTCATGAAATGCAATCTTTTGAAGAAGAAGATGTATGCTAAATGAATTTTAACAGAAGTAATGAGTACTGTAACTTATGTGCTCGTTAATAAGTCATTAAATCATCCCCTTGGTTTTAATTCATTAACTCTACGCAGACTATTTACATAGTTTATAAGCTAGACAGACATAGCTGTAATGTGATTTCTTTCACTGACTATATTATTGGAAGGATATTTTCTTAAATAAAAGTCAGTAGGTTAATATTGAATAAATGTAGGCCTACATTAATTTAAATCATAATATAGGCCTAGATGAAGCTATGTCAAATGTGTATTGCTCTGTGGACTTGGGGGGTGTTTCAAAGGATTCTGTACAGTGGCAGGTGTAAAAAAGTTGTATTTGATACCGTAATGAGGATGGAATACAATTTGAATGTTTATGCTCAGAATGGTTTCATACTTATTGCGTTGATATTACTAACCATCATTATGAAATGATTGATTTAAGTAATATTGTGAAGTTTACTGCAAACCAGGTGCTGATAGGATTGACAGCTTCTTTGGCAAGGTGACTAATTTTCGAGACATACTCAATCTACAACTCACTGTTGATAAACGATGTTAAAGGCGTTATTAATGACAATGTTGAAGTGAATAATAGATTGGATTTATTGAGTAATGTACAATTAATTAAGCCTAAATGGCATGCTAAACACTTATACAGATCTAAACTTGTTGTCTGTACCAGCTGCTGTGAGTACACAGAGTTCAATTTCAATTGCTAAAAAGAAGCCTCTGGGTGAAGATGGTGTAGTTCGTACAGCTAGTTCCACCTAAGCTGGCACTTGGCCGATCGATAGGAATCCGCTCCTAATATAGGTCAAAAACATTGCCATTACCATTACCATTACCAATCCTCGATCGATGACTAGCTTGCTGGATAGATCTTGTCAATTTTTTCACTATAACTAACTATAAAACTAATATTTACATGCTTGGCTTAGTTTTGTTGGCGGCCGGTTGTTATATAATGCCTACTGTGGTGCCATTAAAAAACTCCTCCACAGAGTAGAAATTTTTCGTTTTCAACCAAGACGTTAGGCGAGTCTTGAAGTGGGTTGTCTTCATGTTTCTGACATCTTCGGGGAGTTTGTTAAAAAGCCTATATCCTACATTGGGGTTGCTATCCCTTGTCAAGTTCAATCTGCATCTAGGTATGTCAATGTCATTTTTGTTACGCAGATTATACGAGTATTGGTGAAGTCTCGTCTTAGTGTTCCAGTTGGGGTCAGCTTTCACAAGAAGTAGGGAATTCAGGATAAACTGATCGTAAACAGTGAGGATTCCCAATCTGCTGAAGAGTGGTCTGCAATGATCAAGATAGCCGCAGGATGATAAAATTCTGACGGCAGCCTTTTGCAGAAGGAAAACCCGATTGCTGCAGGGAGCATGACCCCAAAGGACAAGACCATAGTTTACATGGCAATGGAAAAGCCCAAAGTAGGCAGTAAGAAGGTGGTCAGAGGTAACAAAAGATTTTAATTTTCTCAGGAGGTAGTTGACCCTAGATAGTTTCTTGCATACCTCGTCCACATGTGGGCCCCAATTTAATTTAGTATCTATCATTAGACCTAGGAGTTTAACGGCGGAGTGTTCACCCTGTAAGACAGCCGCATCTGGTCTCGTCCACAAAGAGCAAAGCAATGACTGGGTCTTGTCCTCATTCAGTTGGAGATTGTTGTGGGAGAACCAGGTCTTAGCCTCTTCGAAGAGCTGCGATGCCTCTGATGCGATTGTAGTTATGTCGCACCCGGTAGATATGAGGGTGGTGTCATCGGCATAAAGAAGGGCTTTCTGATTAAGTTTAAGGTCATTCATGAGAATCAAAAAAAGAAGGGGCCCTAGAGCCGATCCCTGCGGGACGCCTGTGCCGACCATAGCCACACGCGAGGTGGCACCATGGATGGAGACAACTTGCCTTCTGTCGCTCAGGTACGATTCAAAAAGACGCATCACAGCACCATCAAGACCATAAGCGCCCAGCTTTTTCAGGAGAATCTTATGCGACACACAGTCGAAGGCCTTGCTCAAATCACAAAGGGTTAACAAGACCGACTCTTCCTTTTCCAGGGCTTCACTAATCTTGAGAGTCAAGGCCTCGACTGCGGTCACTGTTGACATTCCCCTACGGAACCCATGTTGCATCTTGTTAAACATACAGTTGTCGTCAAAGTAACTGTAAAGCTGTTTATTGATTAGGGTCTCTAAAACTTTGGCTATTGCAGGGATTATACTAATAGGCCTGAAACTACTGATAAGATCGGGGTCACCTTTCTTATAGATAGGCACTGTTTTGGCTAGTTTAAGCTTAGTCGGAAAAACACCCTGGGTGAAGCATGTGTTAAAAACGTTGGCAAGAGGTATGGCAATAGCATCAATGATACTTTTAAGTAAGTCAGTTGACAGACCATAAGCATCAGTACAAGGGGAGTTCTTAAAATTTTTAACGATATTAAGTATAATTTCAGGAGTGACATATTGCCAACGGTTCCAACTTGGCCTGGAATGGAGAGAAAGACCTTGAACGACATTATTGACAGCAAGAACCGAATTGTCATGCATACCAGTGACTATGTCCTTAACTGTTTGGACCAAGAAGTCATTAATCTCATCTGGACTAGCAGAGCATTCATACCTAGTAGCCTTATTCCTATTGCAGTTAATCACAGACCAAGGCGCTTTACAGGGATTGGCGGCATTATCAATGTAGTTACCAGTGGCTTCTCTTTTGGCTTTATTGACAGCCAATTTATAGTCATTCTTAGTTCTAGTATACTGCCCATAAAGCCTATTGCGCTCTTCAGTTGAGATTGCAGATTTCCACAGATCATGTAAAAGTAAGACCCAGGCTTTTAGTTTACCGAGCTCAAGGCTGTACCACCCTTCAGTTAAGACCTGACCTTTTGGATTGGCTTTCTTACTTTTTCTAGCCATGCTAGAGGGCCTAAGATAAGACACAGGGAAAACCATATCAAAAATATACATGAATCGGTTAAAGAACATATCAAATAATTCTTCAGCGGGCAGAGTGCTGTTAACAGCAAAAGCCCAATCAGTACGCTGCAATAATGTAAGAAAATAAGGCAACTGTAAGGCATCAATTTTTCTTATCTGGATACTATAATTAGCAAGCCAAGGTAAATCATCAATGACACTCACCAGTTTGAAGAGAAGGTCGGTTACCACTGGTTGATGATCTGCTATTACAGGTGGATGGACCTCTGTAACTTGGTCCCAAATGTTACAGTTCGTGGCCACACTGTCCAGGCAGTTTTTTCCCCTTGTAGGCACTTTTGAAGTCCAGTAGAGTCCAAAACTTCTCAAAAGCTCAGTTAAAGACTTAGTTTCACTGCAGTTAACATTAAGCGGGACGTTGAAATCGCCCCCGACAATCAAGGCTGCACCAGGATACTTAGTCAGTAATACAGACAGACACTTGTCGAGGAGTTCAAGAAAAATCTGGTAATCTCCGCCGTCTGAGCAATAGATAACAGTGACAACAATAGGCCGGCCTAATTCCTCTGAGGCGAAACTGACACCGACTATTTCCATATTTAATTCGGAGCAAAAATTCTTTAGGTCCACTTCTGTCACTTGTATTCCCTTTTTTACATAAATAGCTACTCCCTCGTGGATGTGCATCTGTCTGCAAAAGATTGTTCTGAGCCTTAAGTCCATGATTTCTTCATAAAAACCTTTTTCATCTCCGTACAGCCAATGTTCACATAGACAAACAAACTGAGGCTAAACATCTTCCAAAAACAGAGAAAGTAAATTTAATTTTGTGCGAAGGCACTGAACATTGACATACAACAGTCTCGTAAATTTAGTCCTGCTTAAATCATAAGTGTTTTTAGGCCTATTCAGAATTTGCACATGTTTAGAGGTAGGCCTACACTGCACTGAACTATCTAGGCTTACGCTTGAGTCTTTGGTGGTCGGGTCCATCTCCGCTTCACTAAAAAATTGTTTCTGGGTAGAAAAGGTCGAAAATCATCAACTCATCATTGTCTGAAGTCATGCGGGTTGCATCAACTGTCCTCGGGGCTGGCGTGAAGGCGCTGTAATAAATGCACTATTTTATTTGTCAGCAACAAAGTTCATATTCTGAATACATCATTCGTTGTCTATTATCGTTATTTTGTTGAGAAGTTCAATTAATAACTTATTCTAATGTCCGTCGCATTTCATCCTAATGAAAATAGAAATACCAATATTAATTTTAATCAGATAAACCTGTAAACAAAGTATCTTCACATGCCCATAAATAGGGAAATAAATGTCTATTCTCCTTATGATAAATAGGGAAAGAGTATGCAGGTATGCTGCCATCGGGAACACTAAAAGTAGGTTTTTATCATAAAAAAATTATTTCGACCATATGAAGCCATGTACTAAGTTTCATCAATATCTGTCCATTGCTAAAGAAGTTTGCCTATTCTCCATATGATTAACATGGGAAAAGAGTATGCAGGTTTGCTGCCATGATAAGCACAAAAACCAAGATTTTTTACCATAAATGGATGAATCTCAACCAAATGAAGCTGAATTCCAAGTTTCATCGAAAAATATTGGTTAATGAGTGAAATATTAACACATCCCAATTCTCCATAAGATTAACATTGGAGCCCCAAAATACAATGTACTGTCTTTAGACTTTTTAATATCTCGGTAACCAATGGAGATAGAGCAAAGCTTCAAAATACTAAATTGTGTGTTTTTTTGAGCTAAATGCAATGGTCAAAATAAAAATTAAAAAATTTTTAAATTTACATATGAAAAATGCAAAAAACTCATTTTTGGGGTACAAAACCCCTCAAAACTGCCCCTTCCGGTAGGTCGATATGTCTGGTTTACGAACTCATCCGAATAAATGTACGTTTATACGTCTCTACCAAATTTGGTCTCAATTGGACCATTTTTACGAGAGTTATCGTGTCTAGGGACACATACATATATATATATATATATATATATATATATATATACACATATGTAGTTTATTTATAATGAAAATAAAAACAAATTATATATATAATCTATATATATATATACATATATTTATATAAAATTTTTAATGACTATTATTTTTGGTCTCTGGGCACCTAAAAACGAAAAAGTAACATGGTCCCGGGCTTAGGTCTTACCATGAGACCTACGGTAATAGCTTATTCCCTATGGGAAATTCGCTGACAAATGAAAAATATTGAATACAGGGTGTCCACACAACAGGAATTGCGGGAATCATACGGGAATTTTTACCGGCGTAAAAAATGCGGGAATTCTACGGGAATTACTGAAAAATGCGTGATTTTTCATAATAATCAAAATTAAAAGATGCTAATGCCCGCCAAATGGAGACGTCAGTTTTTTCCGATCGGAGACGCTCGATGTATCCGCTAATTGGAGACGCTCATAACCGCCAATCGAAGACGACTGTCACCACCGATCGGAGACGCTCGTATCCGCCGAACGGAAACGACTGTCACGCCGGTCGGAGACGACGGTTATCGTCAAACGAAGACGAAGACGTTTATTGAGAAAAAGGTAGGAAAGGAAATATTACAGTAATGGTATTTAAATAAATAATTAGGTAAGCGCAACATAGAGCAGGAAATATGTGATTCTTTTGTAAAACATTTTAGCCAAGAAGAAAGAGCTGTACTTCATGATTGTAAGCTTGACACTTTATGGTTTGTACAGGAGCAGAAACTAATATGTGATTGGGACGCCGAAATAACAACACAAAATAAACTCGATAACGTAAATACTTTATAGCACAATAATAAATACTCTATAACACAAAATAAACTCGATAACGTAAAACTTTATAGAACAATAATAAAATACTTTATAACACAACAACAAATATCTCACTGAGGCAACAACAGGCTTAACTTACTGAGCTACGAATTTACTCTACGATAGCGAGAGGCACAAACAAGAGGTAGAGACTTAACACTACAATTTAAGACAGCTAATTCGCAAAGATCAAAACTATCGGTCAACGGTAAGCTAGCAGCCAATTGGGTTTAGGTTAATTAATTTAGAATTTAGAGGGTAAGGTGACGCTGCACCGACCTATCTTGAGACTACAACCGGACTGTCGACACACAACTGCCTCTCCGTCCACCACTTCCCCTCCTGGGAGAGGGGGGGAAGCGGCCAACACGCAGCTGCCATCCCATCCGGTGCTGCCCCAAGCGGCAAAAATGAACATTACCCGAACTGGTTGCGCAGTTAGTTTGGTTTGCCATGGAATTGGAACGATCTTGGTCAGCGCATTCCAGCCATGCGCGCTGCTTTGTATCTGGGACACTGGCCAGGCATGTGTTGAACCTAGTTGACGGAATCAATTCCTGGGAACATAGTCCGTTGTTCTATTTGAGGCCAAAGCAATTTCAACATACCCGACCCTATACTTTATTATTAATAAACACATCGAATTTAGTGACGGTAAAAAAAGCTTTTAATAGGGTGGGTGTAGATGCCTCATGGATTAATAGTATTTAAACGGTCCAGGGGTTTTTCGGCCCGTCACAAATACATCCTTATATATCCCTGTTTTAAATCAGGAAAAATTAACTAGCCCTACTCCACTGAGCTCGATGAAGAAAAAAGATCCAGTAGTAGATAGCATAAGGATAATAGATTTAAAAAATAATAAACAGGTGTTGGGTGCTTCTAAGCTACTAATGCTACTAAGAGAATGGATAGGCCTTATTCACTAAGGCTAAGAGGGATGACATATAAAGTAGTTTACACAATCAGAGGGGTCAGTGATAAGTACTGTACAAGTTAAACAAGTTAAAAGTAGCTTCCTTAGAAGAAACATAAAATAGGAATATGTCCTAAATTATCAACTCTTCTCTTCAGTGTAGGCTTGGACTGCAAAGTGGACCACTATTTAGAGCATTTTCCATGAATATGGCACCATAATCAGAAGCAAGGGTGGGGACGACAACTGCAAGGTCGCTACGTAAAATTGTCCATGAGAAAAAAAAAATCATCTCCTTAAGACTAGTCCTGCGATCTAAGTAACTGTCCGTGCGCTTTGTTGATGGTTAGGGCGAAGCACACTTTCAAAGGGAATTGCAACCTTTTAAAATCTAACAGGTAGTCTGTAGGAACCAGGGGAAGTCGTGGTATAAAGCTGATTCACTTCGGGCACATCCGGTGATCACTATGGCCTCAATTACATTTTTGTGTAGAGATTTGATTTGGAACCTGGTGCCATTTCATAACTTAGGTGGGTTTAGATTCCTTAATAGTATCACTGGAGCATTAACTTTCAACTTTAGACTATGGACTGGGATCCTGGTGGATTTAGTTTATTAAAAAAACTCAATGGGGTAACAAACACTCATCTGTTTTCAGAGCAGAGTTGATTGATTTGTACTCTCGATGCTGTATGACTTCAGAAGGGTATTATTGATCATGTTTGCGTTGTCGTTTTTTTTTTTTTTTTATGTGAGAATATTCGCAGAATGCAGAGCCAATCAAACAATTTTTTCTCAATATTTGCTATAGCAGGATATACAAAATCAGCAAGATCTTCTACGGTAGATAACCCTGAAGGAATTGTTATTTTGCCATTATATTTGGGGTAGTTTCCATTGCCATGTTGTAGTAACAGTTCCGAAAACTGTCCAGCTGATATATCGTTGTTTAAATAAACTCTCATGTTTTTACTTAGAGATAATTGAAATATTTTATTCCATATACGACGATTTCACTCATGCTTTTATTTCATCAGCTTGTGTACCCCTCGGCACCACGGGCAGAGTTTGACGGAAGTCACCAGCAAGTAATACTGTGACTCCACCCATTAACTCAATATTACTTCTTATGTCCTTATTACTCCTCCTTCAAAGCCATGCTTAAAGCCTCAAAACATCTTTTGTGTCCATTGTACTTTCATCCCATACAATTAGTTTTTACACTTTCTTAGTACTTCTGCCATGTTGCTTTGTTTTGTTATATTGCACACTGATGTATCTGAATGAATGAGGTTTAGGGGCAGCTTAAAGGCAGCATGTGCAGTCCTGCCACCCTCTAATAATGTAGCAGCAATCCTAGATGACGCAACTGCCAAAGCGATAGGATACCCCCCTCACTTCTTACTTTAGCCAAAAGTAAATTAATCAGAAATGTTTTCCTAGTACCACCAGGTGCATCTAAGAAGAACGCCTGGCCTCTGTCTGTTTCGATGCTGTTAAGAACTTTATTATAAACATCGAGCTGCTTGTTTGTCAGCAAATCTACGTTCTTCAAAACCATTTCCTTCAAAGCATTTTTGTCATTACTTGTTTCCTTAACATATTCTAAGTTTATCAATGCTTCATTCCGTACTGTTTTAGGAAGGCCATAGTGAGGCAGTTCATTTCCTCCCACAGCCAATTCTGCACATTCAATAATAACCAGACTGTAAACATTTTCCATAACACCACAGATATTGCCTTGCAAATGGTTCTCTACTAGGTGGATTATATTCTCTTAGAGATTATTTTTAAACCTTTCCCAAAGACTGAAGGTATCTGATAATTTGGCAAAACACCAACATAATCGTAAATAACTCTCTAAGTTTATTGGTGGATTTACTCAGTGCAGCTTCTTCTAAGGTTGTAGCCCAATGTTTGTCATCCTCCAGCAACCCTAAAGCCTTACATGCAGATTTAAATGTTGAATATATGAAATCATTCACAGTTTTTAAACTTGAAAATGACGTGGGGCTTTAAACCTCATGTAGTAAGCATAGGTAATAACATTCGCTGTTGTTTGGGTGTATGGTGTACACTCTACCCAAAGCTTGATCTTGAACTCCTGGCCAGCCATCGACACACTTTCCCTGTTTCGTTCGATTGAACTTGTTGTTCTTCTACACATAGTATTGTGGGACTTCACAATACAAAAGAGTCTTAGCAAAATCCTCTGTTTTTCAAAGAACTGTAGTAGGGTTGTCTGCGGAGAATTACCAAGCTTCTCTGTCAAGTTACCGGTACGCGCTGGCCATTTTCCAGATGTTCCGAAAGATGAAAAACAGTAGGTTGTCTATTATGAATTGGAAACGCAAATATTCTCGAAGCCGCCTCAGAACTACTTATACAAGACTTTTGTATAACTTAATCTCATCATTCTCATTCTCTAATGCAAAAGCTGCCTGATCGTTGCCCTTGTTTACATATTTGCAAATGTATTTAATGGATTTAACCGAGTTAAAGTTACATTTATGTGAGCATCGGAGGTTTGTAACAGGACAGGGTTGAATAAATAAATAAATCTTTATTTGCCATTAGAAAATTTTACATGTATCAGCAATGTCATTTTTCAGAATTGCCACAGAATTTTTTAGGCCTTATTTCCTGACTTTTACTGACCAATCTGAGAGATTTTTTCTGACTTTTTGGAACCGTGGGGTTTTACAAATAAAGACTTGTTTTTTTGTTTTTAGCGAATTTCCTTAGGAATATTATTTTAATGCAATATCCTCCATCCCCATAACTTAGTTACCCATAGTAGTCCATACCCCCGTCGTAGTGACATACTCATCGAATTTCCAATGGTTTAGTTAATTAACTAAAGAAAAATACCGAAAACCCCCATTTTGTCCTTTTAAAAACTCCATAAAACCCTGTTCCGACTGTCTGATCAACCTAGTTTTCGAACTTAACCTGAAGAATGCTATCTTACACCTTACCAAATTTCATCAAAATAAAAGGTGACTTTCAAAATTTATTGTGTAAACGGACACAAATATAGATATCTCTATACAGTATATAAAAGCGAAATCCCACTCACTGACTGACTGTTACGAAATCTCAGGAACTACCAAACGGATTTACTTGAAACTTTGAACATAGGTTCGTCTTGTCTCCTATGTGCTCACTAAGAAACGATTTTGCAAAATTCCTACAGGAATTTTTTTCCTACCTTGTTATTCTTATGGAAGCAACATTTTTGTTTTGGAACATATGATTACATTGAGGAATATTAATTTTGTAAACAGCTGTTCTCATTCAAATTACTGAGGGAAGATTATTAATAAAAAACTAGAGGATATTATAGAATTGCGGCGAGTGAGCTTAGCGAAAAAACCTGACGGGGAGTGATTACTGACTGACTCATCACAGAATCTCAGGAACTGCCAAACGTATTTACTTTCAACTTTAAAGACAGGTTCGTCTTGCCTCTTAGATGCTCACTAAGAAACAATTTTGCAAAATTTCTTCAGGGCTCTGCCCTACAGGCCTTTGAAATTTCAGTGTACAACGTTATCTGTATGGCTAAATTTTAATAGAAATTAAGAAACCTGCAGGGTTGAAATTTAGAGTGATCTGTTTTCTCTTAGGTGCTCAATAAAAAATGTGCTTTGAACATCCCCTTTAGGGCTCCGCCTCACAGAAGCTCACAGTTACTGTATAGAATACGTGTTGAAATTTGATATGGGCGATTCTCTTTGCTTATAGATACTTATTAAAAAACTGTTTTGCAAATATAGTTTTTGAAGCACTTAGGGCTTTGCCCCACTGGACTTCAGAATTACTTTAGGGCTTCCGGGGTTGAAATTTGACATAGACATTTCTTTTTGCTCATGGGTGCTCCCTAAGGAACGGTTTTGCAATTATAGTTTTCGAAGTTCTTTAGGGCTCCGCCCCACAGGACTTCAAAATTACTTTTGGGCCCCAGGGGTTTAAATTTCAAATCGGACATTCCTCTTTGCTCATAGTTACTCACAAAAAAAGGCTTTGCAAATATAGTTTTTAAAAATTCTTTAGGGTTTTACCCCACAGGTCTTGAAAATTACTCTAAGGCCCATGGAGTTGAAATTTGAAATGGACGTTCCTATTTGCTCATAGGTGGTCACTAAGAAATAATTTTGCTAATTTCCTTTAGGGCTCCGCCCCATAGAACTTCAAGATTACCATAGATTCTAGGGAGTAGTAATTTAAAGTGGATTTTCAGTTTTGCTAACAGGTGCTCAATACGAAATGGTTTTGTAAATACAGTTTTTGAAGTTCTTTAGGGCTCCACCCCCATGACATTAAAATGACAGTAGGGCCTAAATTTAAAGTCTGGTTGACTTTAGGGCCGGGGTTTAAATTTGACATGGACGCTTCTCTTTGCTCATAGGTGCTCACTAAGAAAAGATTTCCTTTAGGGCTCTTCCCCATCGGACCTCAAGATTACCATAGATCCTAAGGGGTATAAATTTAATGTGGATGTTCCGGTTTGCTAACAGGTGCTCACTACGAAATGGTTTTGTAAATATAGTTTTTGAAGTTCTTTAGGCTTCTGTCCCACTGGACTTCAGAATTACTGGAGGGCCTCTTTTTTGCTCATGGGTGCTCCCTAAGAAACGGGTTTGCAATAGTTATTTGTGCTTCTAGGGACTAAAGTACAATGTTTTCTCCCTGAGGGAGAAAAGTACTTTAGTCCCTTGAAGGACACAACATTTTTCCTCCACCTACACAAATAAAATTTAGGCCTAATAGGCCTACCGTAGATAATTTAACTTTACCTCCATATGATCCCTTGCTCCGTCAAGCTGGATCTGTCACATCAACATAAAAAACACACAAGGTAGGCCATATCAATTTTGAAGAACACGGAAAAAACAAAATATAATTTAAGCCTAGTCAAAAGTTTTACACTTATGTTTTGGACTTCTTAGGTTAATAGCCTACCCAAGCAAAATGTAAACAAACACATACACTGCCACGGCCATCTCTAATACTAGAGATGCTGCTCACCCACTGCTGACTGAATGGTCAGCAGTGGGTGAGCAGCAGCTACAGCTGCTATTAGTCAACAATGAGTAACGAAACAAATACAAGTAACAGCTGACTGTGGCTCATGTTCTTTTTAATCTCTCTTTTAATGTTATTCTTATGTAACTAACTTTAGCCCCGTGGTACGAAAAAACTCGAGTTTTCCCTAGGTAGAAAGATTAATTATTCAAGTCACATGGGATAGATATTAGTACTTTACTACTCTATTCCAAGGAGTAAAATACGGCTTTAGATAGTAGGTGGAGGAAAATATATTTTTTTTAATTCTTTAGGACTCCACCGCACATGACTTTAAAATTAATCCAGGGCCAACTGGTTTGAAATTTGACATGGACGTTCCTCTTTGCTCATAGGTGAAAGAGGGACATATTGTTCATATGTGATCAATAATAAACAATTTTGCTAATTCCCTTTAGGGCTCCTCCCCACAAATTCTCAAAACCACCATAGATCCTACGGATTGAAAATTAACGTAAACATTCCGTTTTGCTAATAGTTGTTCACTAAGAATCAGTTTTGCAAATATAGTTTTTGATGTTCTTTAGGGTTCCGCCCCACATGTCTTCAAAATGACTGTAAGGCTTACGGGGTTGAAATTTTACATGGTCGTTCCTTTTTTGCTCATAGGTTCTCAGGGCCTATTTAAGAAACGTTTTCTGACTAAGAACAGGTTTTGCGAAATTCCTTCAGAGCTCCACTCACACTACTTCATTGTTTCAATGTAGTAGATTAAGTTAAGTACTTAAGGAAGTAGATTTTGTTATTCTTTAAAAAGATTTTATTACTGTACCTATAAAATAAATTCAATCACGGGCGAAGCCGTGACGGGCAACAGCTAGTATTACATGAATTTGAACGAACGGTGTTTTTGGCTCCTATGGACCTCAAAAAGTAAAATGGTCTCGGCCTTAGGTCTTACCATGAGTATTATCGTAATAGCGTATTCCCTATAAGGAAAATCGCCAATATTCCCTATAGAAAAATTTGCTAAAAATAAAACAAAGTCAATAATAATGTAAAAACTAACATTATAACAATGCAAAACACAATAGAAATACAGTATTCTTTAACTACATTAGTAATAGGTAATTAATGTATAAAATTAATTCATTTCATCTACTACTTAGTAATTCTGATTTATGGGAGCGATCAAAAATCGAGACGGTCGGATTGTGCCACTGCAAATTTTTCTGACTTTTGGCACTCTTTCCCTATTTTTACTGACCAAAACCCAAAAATCCTGACTATTCCTGACTTTTAATGTTTGTAGCAACCCTGTTTTTACAGCAATAGCCACACAGTCAGAACTTAAATCTATATATCCATACCTTAAGTGTACAATAATGGTACATAATGGTACAATAAGACAAATACAATATACCTGGCCTTAATACAGAATAAATACAATACAAACACACAATACAGAATGGTTCAGTTATTAAAAGTCAACATTGATTTAAAAATTCATGTTATAGAAAGGGTTTTGCAGGAGCCAGGCATAGAGCTTGTTTTTTTTTTAAATCATACAATTATATTTACTGATGCCATTAATTAATTTGTTGTACACCCTAAGGGACATTACAGTCTGACTGTTTTGCGATTTACTCTACCTGCAATAATCGTTTAAGACTTTGTCTTTGTTTCTAGTACTGTAAACATGTTCAGGAAGTTTTAGCAGTTGTGGGTTATTTAGCATGTATGTAATGAGCTCAAATAAAGATTTATGATGATTTGAATTTTTGTTTGAATGAAAAGTGGCCTACAATGATCTACAGGGTCATTTGATTTGTTAGAATTCTGATGACTTTTTTTGCTGTTACAAGATTTCATGGACTCTAGAATAGTTGCCCCACAGTAGCAGGCCATAGCCTATCAAATTATTGATCAAAAGTATGCAAAATAAGCCGTTCTTACGTGGTTGGTTTTGTGACAGTTTTTGAGACGTCTCAAGAGGTAGACATTTCTAGATAATCTAGCTGTGATGAAATCAATATGATGCCCCAATTTTAAGGGGGTACTTATAATATATACGTGGGTATATACTATAGCAATTTATTTGATAAAAATAGTGGAAATCCATCACAACAATGGAAGTTAATAAATAGTTTGGTGGACAATGCGGAAAGAATCCCTGTGGCTAAGATTAAGGTGGCTGAAGGTGGTGAGGTCACCGACCCCCAGGCGATAACAAATATTTTCAACGATTATTTTGCATCAGCAGCACTATCGCTGGGTCGGGGTTCCCTCCCTTCATGTCGGCTGATCTTACTCACTGTGTCTATCAACCGAGGACTATTTTTTTTAGACCAACCACACCTTTTGAAATATTGAGTGTAATTAAAAGCCTTAAAAATAAAAAACTCACGGGAAATGATGAGCTATCAGTAGCTTTATTAAAGTATATCTAACCTGAGATTTCCATTGTTATTTTTTTTATTGTTAATTTGAGTTTCTCAAGTGGAAAATTTCCTGACAAATTAAAAATGCAATAGTTGTTCCAGTGTTTAAGAAGAGCGATCGCTCCTTGGTAGAGAACCATAGGCCGATTGCCCTCCTTTCAATTATGTCTAAAATATTAGTGAAGTGTATAAAAACCAGATTGTTATCCTTTTTAAATGTTAATAACTTTTCTGAAAGTCAATTTGGGTTCACTGAGGGGAAAAGTACGGAATCATTAATATGTATTTTAATGGAGAATATCTATAATAGTATTAACTGTAGGCCTAATGAAAAAGCCTTAGGAATTTTTATCGACTTCTCAAAAGTGTTCGATCTTGTAGATCACGATATTTTGTTAGAGAAACTTTGTTGTGCAGGGATAAGCTGTTTAATTGGTTTGAGAGCTTCTTAAGGGGCCGCACACTTGTACATTCTGTTTAAATTACGGAATTGAAGTCTATGGAGGTGGCAAATAAGACAGTATTAAGAGGGCGTTGGAGTCAGAAGAAATTTCGTTGCTGACTGTGGCGCTGCGAACTAGGGATAAATGGCGGCAGAACTGAGAACTGACTGAACAGGAAGTTCGGGCGACAATGCGTCACGCGGCTGGCAAAAGTGGTCCCGATGACAGACAGGCGAACCATAAACCGGTTTGGGAGGCTGTAGGGCAGAGGAAAGTGTAAGCCTTGGCTTGGGGGAGCTATCGCATCGGACCCTTGATGGGTCTGGGGCCTCTGCCTCCCTTCAGTTTCAGGGCACCGTTGTCGAGTGTCGTTGTCAAGTTATGAATTATTTAAAATCAAACTAAACGTTCTTTAAAATACATACTTGAGTCCGTTGTGAACGTCACTCCATTCTTAATTATTTACCAATTTTAACGCTTGAGGTGTCTAAAAGTTTGCATCTGTCGTAGTTTCAAATGAGTAAGTTATTGCATATGAGTTATGTATAAACTGAAGGGTACGCATAGCCATCGACGTCCATTTTTAGTCCATAAAATTAACATTATAGGCATAGTTGTAAATAAAAACAATACGATTACATAGTATTTAGTATACAACTTATGTGAAGAGTTGTATACCAACGGCGCACGGACCCATACATCTCCTTCGTTTAATATAGTATTTAGTTTTCATTTCCTCAATCAAAGCAAGTAAAAAAGAATAATAAACATTGCCCTGAAAAAAGTGATCAATACATTTGTACTGGTTGCTAAAATCACGATAAAAACATATAGGCCCTAATCTGTTAATACATCGGGTAACTGTACAAATAAATGCATAATGTTTCAATATGCAAAATAAAGGTGAATCAAAGGTAACTACGAAATGGGAATGGTACAATAGGTTTTTTTAGAAAAAATAATTCTATTAGTTTAAAGAAGAGTTTGCGGTTGGTCTGGATCACTCAGTGCGGTTGGTTAATTACAATAAACATTTGAAATTCGACAATAATTATAATGTTCATATTCAACTTTACGCACATCATTGAAGGTGCAAGTATGAAAATCATGATAATTGATAATAATTTTTACATGGAATAATAGTGAACAATAAAAATTGGTGGGATTATTCTTTTAGTTAGACGTAAAAAATCAGTGCCGCCGCCGCCTGTAATCGGGTTGCATATTGCTGTCAGCGTTCCTTAGTATCCTAAGCAAAATTTACTAAGTTATTTGAAAAATGTGATATTTAATTAGAGGGGGGTGTCTGGAATTCAGATTTTTATGATTCATTAATCCGACTCGCGACGAGTACTAGGTGTCCTATTTTTCATCCTGGAGGGTGTGGTAACCATATAGGAAAACCCCCTCAGGTTGGCATGGTGAGGTCCCATTGGTCATAATCCCACTGGTTATAAACTCGAAAACCGTCCCACTAGTTATAAAAACGAATCGTTCCCACTAGTTATAAAAACTAGCGGGAAAATGAAAAGTTTAAATATTCCCACTGGTTATAAATATTTCTCAATTCGTCCCGTTTGTTATAAATTGAGTTTTATAACTAGTGGGACAAAATCGTCCCACTAGTTATAAATGTTTATTTGTACAATTAGATATAAATTTGAAACAGTCCCACTGTTCATAAATTAGCGCGGGAAAGGCCAAAGTTTGAAAATTCCCAATAGTTATAAAAGAACCGTTCGTGGAGGAGAGTCGTTCAAAAGAGTCGTTCACTTCTGTCCGCTCATGCTGAAAGGAAGCGTCTTCACGTCTCTTGATACTACTTCTTTGTTGCACTGTCCGTCATGTAGTGACTTGCAACTGGCATTTAGGAAACTTTGTGGATTTATAATGTTAACTTTATTTGGTATTTATTTGGCAGTAAATGTTTAATTATGAAGAATAAACAGTATATTTTTGGGTGTATTATTTTACTTTTGTAGTACCAGGGGGACCGACCTTAAGCTTGGTAAAATTATTACTTCTTTTTGTTTTCACACAAAGCTCGTTCGCTCCACTCACTTGCCCTCTTCCATTTTGAAGACAAGCTCGTTCGCTTCGCTCACTCGCCCGGCCGAAGGGCGCTCCACTTTGATATAATTTTCTTAAACTTCAGGTTAAAGATGTAACACATTGGTTTATATCTACAGTTATCAGCTGAATTTTGTTCAATTAATAAAATCTCCATAAGGATAACATTGAAACTTTGAAATTCTCTAGAACGAAAACCGGATTTTTCCCAGACATGGGACCAGCTCCAATCAATTTCTGGTATCTGAAATCCTCAGATTCAATCAAAACCTCAAAAATCCTTGGAGCGAAAAAAAGTTTGCCCGTACAAACAGAGCTTGTTTTAGAGTATATAAGATATGTTTAAAAACGTATTTTAGTATGTAAATAATGGAAGAAAACTATGAATTTCCACTTGTAAGACTTAGTTTTACTTTTGTTATTATTATTATTATTATACTGTATAGGCCTATAATTTGTAATTGGATGATAAGTGAAAGACTAAGGAAGTGTTCTTGAGTATGTTAGTAATTGTGAATGTAGGCAACTAAATATATATGTATATTTTAAATATCTGTATGCTTGTTTTGGTATTAATAATAATACCTGAAAACCAAGACATTTTCTTCGAAAATTTGTTCATGTGTGTAAGGCCGGCCGCACACCAAAACGGACTCGACGCGACAAGA
The DNA here is from genome assembly GCA_030545055.2 of Neoaliturus tenellus. Lineage (NCBI taxonomy): Eukaryota > Metazoa > Arthropoda > Insecta > Hemiptera > Cicadellidae > Neoaliturus > Neoaliturus tenellus. The sequence goes on along the minus strand of CM061531.1, from coordinate 15,674,407 downwards.
CGTTACACAGCATTTTACAACTTCAACTTCACATGCGAAGGTAAAAACATGTTTAATAGAACGCCCGCACAGTACAGCGACGACAACAGTGTGTGGTCTAAGGATGGCTTCCTGCGCCACTGTCATCTGTCAGCAGGGCGGCAAAGAGACAACAGAGCGCAGGCGTAGGGTGTCCGTCCGGCACACCGAAACTGCCATCAAAATTTTAATCCTCAAAGAGGTGCGTTAATTTCACAACTGGTATTATCCACAAGCCATCGCTTATAACATCCACAATTCGCGACCTCCAAGTAGCTGGATTACAGGACGTCGCCACCGTCCTGTCAACAATTTCGGCACGAAAGTTTGGCCAGTGCATAAGCGGCTTAACATTTAAACTTTGAGATCCAATGGGAGGGGGGGGGAGGAGCCCCGGAACCTTATGATCAAATCAAATCAAATCAAATCAAAAATTCCTTTATTACCATGAACTTGTACAAACAAGCATTGGATGCGTCATACAATTGAAATTGGAATAGCATAATACAATTAAATAAATGAATTAAGGTAAACTAAAAATAAAATAAACTAACACAAGTTATCTTACTTAGTTAAATACATAAATTGAAAACTTAACAGACTGACTTGAGAACTTGTCTAAGATGGTGCAAATTTATCACAAAACTCCTGCAGAGAGTAAAAAGCATTCGTAGTGAGGTAGGCCTTAAGTTTTACTTTAAAATTTTTGAGTTCATGTATTTCTTTAATTTCATTTGGCAAAAACTTGAATAAGTGCCTTCCTGCTGGAAGAGGTAATTTTCCATGCATTTCTAATCTATGAAAGTCTATGGTTTGTAGTCGGTGCCTTGTGTAATAAGAATGTTGGGGTGTTTGGTGTAAGGACAAATTTTGTTTTTTGTAATATTCAAGGGTTAGATAAATGTAAATACATGGGAATGTTAAAATTTTAAGTTGTTGGAAAGCCGATTTACATGTATCTTTCTGTTTCAATTTGGCTATTACTCGAATAATTTTTTTTTGAATTTTGAAGATTCTCTGTTGGTTTTTTAAAGATGAATTCCCCCATTACTGAACACCGTATGTCATATAACTATAACAGTACGCATAATATACAGAAAGAAGTACATTTTGGTCACATAACTGTGACAGTCTCCATAAAAGAAATTTTGAAGAATTTAATTTTGAAATTACAAATTCAGTGTGTGTATTCCATCTTAAGTTGAAGTCTATGTTAAGGCCTAAAAATTTTAATTCTGCTACATCATCAACCTCACCATCATCAACCATTAACTTTAACTGAATTAAATTTCTAGACTGCAATGTGTGAAAAATCAGAGCTTTGGTTTTAGAAACATTTAAGGAGAGGTTAATTTTTGCCAAATATTGAACCAGAGTATTTATTTCAAAATATATATGCTGTTTATAGTTTGAAAGATCCATGTCATCGGGCCTAACAAATGATAAGGTGATATCATCTGCATACAGAGTTTTAAAACTTTAGAAACATCATTAATATACAGAAGAAAAAGAACTGGACCTAAAATGGAGCCTTGAGGGACTCCATAGTTCAATGTCACAGTAGATGAAGTAATTGGGTATGAAATATTTTTAATGGTTGAATCTATCTCCACATATTGAACCCGCTCTAACAAATATGACTCAAACCATCGGAAAGTAGGGCCTCTAATACCATAATCATGTAGTTTATCCAAAAGAATGTTGATATCTACACTGTCAAATGCTTTACTCAAATCAAAACATACAGCTACCGGATGTTTTTTCCCCTCCAAGCCAGTAACAACCGTAGAAATTACATCATTAATTGCATCTATTGTTGATTTGCCTTTTTGAAATCCGAATTGTTTGGGGTCAATTATTTTGAATTTTAAAAGAAAAGATAATAGTTGGTCTAAGACTATTTTTTCAAATACTTTTGAAAAGGACGATAGGAGAGCAACGGGTCGATAGTTTTCTACTTCCCGGGGATTATCTTTTTTATACAGAGGTTTAACTTTTGCGATTTTTAATTTATTGGGGAAACACCCTTCACTTAAAGAACAGTTAATCAAATGAGTGAGGGGTGCTGATAGATGTGCACCACATTGCTTTAAAATAAAATCAGAAACATCATCAAGACCAGTTGAGTGTTTATTTTTAAGATTAGATATTTCAGCAAGAACCTCCTTTTCTGTAACTCTCTAAAAAACATTGAATTTGACAACACTACATTTTCAAATAGTTTTGCACCAGATTTACCACATATTTCTTGATTTTTAAATGAAGAATTAAAGCCCACCTCACTATAATACTGGTTAAATATATTGGCAATATTAAAAGGATTTCTTTCTATAATGTCTTCAAAATTTATTTTTGTAATTAATTGTTTCCGGTTTTTGTTATTTTGCTCTTTTTTGACAATTTCCCAGGCAGTTTTGTTTTTATTGTCAGAGTTGAGAATTAAACTATTGAAATAAGAGGATTTTGCAGCTTTGAGGACTCTCCTATAAATTTGCTTATATTTTCTATAAAATTTTTTAAATTTCTCATCTGTTGAGGTCTTATACAAACAACTAAGAGATCTCAGGTTATTCTTAGAGATGAGAATGCCTTTAGTCGCCCATTTATTACTCAGGTTATTTTATTCGATCTTTGTTCCTTAACTTTCCTTTTTGGGCAAGCTAAGTTATAGTAATAGGAAAAAATATTTAAAAATGACTGAAACTTACAATCTAAAGAATTGTTAACATATACATCTGACCAGCTTTCTTTACTTAAATACCCTTGTAACAATTTAATATTACTATCCTTATTCAATCTTTTCCAAAAATATTTTGGCCTTGAATTTTCTTTAAAAAAAATACCTTCTGAAATGACTATCTGTACACAAAAATGGTCTGAAATATTAAGATCGAGTACATGTGATGTAAACGACTCACTGTTAAAATTAGTCAGTATATTGTCAATCCCCGTACTTGATGTCGGCGTAACTCTTGTAGGTTGCCAAGTGCAAATGTTTAGTCCCTGACTACAAGCAAAATTCTTGAATTTTTTTGATTTGAAGTCATCTACTAAAATGTCAATGTTCCAATCACCAATAATTACAATTTTGCTATTTCTAAAACGATCGTGCATTAATAATTCATCTAATTTTTCAAAAAACAGGTCCAAATTACCCTGAGGAGGTCTGTAAAGCCCAGCTATGAAGAATTTAGCATTGCCATTGTTTATCTTGACTAAACTTATTTCTATATGGCCCTCAAGGTTACAAGAGTGTACATTTATCTTACTTCCCGCAATATTTTCTTTTAAAAATATACCCACCCCGCCCCATGATTTAAATTCCCGACTACTTTCAGATACCAACCTATAACCATCTAAGTTGATTTGAGTAATTTCATTACACTTTAACCCGTGCTCCGATACAATAAATACATCTGGTCTTTCCTCCTCAAGAACAATTGAAATGTGATCTATCTTATTGGAAATCGTTTGAACATTTTGATGGATTATATTTAATTTTCTTTTTGAGTTCTTACTTCTAAAAAAACAGAATTTTGAGAGGAATTTTTTGGTTGAGAGCTTACATTCTTACAACTACTTAGACTACTATTAGAATCTTCAGGCGATTCTCAGGTGTCTTGTGGGTCGGAGTCCTTGGGGACAGCAATGGAGGCCATTCAGTTGAAGGCAACAGATTTGTGGTTGTGGTGAAGATTTCTTTAGGTGATTCGGGTAGAATCAAGGATGCATTGTGCTGGCCAATTTGCATTGATGGAACTGGAGATGAAGTAACAGCTTGAAGACTCGCAGGTGTATTTGATGTAGCCACACACTCTGGTTTGCTTCCGTGAGTCCTTCCAAACCAGATATTAATAATTTCTTGATGCAGCTGATTTATGAATGCAGTCTGAGAAAGGCCTTTTCTCAAAGCTCTATATGCTATCTGTTCTCGAGATATAATGTAAATAGTCATTTTGGTTTCCCGTTGTAGATAAATTAAATTTTTAACAAACTTTTCTATTGAAATTTCATCTCTAATGCAACCTAATGGTGAACATATTAACTTTTCACATTTACTGTTTTTAGATGTTTTATTAATTCTTGGAAAGCGAAATCGTAATCCTGTTGTTCTGGTTTGTCAAAATAATTTTGTTTGGTAATAAGGGCCATGAACCGAAGCACCCACATCTGCATTCTGAAGGGACAGAAACTGATTAAGACAGTTCGCTGGTGTTGGTCTACCGAACTTCTTCCGAAACACAACTGCCACTCCCGCAGTCATGTTACTTCTTTTACATGATACGGTACATGATAATTCTTTTATATTCCCTTAGGTCCTTGACATTCAGAGCCATCATACTTAACCCTATATTTTTAATAACTCCAAATATTTCATGTGGACCGATTCATTTAGTTATTAAGCAACATTTCATGCAAATGCATTCTCAGAAACTTATCGATCAGCAATATCCTCAAGAACTCAGTATAAAGGTAACATTTTTGTTACATTCGCCGCCGTATGTAACACATTCGCTTATATTGCTTACTTAAAATTTTTCTTACATGAAACGGTATACATAACAAATAACAGAAGCTCCTCAAAGCAACAGACTTTGCCATTGCGCGACCACGCTATTTTAATGTTACCATTAACAAGTGGCATGTTTACGCTGCGGCGGGCGGGTTGCCACAGTGAACAGTCCGGCTGCATGTGTAGCGCGACTGCGCGTGCGGGCGAGCCTCCGCGCACCGTCCTCGCCTGCCCACCATCTTGTTTTTTACCCCTCAACCTTGTCCCCACTCTTGTCCCCAGGCGTACTTCTCGCGCGGACTACGGCCGCCTGGTGGTGTTCGACAACATATCGCACTATGAGTAGAAATGTGGCACAACTAAAAATTTGCCTATAGGCAAATTTTTAGCCAAATTTTATTAAACTATCATGCACTGAAATTTTAAGACTTTTGATTCTTTGGCATTTTTATCTACATTTAACGGTTACTGAACGTACTGCTTCATGTTTGGTCAGGAGGCCTGAAGTAAATCTTTTTGCGACTGAATCATCCTGATTCAGGTCTGAGTTCAGAGTAAATTGACCAGAGTAGAACTTCCTTAGTGAGATTGTTTCACTCCTGAAGTCATAGAATTTGTGTTGGAATCATGCTGGAATATGCTGACTTCAGACTATTCATGTTAGTTTATATGGGATAAGAATTTCATATTTCAATGTAATTTGAAATGATAGGCCTGCCTCTTAATAAGTTGCAGCAACTATCAATTAATTGTGTGCCCGGGACCATGTTACTTTTTCATGTTGAGGACCCAGAAGAAAAAATGCCAAATTGATAAAAACTGGAAACAAGGGGAGAGATTCATTGTACCAAAAAAAAGAAAAGAAAAAACACGATGCATTTGAAATATAAACATATAGGCTACATGTTGTTGTGTGTTTTTCAGGTATATCAACCATTACTGTTTAACACGGTGGGGCCGGAACCCTTTTCATTGTTCCGACAACCCCACCGCACCAACAACGCTCTCGAGTCTTTCCACTCATCCCTTGTCAGGGCAATGGGGCCGCACCCTGGAGTTTGGCACTTTTACGGTAAGTTTTCTTTCAATGCAAAGACTGAAGTTAATTTTTTTTTTGTATTGTGACTATAAGTTTCATAACACGTGCTGCAGTAAATACATATGTTGCATTGAAAAACAAACTCATTACTATCCAAAAGTGTTTTTAAATGTTTTAAATTTGATTTTGAACTAAAAAAATTATTATTGAACCGTTTGTTTATAAAATATTTATTGATGAAGTTATTACAGTTTTTTTTAAGTGTTTGGGCCTTTATGAAACGGGGATTTCGTGTCGGCCACGGCGCCGTGGGCAGCTGCCCCGGTCCCCCCGCCCTCGGGGCGGCCCTGCTAAAGAGCTTCAAACACTATTTGCAAACCAGTTTCTTAGTGAGCGTGAGCACCTATGAACAAAAAGAATCATCCATCAATTTCAACCCCGGTGGTCCTTAAGTAATTCTAAAGTCCAGTGGGGCGGAGCCCTATAAAATCTTCAAAAAATTTATCAACAAAATTTATCTTAGTGAGGGTACCTATACCTATGAACAAAGAGAATCGTAAATGTCAAATTTCAACACGTGTAGGCCATTACAGTAATGAAATTGTGAGCTTCTGTGGGGCGGAGCCCAAAAGACAACATAAACATAAACATTATATTTCGCAGCTAGTTACCTCTATGATTATAAGCATTTGCTTGATAGAAACTTTTTTTTTAATTACATCTGTTATTTATGTAAACACTAAATTTATAAAACCTGGCACTGCACCATTGTATGCCCTCTGGGTCAGAGCCCTTTGGACAGATTTACACCTAACTGCACACAAACCATCCTTGAATGATGCTTAATAATGCCTGACAGTTTGATTACAATCTGTTGAGTGGTTTCGGAGTCCATAGGCAACAAACACACACACACACACACACACACACACACACACACACACACACACACACACACACACACACACACACACACACACACATATATATATACTTTGTAAATACTTTAAATTACTTTGTAAATTAAATGTACTTTGTAAATTACTTTGTAAATATAACCTCGAAAATACAACTTTATAATTAATATTTTTAACTATCAAAAGGCTAATTTTCGCATTATGATAAAAAAAAAAAAAAAAAAAAAAAAAAAAAAAAAAACGTTCATCACTGGGAGCAAAAGTGTCTCTATTCTCTTAATCGTTTTTAAAAACTTTTAAAGACTGGGCACCAAAAAGACCCACTTTTGCTCCTAGTGATGAAAACTACTATTTCTCTTCCCCCCCCCCCCTTTAACAAAAAACTCTTTTGTTTGAAAAGGTAGATAGTACTTTTGCTGATGTCCAATATTTACACTTTTACAGCTGTATATTTGAAAATCAATAAATTTCCTTAACAATGTTAATCAAATAGGAAAATTACGAACTTTAAGGACTTGTAGGGCCCTTCATTTCAAATGTATACTTACCAATTTACTTTATAAACAACTTCATGTCAAGCTCTATACAATGACACAAAAATAATTGAAATCGGTTGAGAACTGTAAAAGTAGTTCCTTGTACAAAAACCCGTGTCGCGTATTTAATTCAATGCCTACATTTCGATATGTGGCAAGTTATGCACAGATCGGCATGAGGTTGCGTTGAATTACAAGCTGGCGAGTGCGTCTCGGTCGACTGCGCATCAACTTTGCGCATAGCAGGGAACAACCTGAAGTGAACGACTCTTTTCAAACTGTTCTTTAATAACTAGTGGAAATTTTCAAACTCTGGCCTTTTCCGCGCTAATTTATAAACAACGGGAAAGCTTCGTTTTTATAACTAGTGGGACGGTTTTCGCGTTTATAACCGATGGGATTATGACCAATGGGACTCCTCGGGCTTGAATTACGTTAGCACATTATTGTCCCACTAGTTATAAACAAACATCAGTCTATCTCACTAGTTATAAATTTTATAGCTAGTGGGAATGAATCGTTTTTATAACTAGTGGGACGGTTTTCGCGTTTATGACCAATGGGACTCCACGGTTGGCATTGCAAAACATGCCGGGTAACAGTTGGTTCGTTATATAAAACCTTTAAATCGTGAGGTAAAAAATGTAATAGGGGCCTAAATAAAAATTTAGGATAATGTAATTTTATATGTTTTCCAATCCTTTGGAAATAGTACAAAAACACTTTGTTAGATTACTTTCTTATAAAACTAAGGAAGAATCCTCTTTGCCTCTTTTTCAACAATTAAATATTCTTCCGTTAAAAAAGTATCTATTCATTTATAAAATTTTAAAAATATTTTATGTTTGAAGTGGTAATATTGAAGTAACTAGAACACCTTATAGTACATGAGGAGCCGCTCAGGGCACTTGGATTAGACCTAGAGTAAATAAAACTATATTTAGAAAATGTTTTGTATTTTTAGGGCCAAAGATTTACAATATTTTACCCAAGTCAATTAAAGAATGTAATAATTTTGCTAATTTTCAGTCTAAACTAAAATCTTGGCTTTTACAGAGAAATCAGATCGATGGCTTCATTGAAATACTTTAATAAAAAATTGGGATTTTGGCAATGTTTTAAATTAAGTTCTTGTTACTTATTAGGGATTTAAAACTAATTTTAATTAATTGAATTACTGTTTTGTATGTAACTATAGGCAATATTAAAAATGTCAAATTTTTATTCAGTATTGAATTGTATCAACCAGGGTTGTATTGTAGATAGTAAGTAAGCATTAAAATCATCATTAAGAGTGAAATGATAAAGACGCACCACAGCTGGCACACGCTGCGACCCGCCGCCCGCCGATTATCTAATAATGTGACCAAAGATAAACATTTGATTATTTTTTCTGTTGTACTAGCCATCGTAACTCTGTTAAGATGACTAGAAATTCCAAGTTTTTTTTCTTGTTTATTGTAAATATGTATTTGAGAGAAATAAACGGTTATTATTATTATTAAGTACACATAACATATGATAGATAAATCAGTATTACCACTCCTCTAAAAGGGATGAAACATTTTATAACTGAGAGTTATGTTTATGTTTTGGTAAAGTGTTTTTGTAGCACTGTAAATCCAGCTGAAACAACACCGATAGCAGCGTCTCTGGCGCCGCCGCCGCCGCCTACACAAAACTTCCAAATTTTTGCCTCAAGCTATGCATGATTCAAGATTCAAGATTTTTATTAGTCATAAGGCATACAAAGTTGATGCATTGGACATTGGATGAGAGGTCTATTCACGTTAGTGTACATAGTCAATGTTATTACAAACTATGGGGGTCTGAATCTTGTTCTTAATATCTAAAACACTATTGACAAAAAGTTATTAAATACATCATACCTGATAGGCCTTACATTAATTTGGACTATTTCCTACGAGATTAGCATTTTCAGCATTTTAGCAACTTTTATATCCAAGTCATATTTTTAGGTAAGAAGGTAAATATAAAGACAGAAAATTGGATTAAATAGACATAAAAAAGACAGGTGTTGTGTTGTTTAACTTGGGTTGGGTATTCAAAGTTTAATTTAATTTTAATCTGGATTAAATGTTGTACATGCCTTTCAAGGTTGGAACAAAAAATACAGCGGTGGGGTACATTGGATTTGGTATAGCTATTGTCACATCCAATCAAGGTTTCAATTCCCTCAGGGGCAGTGGGCTTTCCACTGTACGGGTGTTTCTTGGCGACCCCGGGGTACCTGAGCCAAGCTGTGGTACCCTCCTTACAGTTCTTCCCGAGCTAGGGCCTTTCTTCTCATCTTTCAGGTCTTAGCTCACCGTCTTTATTCTTTCCTGAGCTAACCTTGCTCACCTTCTTGTTTTCGACCCCGAATCAAGGGTGTCTTTCCACCCTCTTTCGACCGGCGCACGCTGGGGGGTCCTGGGAGTGTCCCTGTTGTGTTGCAGGACTGATGTGTGCCTCGCACTGCCGATGGTCGCCTAAAGTGTGTCGTCAGAAGCCAGCCGCTTTGGACCTTAGTCAGGAAGTGCGGCATGGATGCAGAGATCGGACTCTGCATTGCCACGGGCGACCCCCCAGCACGTCCGGCACATTTTGTGTATCGGTGCTGGGCAAACGGAGGTTTCGGGCCCCAGAGTACTGGGGTAGGGGTGTCTTATCTCCTACGGGGGGTAGACCGAGGGTGCACCCGCTCTCGGCCAATGAAGGGCCGCCTCTTGCCGCACGATGCGCTGGTAATAAGATAGCATGGATTTTCAAAACCAAAACACGAACTTAAAGGAGAATGAGCAGGCCGCCTTTAAGCGCAGCTCAAAACTGCAGAGGTCTCAGACCTCGAAGACTGGGACGCCGACGGGGGGAATTAAAGCCTCCGCCGATCCCGTTCAAGTCAGCTATAACCGGAAAGGAGAAGGATGAGGTTGAGGTGGGTATGGGGGTGACTGAGCCGGTAACAACTCTAGCTGGGATGCAAGGAATTCCTCCCAGGAAGAACCCTCTTCGTCCGGCATTCGAGATGCAAATGCTTCGGCAGCAGCAGGACGATGCCAACGAGGAGGAAAACCTGTCCCTGAAGAAAATGAACGATCTCTTGAAGGAGATGGCCAAGGCTCTCCTTATTCAGAAGAACGTTAACAAGGCGATTAAGGACGGGATTCCGAAACTCGAGGATTTCCTTGGGGAAATCGAGGAATGCCAGAAGATCAGGCTGAAGGCAGTGAAGCAGGAGCGCGACGTTATGAACCGAGTTATGTCTGCTTCGCCTCAAGCTCATCTGGCTGAGTCCCAGACTCAAGCCAGAAAGCGAAAGAAGAGGCAGAGCGGTTCTTCGCCGGGAAGCCCTGAGCTTGTTGAGGTGGACTCAGTGCCGAGACCGGTTTTTGTCACTGCAGCATCGCAGACATCTCCTGTCCAGGCTACTCAATCCGCCCCGGGCGCTGCCGTGATTCCAGCGGCTACTCCTGCAGAGGTTCCTGCTCCGGTGGCTAATCCTGCCTTGGTAGCAAACTCTGCCTCAACACCTTTGGAGGGCTGGAAGACGCACCTCTCTTAGAAGGAAGTCAACCATCAACCCCGAATCTCTAAGAAGTCACACTCAACCATCACACCCCACCATTCCTACAACACAAGACAAGGTTTTCAAATTTCGTTATTGATAGATTAGTAATTCAGGAAAAGTTACCTTTATCGGCTGGAAGAAAATTATTTGACTTTCTGCCAGATGACATAAAAAATATTAACATAATTAAAAAATTCAAATTAAAACTTAAAGATTACTTGATTGAGAATGCCTTCTACTCAATCCAACGAATTTAGTGGGGTCTCATAGATTGTAGGAATGATTATTATTTATGGTGAGGGTTTTATTGTACTAATTTCAGCAGTGTTTTACTATATTGTTTGTACTTTATCATAGCAGTTTATCAATTTTTATTTTTTATTGTACTCCTCTCAGAAAACTTATTTGATTCAATTTTGTAAATCTTTGTTTATTAGCTTAATTGTAGAATATTTAATTCTCAATATAAAATACTATTACTATTCTGTAATTGAAGCAATCCAATGCTTATTCCTGTAAGTTTATGGAAATAAAGGAGTTTTTGAAGGAAAGGAGGAGGCAGAAGCAAGCGGAGGCAGCTTCGAAAAGTGCGTCGAGGGTGGAGCGGACGCAAGTCTCAAACCCGGTTGGGGAGGCCTCTGGCAAGTCTGTCAGAAAGCCTAAACAACCCAGGCCTAAGAAGCCCAGGACGGAGGCAATTTTGATCAAGCCCTTAGGGGGGCGATCTTTCGCGATCTTGACCCTTCTGGGTCAGATTAGATCGCAGGCCAGACCGGAAGAGACCGACACCATTATCAAGTCTATTCGGCGAACCCAGAACGGGGATGTCCTCCTCGAACTGGGGAAGTCGAGTGACAAGATTGGTTTTGCTGCTTCCCTCAAGACTGCACTTGGGGACAAAGGCTCCATCAAGGCCCTAGAACCGAAGTGCTCAATCGAGATACGGGGACCTTGATGCCCTCTCCACCGAAGAGGAGGTGACCCGTGCGATCCAGGTGGCACTCCCAGAGATACCGGCTGATGGATTGAGGGTATGGCTGACAAAGCCTAACCGAAGTCAACTCCGCATGGCTGTTGCTGAGATGGGCGAAAAGCACGCCAATAAGCTGCTTAGCCTTCAGCACCTCAGAGTTGGTTGGGTCAGTTGCAGGCTCAAATGGAGGGTGGTAGTTTCGAGATGCTTAAGCTGTCTCGGTTTCGGACACTCCTCCCGAAACTGTAAAGGGCCCGACAGGAGTGCCAACTGCTTCCAGTGTGGAAGCCAGGGCCACAAACGCAAGGAATGTTCCTCGAGCCCCTCCTGCTTCCTCTGCAAGGATTCAGGCTCCAGTGCCCTCGGTCACTTACCCGGGTCTGGTCAGTGCGGTGCCTTCAGAGCCGCACTTGAACAGGCAAAAGGCAGCGGCCGGTAATTCGCATCCTCCAGGCCAATCTTCACAGATCCTGGGGAGCTGATAACCTTCTAGATCAGCTCGCCCGAGAACTTGGTGCTGACGCGCTCCTTATCAGCGAACAGTATCGGGACAGAGACCCAAACATTTGGATCTCCGACAGCCTCGGTACTGCTGCATTTTGGGCACATAATACACAGGATGTCTTGGTGCAGAGACACGGGCGCGGCCGAGGATTCGTCTTGGTTCGGTGTAGGGACGTGACTATCTTCAGTTGCTACCTCACACCCAACGAGGCCGTCCAGGACTCCCGCGACAAGATAGATAGTCTGGAGGAGTGCGTTCTCGGCACCACCGGGCATGTCGTTTTGTAGCATATCAACCAGTTTGGTTAGGTCCAGGGGCGTGTAAACGGCGGCGCGCTATCCTTAAATTAACGCTGATTTCGCAGTAGATGCTAGGTTGAAGGGGGGGATTTCACGTAAAGGAACGGCACAGGAGCACAGCGCGTGCAGCCAGGTGGTGAGTTGCCCAATTATCGCGTTTGGCAGAATTAAAGCCATAAGGCCTGTTCTTCTTATAAGACTCTGTATTCATTGGTTTCGTGCTACACATGTGTTGTTTAGGCATGAAACAGCTGAAAAAGTCACATTACATAATCTTGCCAACTCGAAAAACTGAATTACCCCTCTATAAGCCTATATGATGTTTATTATTGTAGTATACAACATATGTTTTTCATATTTTTGGACAGATCTGTCCGTTTTCAGCCCAGACCAGAAATGACGTTCAACGGATATATCCGTCAATAGCCCGGGAAGGGTTAAGTTAATTAGATTAAATTAATTAATTGTTTTTGTAATAACACACAGTTTCTGAATTACCAATATTCCAAATTGTCTTGTGACATTAATAAATTTTTTTTTATTATTTTTTCTTTTTTTGAAAAGTAAGTCTTTCTTATTGTTTTTCCTGTTATTTAGAATTTCTACTCCATTTTTATTCTGATGGAATAAGGTACCCATGTAGGCTTTCTTGGAAAGACCACATTCATAATGTCTGCAAACAATTATCCAGAGTTATTTACCTTTTGGCTAACTTGAAAAAACATGTATCAGATAAGTATTTAAAGATTTCATACTTTGCATTTTTTGAAAGTTTGTTAAGATATGGTCTGATTCTATGGGGTAATGGTGTTGGAATTGAACAGGTACTTATAGTACAAAAAAAAGCAATCCGAATTTTATCAGGTGCAGGTATCTTAGATCATTGTAAACCTCTGTTTGTGAAAACTGGCATTTTGACAGTGATTAATTTGTATATATATATATGAAGTTTTGATTGTGATAAAGAGAAATTTAAACTCATTGCTCAAGAGAAATGAGATTCATTAACATAACACTAGAAATAAATGTAAATTAGAAATTCCAAAAAATAGGTTAAGTATGTCTAGTAAATATTATAGGTCATTGGGTATAAAATTGTTCAATAAACTGCCTTTGGAATTTCAAATAGTTAATGACAATGTTTTTGATGTTAAATTATACAATTGGCTGCAAGGAGACCTTTTTACAATATAGATGAATTTTTAAATATAGACATAAGAGCTGTGAGTTTTGATTGTAGTCTTATCAATTTTTATTGTTTATGTTATATATTATCATTGTTATTTTTTATCATTGTTATATTTTATAATTTTTATAGTTTATTTTTGTTTTTGCAAACTGTTGTCAACTGCTTTTTTTAGAGTAGGCTACCTACTTAAAAATGTCTTTACATTTAAAATTGAAATGTTGTGACTCAGTAGCAGATGTTGCTGTAAATCTAGCCTAACTTAATGACAAAGTCCATTGTAATTATTGTTAATTACCGAAAGACTAATAAACATATTCTTATTCATGCTCACTTTATTTAATGACTAAACCAATCTTAATGCTGATATTTTGATTATACATTTCTTTTCTTGTTTTCATTCCATGAGTTAGAAGCATGTTTTCATGATACATTCAGTATACTAATTGTATCTTGAAAAGTGATTAAGTATTTAAGTACATTGTATCTCAAATAAAAGATGAAAATGAAGTATCAGATATTAATGTCCTCCCTTCATTAACTGAAGTTGAAGCCAATTTAATCTGATCTAAAATCTCCTTGTGCACTTTAAATAGGGATTTTAAAGTTATTTATATTTTTATTTGCAATAGTCAATGTTTTTTTTCTTTTGTTTCAGATTGGGATGGATGTTGTCACTCCTTATTGCGAGTCACTCAATCACCTACACAAGTCTGCCTTCTCTGTTACATGGACTCTGTAAATCTTGTAATATATCTGTTAAATTTGTATATTATAGATATATAATTTGAATATATGAAATCATAAATTTAATATGCATCTTTACTAAAAATCCTGTTTTCTTAAACTTTTTTAAAGGTTGATTTATAATGGCAAATAAAAAATTTATAACAGTAGATAATGCATTTTGATAAACTTTTAAATCTCAGATATAATATGAATAATTCAACAGTTTATTTTAAGTTAAATCATTTTCAGTAGAGAGTCGATTACACAAACCCCTGAACGGCATATTAATTCAGTATTCAGTATTTAAAAAACCCTATCGCGATACGGCAAACATAGTTACAGTGTCTGCAAATACAAAAGAATGTGTACTGTTTTTAGTTTTGATCTTTTTTTATGAAAGCCTTTAGATTATTTGGATGTATTTTTTGTTGGTAAACAGTCATTAACTGTTTAGTGATTATAAACTGTGAATATTTTTTGTGTTTAACTATCCAAACTATTTGATTAACCGAACCACACTCAGTTTCAATTAGTTAGGATAATCGACTCACTTCTGTATGTAGACTGAGGTTTGAAACTAAAGCAAAAAGTACCGTACTTTTAATTTTTCTAACAAAATTTGTTGGAGTCCCAAAAATTATTTCAAAGATGAAACTTGTTTAACACTATAAAATGGTCAGTAAAAATTTTACAGTAAGTTGACAAATGATCCATATTTGCTAATAAACTAATTGTATCTAATAATATTTCCTCTTCAAGAAGTACGTTATGGTACTATTGACTTAAGAATAATTAATTAAACCTTCAGTAGTAAGTTGCAAAAATAGTCTAATGAGATAAAATCTTTTACATATAACACATGGTAAACATCATCACAACACTGCAAGGTGAGGAAGGGGGGGGGGGGGCTTTACAGTGTACATCGGTTAATTTTAATGCAACTTACTATAGTTGGTTTGTATTTTATATGGGGGAGTTGATGGCACAGTGTTTATTATGCTGGACCACAACAGCAATGTCGTGGGTTTGAAAACACATCCTGGCATGTAGTTTTTATCAGAACCTTTAATTTGTACTGATAGTGTAGTCATTTTAAATCAAAATTTCTCCATTACCTAAAAATTCTCTTATAAGTGTGAAACTTGGTATGTATATTGATATTTACATCCGGAATAACATATCAAAAGTCCTCGAAAAATAAACTTGTGCTATGGCCGCCATCTTGGAAAATGGCGCCCAAAAACCAGTTTTTCTCCGATTTCTCAAAAACTATTCATCCTATAAAAAAAAACATTAAATGTAAAAAATGTTCGCCAAAAAAAGAGCTACAACTTTTGCCCTTAGCAATATTTTGATACAGTAGACTCCTTCTTAACCGGCCACCTTTTAACCGGTCTCCGCTTTAACCGGCCTACCCTGACAAATAACATCTTTTTAACCGGCCAATTTTTATCTCAACATCGGATTAACCGGCCGCGTTTCGCCAGAAACGTAGTTTTCTTTTCTAATGTATCATTAGATTCAACTTTATTTCATGTTGACGTTCTCAAACCAATTAAACTGTAATGTCCTGGACGGAAGTGACTGCCACCGGAAGTCAATGCGTTTGGACCTACTAATAAAGAAACGAATTATTATTAGTGTAGGTTTGCTGTGGATTTCATGGGTGGTGGATGTAAATCAAATGCTATAAATCATATACAGTAATGTATTTAAATTTGTTTTTCAAGTAATAATTGAAGAGGTGGCCATAACAACGTTGTAACTTCCAAATTGCAAATTTTTCAGGAAAGGGGAAAATGTATTTCAACACAGTAAATCACTATAAAAAGGGTTTTGTGAATTTTTATTGATACTCAAGTGTTGTATATGAGTAAATAGAAACATATTATTGTAAAATATTTTCATAGTTCAACAAAAAGCTTATTTTTCACGGTTTAAAAAAAATAAACGTGTCAACAACGTTGTAACATCATACCAGTTACAACGTTGTTGTGGTTACTGGTAAGTTACAACGTTGTTTTATTTCTATAATGTACCATACCATTAGGATTAGTAAGGTAGTACCCATTAAAGATTCTTCTGTAAAATGTAAAATATGTTTATTTCCTACACCTTATTACACGTTTATTGTATAAAATAGTGTAAGACCATAACCTATTTCAGCAAAAGATGCTATAAAACCCTAAAAGTCATTATAAAGCTTCAAAACTAAAAGTCATATAAAAGATTAATCCATAAAAAGTGTTAATAAAGGTCCCAAATGAAATAGTTATACCTTATTATATAATAATTTTAAATGAATACACGATAACCAATATTTTTAATAGCCAATATCATATTTAATATTCAGAAAATATTTTAAAATAATTGTTATTGTGTATTAATTTAAAACTATTATAATTTACCAATATTGATTCAGATTCAGATTCTTTATTGGTCACATAACATTTTCTAATTCCAGCACAGCTGGTAAAACAGGTGACAAGTCAGTGATATAATAACTAAACTAAAGAAAAGTTGATATACAGTCTTTGTCAAAAAACTTAAAAGTACACACAAAATATCACAGTTAAAAAGAATCAGTTAAGAAATCGTTAACACAATAATATACTTTGTTTAGCAACAGAGAATGAACTTCTTTCTTAAATGTATTAAAATCTTTAATATCCTTAATTCTATTTGGTAACTTATTATAAAGCTTTTTTCCAAAATATTGAGGCAGTTTTTCAAAGGAACCTAATCTATGAATTGGAAACTGAAAGTCATTTCTATTCCTAGTCTCATAACAATGAAAATGTTGCTCTTCCATTAAAATATTAAAATTAGACTTTATATACAACAAACATTTAAAAATGTACATTGAGGGCAAAGTTAAAATATGAAGATCTTTGAACAAGCCTTTACAAGATGTTCTGGGAGTTGAGTTTGTCATGATTCTCAAATATTTTTTCTGTACTTTAAAAATGGACAACAGACCAGAACTGCTACCCCAAAGTTCAATCCCATACTGCATTGAAGATGCAAACAACGCATGATACACAATTAATCTTGTTTTTAAGTCAGTAATATTCTGAAGGACGTACATTTGAAAACAAAGTGAATTCAATTTTTTGTCAAAATATCAAAATAAACTTTCCAATTTAGTTTGTTATCAACTACAAGACCAAGAAACTTAGTGGATTCTACTATTTGCAAATTATCATTATTAAAAGTTATCTGATGAAAAGGTTCCTGATTGCGAGAAGTACTAAAGTTGATAATATTGGTTTTACTACTATTTAACTTGAGTCCATTTGCCTTGAACCACACTTGCAATTCAGTGAGTGAATTCAGAATCATTTGATGTAAATCTGCAAAGTTACTTGATTTAAGAATGGCTGTCGCATCATCTGCATACAGAAAAAGATTGAAATCAACCCTGTTTGGCAAATCGTTTATATAAATTAAAAAAAGGAGAGGGCCTAATATTGAGCCCTGAGGCACACCCCTGGTCATGTCTTTCCAATCTGATTTAAAAAGAGCATCATTTTTGTTAATAACAGTTCTTTGGCATCGTCCTGACAGGTAACTTTTCACCCAAGATATTGCAGAGAAAGAGAAATTATAAATTTCTAACTTATTAAGAAGGATGTTATGAACAACACAGTCGAAGGCCTTGGATAGATCACAGAACACACCAGCTGTGCTCTGCGATCCATCCAAGCCCTCCGACACACATTTCACCAGATCAGAAATTGCTAAAACTGTACTCTTTTTCTCCCTAAAACCATATTGTTCCTTGACAAATAAATTATTATTTTCAAAAAAATGCATGATCTGATTATTAGCTACCTTTTCAAAAACCTTTGAAAATGTTGGAAGCAAAGATACTGGACGGTAATTGTCCACATCCAATTTACTACCCTTTTTGAACAAAGGTTTTATTTCAGCATATTTTAATTGGTAAGGAATGATTCCACAAGCAAGTGATTGGTTTATTAATTTTCTTAATGGCTTTGAAATTGGGATAGCAATTTTTTTCAATAAAAACAACGGAACTTCATCCCACCCTGATGATCTTTTGTTTTTAAAGGACTTAATGATTTTAATAATGCAGTTCTCATCTACTGGATTGAAGTTAAAAAGAGGCAAATTTTCTCTGGACCCTTGTTTTTTTTATTGCAAAACTTACAGCAACATTAATTGACGGTTGGACACCATTTTCCAAAGAAACCTCAGCAAATTTATCATTAAAAATTTCAGCTATCTTATTACCTTCTTTATAAGTGTTATTTTCAAAATTAATGTCAGAGAAGCTATTATTCTTATTTATCTTCAGACCTAATTCCTTGTTAACCACTGACCACACTGCTCTACTTTTATTATCTGATTTTTCAATGAAACTGTTGTTTGCATGTTTTTTTGCCCTAGCACAAACAGCCTTGAAATTTTTCTTGAAATCTTTACAATATTGCTTAAAATGAGGGTTATTCGACTGCTTCGCTAAAGTTTGCAGTTCTCTATTTCTAGCACTTAATTCTCTTATTTCTGCAGTAACCCATTTTTTACAATTATTTTTTGCAGAAACATATTGGCCTACTTTACAATATTTGAGTGGAAAATGGTTTTCAAACAGCATCTTAAATCTAGACAAAAAGTTGTTAAAATTAATCTGAACAGAATTATTTTCACTAATATTCCACCGTTCTTTATTTAAATCACAAATAAACCGGTCAATGTTTGCAGGACAGAAAACTCTACTACAGACTACTTTAGTTACATTTACAAAATTTTCCCTACACCTACTTTTGTGATCTATAGTAATGAACAAAGCTCTATGATCAGACACTCCTAATTCCATAATCAAAGTTTGCTGTTGTTCAACTCTCACATTTACTAACACATTATCTATGCAAGTTTTTGTTGTAGGAGTCACACGAGTAGGCTCTGAAAAAGTCTCAGTAAAACCAAATTGTCTTAATACATTTAAAAATAAGTTTTTATGTAGTGGGAACTTACAGTTTTCCAATATATCTATATTAAAATCTCCAGAGATAAATATTTTCTTCTTTTTACATTCACTTCTTAACAAAAAAATCAAAGACTCTAATTTAATAAAAAATGTGTTAATATTCATCCTATCCGGAATGCGATAAATGGAAATAACAATACTATTAAGGTTAGGTATTTCTATTGCACATCCTTCAAACACAGTATCCTCAAAATAAATGTTTAAATCATTTCTTTCTACAAAAGCTATATGAGGTTTTACCAGGATGCATGTGCCTCCATGTAAACCTTGAGACCTACAAAAATATGCCGCTAGTCTGTAATTTGACAACTTATTCAGAAGGTGGACATTAGTTACATCAAGAAAATGCTCATTTAAGCACACAATATCAATATTTTTACCATCTAAAAAAATGTTTAACATGTCTATTTTATAAGTCAAACCACCCTGAATATTAATATGCATTAACCAAATATAATCATCTTTAAAAGAGGCAGTTTTCTGTGAACTAGGCATTTGTGTTATGTTGAAAAATTTTGACTTAGGCCTACTTTTGGAATTACAGTATTTGCTAATGCGATGGATAGCTTCAGTGGAGTGTGCCGGGATAGTTCCAGGGGTCGATAGTCAGGTATTGAAAGGAAGTAAGGATAGTGGCTCAGATATTTCGTTTTAACCACAGAACCCAAAGGGTCTGTCACGGCAAAGTTCCCACTATTGTTCGTAGAGAACTTACAGTATCATCACCGCCACTGGGATTGCTTGGTTGACACTAGCAGGATGGGCGTTAAGATATGCTAGTGATTACTCTAGCAAGAAGGCGGAGGGCTAGGATTTCTCTAGCGGGATTGCGGAAGGCTAGGACTTCTATAGCCGGATCACGGAAGGCTAGGATTGCTCCAGCAGGACAGCGGACCAGGAGGTGAGCGGGCGTGCTAGGATCGCTCCAGCAGGACAGCGGACCAGGAGGTGAGCGGGCGTGCTAGGATCGCTCCAGCAGGACAGCGGACCAGGAGGTGAGCGGGCGTGCTAGGATCGCTCCAGCAGGACAGCGGACCAGGAGGTGAGCGGGCGTGCTAGGATCGCTCCAGCAGGACAGCGGACCAGGAGGTGAGCGGGCGTGCTAGGATTGCTCCAGCAGGACAGCGGACCAGGAGGTGAGCGGGCGTGCTAGGATTGCTCCAGCAGGACAGCGGACCAGGAGGTGAGCGGGCGTGCTAGGATTGCTCCAGCAGGACAGCGGACCAGGAGGTGAGCGGGCGTGCTAGGATTGCTCCAGCAGGACAGCGGACCAGGAGGGGAGCGGGCGTGCTAGGATTGCTCCAGCAGGATAAGGGAAGGTGCTAGGATTGCCCCAGCAGGACAGCGGACCAGGAGGGGAGCGGGCGTGCTAGGATTGCTCCAGCAGGACAGCGGAACGGGAGGCGAGCGGGCGTGCTAGGATTCCTCTAGCAGGACGGTGGAACGGGAGGCGAGGGGGCGTGCTAGGATTCCTCTAGCAGGACGGTGGAACGGGAGGCGTGCGGGCGTGCTAGGATTCCTCTAGCAGGATGGCGGAACGGGAGGCGAGCAGGCGTGCTAGGATTCCTCTAGCAGGACGGCGGAACTGGAGGCGAGCGGGCGTGCTAGGATTCCTCTAGCAGGACGGCGGAACGGGAGGCGAGCGGGCGTGCTAGGATTCCTCTAGCAGGACAGCGGAACAGGAGGCGAGCGGGCGTGCTAGGATTCCTCTAGCAGGACAGCGGAACAGGAGGCGAGCGGGCGTGCTAGGATTCCTCTAGCAGGACGGCGGAACGGGAGGCGAGCGGGCGTGCTAGGATTCCTCTAGCAGGACAGCGGAACAGGAGGCGAGCGGGCGTGCTAGGATTCCTCTAGCAGGACGGCGGAACGGGAGGCGAGCGGGCGTGCTAGGATTCCTCTAGCAGGACGGCGGAACGGGAGGCGAGCGGGCGTGCTAGGATTCCTCTAGCAGGACAGCGGAACAGGAGGCGAGCGGGCGTGCTAGGATTCCTCTAGCAGGAGAGCGGAGGTGCTAGGATTTCTCCAGCGGGATAAGGAAAGTTGCTAGGATTGCTCCAGCAGGTCTGTAGAATACTTACCCACCCAGAAGAGGCGATCCGAACCGCTCGGCGGTGCGGGAGCGACTCGGATCTGGGCTCCGCGCGGCCCGGTTTTATCAGCGCCCGCCCGCGCATGCGCAGTACGGGGGCTTCCGCTGTAGAGGTGATCCGCTACAGAGGTAGTCCGCTGCAGAGGTGAGTGGCTTACAACCATCGGGGAACACTCTTCATTGAGGAACCTCACATCCTCCCCTTACTTCGGAAACAAAAAAAACTTGTGAAAAAAAATTTCCTTCCCATTCAGGGCTCTTCTGACCTTTTTGTTGGCTTTAAAACAGAAAAAACTTCATCTTCTTAAACAAAAAAAATCTTCTTAGAAATTAAAAACAAATTCTTCTTTATAAATTCAACTACATTTGGGAAACATCCAACTCCTCTATCTTGACATTATTCGATGCAGGTATGAACAAAGGTTTATCCCTTTTTAAGCCTTCAAACTTTTCTTGGTGTTTTTCTCTTGGTTGATATTCCTCCATTTCCCCTTCATCTGGAGCTGGAGGTGGTCGGCATTTAGTCCTCTTCTTCAAAACTGATTCGTACCCTCTGTTTTTCTTTTTTAGGTCGGATACGTTTCTTATTTTTTCACACTCAATGCATAATTCGTAGTCATTTTTCAGACTTGTATAGATTTTATTTATTGAAGACTCCTTTCTAAATCTTCCTTGCCATGGGATGAACGTAGTAATTGTAACTCTGCGGGGTGTTTTCTCTTCTTTTATCTGATCTTGAATTTCTGGTTCAATGATAGTCTTTTGACTGGCTTCGGTGTACAGAATGTGTGATCTTTCGGATTTTGGCTCTTTGGTGTCCATTAGTGTAAAATCTATTAGATTTTGTCCCAAAGTATTCACGTTTACATCGGCTGGTAATACAACGTACTCTTTTATTCCATCTACTATTTCCAAATTTTTGTTTCCAGTGCAATCATCGATCTTACCAGGATTTTCTTTCTTGATTTCTACAAACTTCGGTTCATCCATTAGATCAAGTGGTTCAATCACATCCTTACCGACATGAAAATCATCATCAGGTGCATCAGCGGTAGTGCAAATATTTTCAACCAGCCACTCTCTAAGTTCGTTGACGTTTCCAGTTGTATCCAAACCTTTACGAAGACACTCGTCCATCAGCTGAATTTCCCTGAGAGTGCTTATCCACTTAACTTGGTCTTCTCTGTTCTGTTGAGGTTTCTCAGATGAGGTCATATGTTTGCTACTTATAACTGGAAGCCTTAGATGAGATATGTTTGAAGTTGTAGAAGTCGAGGTGGTGACGATCGATGAAAAATTTTGGATGGCCAACCACGGAAAGTGTTTATTACCCAGGGATTTATCTCCAGTAATCTTTAGTTCCTTTACTTCTTCCATTTTCGTAAAACTTCCTCTGAGCTTCATCGGTGGGGACTCGAGTCCCTGTTCGGGCGCCAGAAATATGCGATGGATAGCTTCAGTGGAGTGTGCCGGGATAGTTCCAGGGGTCGATAGTCAGGTATTGAAAGGAAGTAAGGATAGTGGCTCAGATATTTCGTTTTAACCACAGAACCCAAAGGGTCTGTCACGGCAAAGTTCCCACTATTGTTCGTAGAGAACTTACAGTATCATCACCGCCACTGGGATTGCTTGGTTGACACTAGCAGGATGGGCGTTAAGATATGCTAGTGATTACTCTAGCAAGAAGGCGGAGGGCTAGGATTTCTCTAGCGGGATTGCGGAAGGCTAGGACTTCTATAGCCGGATCACGGAAGGCTAGGATTGCTCCAGCAGGACAGCGGACCAGGAGGTGAGCGGGCGTGCTAGGATCGCTCCAGCAGGACAGCGGACCAGGAGGTGAGCGGGCGTGCTAGGATCGCTCCAGCAGGACAGCGGACCAGGAGGTGAGCGGGCGTGCTAGGATCGCTCCAGCAGGACAGCGGACCAGGAGGTGAGCGGGCGTGCTAGGATTGCTCCAGCAGGACAGCGGACCAGGAGGTGAGCGGGCGTGCTAGGATTGCTCCAGCAGGACAGCGGACCAGGAGGTGAGCGGGCGTGCTAGGATTGCTCCAGCAGGACAGCGGACCAGGAGGTGAGCGGGCGTGCTAGGATTGCTCCAGCAGGACAGCGGACCAGGAGGTGAGCGGGCGTGCTAGGATTGCTCCAGCAGGACAGCGGACCAGGAGGGGAGCGGGCGTGCTAGGATTGCTCCAGCAGGATAAGGGAAGGTGCTAGGATTGCCCCAGCAGGACAGCGGACCAGGAGGGGAGCGGGCGTGCTAGGATTGCTCCAGCAGGACAGCGGAACGGGAGGCGAGCGGGCGTGCTAGGATTCCTCTAGCAGGACGGTGGAACGGGAGGCGAGGGGGCGTGCTAGGATTCCTCTAGCAGGACGGTGGAACGGGAGGCGTGCGGGCGTGCTAGGATTCCTCTAGCAGGATGGCGGAACGGGAGGCGAGCGGGCGTGCTAGGATTCCTCTAGCAGGACGGCGGAACTGGAGGCGAGCGGGCGTGCTAGGATTCCTCTAGCAGGACGGCGGAACGGGAGGCGAGCGGGCGTGCTAGGATTCCTCTAGCAGGACAGCGGAACAGGAGGCGAGCGGGCGTGCTAGGATTCCTCTAGCAGGAGAGCGGAGGTGCTAGGATTTCTCCAGCGGGATAAGGAAAGTTGCTAGGATTGCTCCAGCAGGTCTGTAGAATACTTACCCACCCAGAAGAGGCGATCCGAACCGCTCGGCGGTGCGGGAGCGACTCGGATCTGGGCTCCGCGCGGCCCGGTTTTATCAGCGCCCGCCCGCGCATGCGCAGTACGGGGGCTTCCGCTGTAGAGGTGATCCGCTACAGAGGTAGTCCGCTGCAGAGGTGAGTGGCTTACAACCATCGGGGAACACTCTTCATTGAGGAACCTCACACTAAAAAAGATTCACTTGTTGTATCAGAAATATCTAAAGCTAATTTTCTAATAATACTATTTGTAATATCAGATTTTAAAGGCAAAACTGGAGTAGAAAAACCTGCAAAATGTTCTGAGCATGAGTCTTCCGCTGTGCTGGACGCTGTCAGTTCCAAAGAGTTGAGTTGTTCCCGTTCTGAGCATGAGTCTTCCGCTGTACTGGACGCTGTCAGTTCCAAAGGGTTGAGCTGTTCCCGTTCCCCCAGGACATCCTCCGACTTTGATACCTCAGCCCGGGTATTTAGGTCCATCGACTTATCAGTTAGGCCTACTGTAGTATTGTCATTGTCATTGTTCGGCACCTCTGTTGCTAAATCCTCACTTTCGTTCACAAGCAGACTTGTCCTATCATTAGGCTCACTTACTGCAACTAGGTCCATAAGCCTTCTTCCTATTTCTCGTTTGCCACGCTTATTGAAATGTATTCCTATCCTGGTGTACATATGCCTAGGCAATTCATTGAGAGCAAGAAAAAATGCATGTTTTGTGATTGCTTTTGTGAAGCTCTTCATGAAAAATAAATAATAGTTATGCCTTGCAAAACAATACTATAAGACCATAAATAAACAGATAGTCTTTGCAATATAATCTTAGGCCTAGTAATTGGTAGGTAAAAGGTTTAGTTTTGAAACAAAAAAAGCATCAACTCGATCAGTGAATATGCCTACTTGATTATAAATAAGTTAAAGTAACATAATGTTAAAATTATTAGCAATACATCTGGATTATAATGTGGTATGATCATAGCCTAGGAAGTTACAACGTTGTTAACACGCGCAACCCCACTTGGTGGAAGTAATGCGCATAAACGTCAATTTCTAGAAGTATGTATGCTTCTCCTTTATCCCTCTTCCTTTTTACTACATAAACTTTTAATTTAGATAAGTTAACTTGGGTTTTTTAGCTCTATTAAGATGTTTTAATGTCATTAGGTGATGACCTAACCATGTTTCTGTCAGCCATCTTTCCATTGTTTTCAAGATACAACGTTGTTGACCGGAGCGTCGTCAAAAAATCAGCAGAATGACCAACTTTCAACAGCTAAAATTCCCTACTAAATATTCGTTTTGGAGGTCCTTTTCCTATCAGAAACCTGTATCAAGACATTTACAACGTTGTTTCACCTATAACTCAATTTCGCCAAAAATGGAAGTTACAACGTTGTTATGGCCACCTCTTCAATTATATTTAGGCCATATAAAATTGTGGGCTGGCGTTCTTAAATGAACATCGGTTTAACCGGACAATTCATTATCCGGCCGCGGCCTGGTCCCTAGGTGGCCGGTTAAGAGGGAGTCTACTGTATACTTAACCATTAAGCCATAAAATGCAATATTTAGAAAATAAATTTGAAAATTCATTAAAAAACCTGATTTGCTATTAACAATGTTTAAATAAATTATTTTAACATTTATTTTGTGAATATATATTTTTGTGAGTTTTTTAATGTTACGCTGCTGATGGTTTCGTTGATATACTACCATAATAATCCCATACTGAGTTCATTATGGTACAAGGATGGGATTTGGTAACTATGTATGTTTTATTTACTGGAATAACATAACAAAAGCCCTCGCAAAAACTCCTATCTTAGTAGGCAGTTATCTTAGTAAATAAATATTGAATTTTACCTAAGGATTAAGACATTAAAAGGGGGCAAGCCATTTGGCCGAAAAGGCGTTTGGTACCCAGTAGCCTCGAACACGCCCAACCAATCAGAGGCGAGTAGCAATTACCCCCCAGTCGAGACTACAGCCCGTATGTTTCCTGGCCAGGTGTGCCAACGTTAAACAACAGTGACAAAACACGAAATAACTCAATGCAATGTTTAATTAATCTCAACGATTATTATTATTGCATACGTTATTGACATTTCAACACATATGGATATGCATTAAATTTAAATAAGGTACAGCAGTTAATTAATTGGAGTTTTTATTTTAGTTACTCAAAGAAATACGGCAATTGAGTTAATTTAAGACATTTTACTCAGCTTTAAACTGAATTTTGTTACAAAACACACATATAAATAATTTGTTTATTGATGTTTTACTCCCATGAGTATTATTTGTTAGTTTACTTGCACCAATATTATTAATCTTAGTCTTAGTCTTTATAGTTTCAGTTGGGAATTTTAAAGAAACACGTAGGCTAATAAATTTTTAAGTACCGGTAATGTATATTTATGGGTCGGTTTCACAAAATGTTTTAATTCCCTGGAAGAAAAAAAACTAACCTTTTTATAACGAAATAATTTTTGGCCTAAATAATTGAACATACTAATCTGATCTCAAAACAAAAGCAGCTAAGCTGAATTTCCCCCCATAAAAAGTTGTTTTCTAATGCAGAAGGCACACCAAAATACAAGTTGTTCACGCAAATTCCTGTGTTGCCGTAAACCACTATAAAAAACACATAACCTAAAATAAAATTGCTCCCTTAGTAAAGAAATATGTATTTTACGAGGTGGCCCGTGCGCAAATTGCGCATTTTATGATTCTGTATGAGTGAAACTCCCCTACAGTACGTGAATGTTGATTATGAAGTGACAGAGATCTATTTTTGTTTACTATCTGGCTTTTAAAATTCATCTGAAGGTAATCAGCTGATAAATTGCAATTCACAATAAAGAACTTGCAATAAAAGTTGGTCAACATTTTAAAGCGCCCTCTAGAAATAAGTCAAAGGCGAGGGGGGCGTAGCCCGAAACGATATGACCTTTTTAATCACGATTCGTCACTGCGGTACATCCTAAGCTTTAAAATGACACCTCAATCTTAAAAATCGGTTCAGTAGATCGAGAGAAATAGGGACGTAACAGACGAAACCCTTATAGAAATAAGAAGATAGATAACCAGCAATAAATAAAAAGTATATAATTATATATATTTACGATTTAATACGTCCCTCACGTGAGCGACTTGATCGTGAGTGACTTGTAAATTACACATATAAACTCCAATAGCCGGCATAAAGCCGCATGTTTAATTTGAGATTAGGTTATGTTACAACTCTTCAAACATGAATATACTTTTTCGTGGGTAACATATTCAAAATTGCAAGTTTTATTTGAGTGAGTGACTTGTAATGCAATTGAGGTACGGTATCAAACTTTCCTGTTCTGCGAGCCCAAATTCTGCGAAGATCTATTCTTCAAAGATGCGGGAACGAGGGAGCTCGTTTCTGTCAAATTCATCGGGTGGAAGCCTCCAGGTAACTAGGCCTATATATATAAACTATAGCTAACAACAATATGTGAAATAATTATATATGTTTACAACAGTTATAAAACAATTTAGCCTGTTGACTAATACGCAGGACTATAATAATTAATTGGAGTTTTAACTATGAAAGGGTTAAACATTTTTAACTGTGGAAGTATATTTAAGAAATTAAATTAGCCTAATATAATAATTTGTTAAGTCCTGTCATATTAGGACTGGCTTATGGAGTTGGTTGGCATACAGAGAGGCACTGAAATTTTGACGGTGCAGTAACCTTTC
This sequence comes from Neoaliturus tenellus, assembly GCA_030545055.2. Lineage (NCBI taxonomy): Eukaryota > Metazoa > Arthropoda > Insecta > Hemiptera > Cicadellidae > Neoaliturus > Neoaliturus tenellus. The sequence continues at coordinate 15,646,584 of CM061531.1, read as the reverse complement.
ATGAATATTGAAATATAACAGTATCGTTCAGAAAATTTATATTAGGGCCTAACATTGTGAACAACTCACCTGGTGTATTTTTACAATTTGTCAATTAATGACAATTGGATATTATTTACTTTTCATATCAAACTGTTACACATTCTTTATTATATTCCTCATAACTTAACATTGAATGTAAGCCTACACCTACGTCAAGAAAATTCATTTAAGGCCTAGTTAAGGTGATCAACTAACTTATCAGGTGCTATAAAAAGTAGGCTACTAATCCATTCCAAATTATACACAGATTAAAAAAAAATATATATTGTCTACGACATACCTAGCATGTTTAAGTATAACTGTTGGTTTTAGAATTATTACACATAGTGATCTGCATAATTTAACTTACATTTGCTTGTCACAACAATAACTTGTAGGCCTAAACATGTAGGAATATAGTCCCCTTCTTGCGTAGTCAGATTGACTATAAACTCTTATGTGATCCACCCAATGACATTTTTCAACTTCCGATTGTCCGATTTTTCCGATTGTTATCGTCTTTATTAATTCTCACCACAAGTTAAACGTCAGAAGATGTTATAGCCTTTGAATCTGAAGGTTGCCAGTTCGGTCCTGAGAAAAGTTAGTGCTTTTTGATGGTTCGATACTGGACCCAGCTGCCTTTGGTCATTGGGCTATTAATTAATGATCCTGACAAATGAAACAGCTGATATTTGTCAGTAACAAAGCTACACCTCATCTGATCCATTACAATCATCACACTCACTCCTTCAGTCATACTCACCTTAAAATACGCACCACAGAGTGTGTCGGTGTTTCAAATAAAAAGTATCTAAAAAAAAAAAAAAAGTAGGGTTGACCGGGGTAATTGTGAACGAGTTTTCGTGTTTTGACAAAAAACCCTTTTTTTAAGTACTTTTTATTACAAATATCACATTATAGTATATATATTTTTAATTCTACATTATTCAGGATACATTATATAAATTTTCAGGAAATTCCTCCTATAGACAAAATTGTTACAAGCCATTCACAATTCCCCGGCACGGTATTGCAAATTTTATCAATTCTGGGGTAAATGTGAATGCCATCAGAAAAATTATTTAGAACACACCAAAAGCGAAATGGGGCAAATCAAAATAAAGCCCAACTAATTCTCTTCACCATTACCCCACCTTCAAAATTATAGTCCCACAAATGCATTCACAATTCCCCCTAGTTTAATGCAGGTTTGAGATTTCTTAAAATTGCAAAAAAATGCAAGGTAAAAAACCATTAACCAAAACTGTATTAATTAGTTTAATACAACATATAAACGATATATTGCCATAACAACTTATGAAAATGATGAAAATTGTCAAAATTTAGTTAATTTTCACTAAAAAATTTTTAGAGATAACTTTGTAAATTAACGAAATGAAACCTAGCCTATGTTAAACAGTATTACTGCTCATTGACTACCACTGATCCAATGAATACACAAGTAATTTTGCGTTTTTTGTAAGTTGTTATGGGATAAGGGAGTACAGCAACAATGTCAAAAATAGTAACAGTATACAAATCGTTTTCCTTGCACACAAATTCTGTTTTTGCGCTATTAGCACAACGGAAACCTTGCACTGTTATGTCACCATCATCAGAGTAAGTTAACTCTTTACAATTAACAAAATTTAATTCAGTTCCTGCAACAAAAGTGCTCTGCTTATATTTTGAATTGAATAGGGGCAATTGTGAACAGCATTCACAATTACCCCTTTTTGTAATACACAATTACCCCACAATTTAAAAATTATGGGGTAATTGTGAATTGGCAATAAATCCTAGAATTTTCATTGCAGTTGATAAAGAAACCTCTCAGGCTTTAGAGCACTTCTCTAGAAGTGCTTAAAAAAATTTCTAAACAAAAAAAATAATAAAACAAATTTTTTTATTAATCATTTTTGTCGAGTAGTCGAAGTGATACACCAAAAAAAATGTAAGGGTGTTTTCATACTAATGGAAACAAGACTAATTCTTTGAAAATTGTTAACAACTTTTAATAGTGTTTTAAGAAAAGGCCAAAAAACATGTTTTAAGTTGGTTTTTATTAATATTAATGTTAGTTTCTAAGTTATAAGCGGCGTTCACAATTGCCCCAATTCACAATTACCCCGGTCAACCCTATATTAAATTAATAGATTCAACTTGACGTGTTGCGACAAATCTTAGCAAGCCTACAATTTTTCAATAACATTTGATCTAGTGTTAATTTATTACGATTTTTTTATTTACTCTGAAAACTACTCAAACGATCTACAACTTATTTGTAACATTGATCAGAAGTTTAAAGAAATGCTATACATCGGAATGTTTGGTTTCAGACCAAGCCTAAAAAGTTACGATTTATATTGGAATATTGATTCATAATTGGGAGCATTAATTAATTTTTGCTCTTTTGTAGACATATATTTAAAAGTAATAATATATGCGTAATGGTACAGAAATATCATCAAATTTTGGACTTGTATATTGGCCTTTTTCCAACAACAAACATGTGTTTCACTTACCAAATATGCAATTTAAAATAGTACTGAAAATGTATAATTTCAACTGATAAAATATTAATAATAACTCTTACTCGTACGCCTACTTCATGTCGTATCAGAAATCTTGATTATTTCTAATTAATTTCAACAATATAATCTTAAATCATACAAAAATCTCTTTTCTTTATAATGTAAGTTAATTTACGGAGTAACCTGGCATTCTATAAAAACTAAAGTGACACTGATAATCTAAAATATGAGAATATAACACGTTTTAAATAGTAGGCCTAATTGCTAATTAAATATCTATATTTTAAAATGTCAGTTTTCGAGTTCGTTTATTAACTCGAACAGAAAATACTAGTTGAGTAATTTGTTTTTTAGAAAGAACGATGGTTGGCAACAGAGATCCGTGTTTCCAGGTTTTGAGTAGCATTATATTCGCGTATTTAGCTCTTAGCCAATGGCGTTCGATCAGTCGACAGCTCGCGCTCCTATTGGTTCATACGGAATTTCGCATTAAAAATCCCAAACTGGGTACCAAGCGCCTTTTCGGCCAAACGCGAGGATCCCCATTAAAAATTAAAAAGTTGATATATGTTAATATTGTATGTATAAAAAAACAGACCCCTTTAATACAATTAATTATTTTTTGATTCAAATTATTATTATTGTATACTGTTACATAATTGATCCAACCTCATTCATCCTCAGACTGAAGTTCTCCTCTGGGGACCAACATAAATATAAAAACGAAAAAATCAATAAAACCAACCATGGATACTAAATACGGTAGGAGATTATTATGGTAGTCCATCAACGACATTTAACAATATCACAGAAAATATAAATGGAAAGGTAAAAGTTATGTTACTAGTATAAAACTGTTCAGAACATTTCAATTTTTTTATAAAAATAATAAAACAAATGTTAAAATAATTTATATTAAACATTTTTAATGGCAATTTATGTTTTTTAACGATTTTCACAAATATTTTCTAAATATTGCATTTTATGGCTAAACGGTTAAGTATTATCAAAATATTGCTAAGGACAAAAGTTGTAGCTCTTTTTCTGGCGAACATTTTTTACATTTAATGTTTTTTTATAGGATGAATAGTTTTTGAGTAATCGGAGAAAAACTGGTTTTTGGGCGCCATTTTACAAAATGGCGGCCATAGCACAAGTTTATTTTTTGAGGACTTTTAGTATGTTATTCCGGAGGTAAAATTCAGTAAACGTACCAAGTTTTAAACTTATAAGAGTTTTTTTAGGTAATTTTCCTAATATGACTGGACTATGAAGCTCATCCCCTTTTATTTTGTCAAATACCTTCCATGCACAGATCAAAAGTGTATTTTAATGGCAAAGTAAGGCAAAAAGAGGCTTTTAAATTATTAAAAAAAGAAAAGAAAAAGAATAGTTTTCAAAAAGGCATAAAAAAATCTAAGAAATTCCCCGTAAAACACCATATGTACAGAGTAACGTACAGTACAGAGGTTTGCTGCCATATAGATTTTGTAACAAATACTAGTACAACTCAATAGTTAAGACATTTTGTGGACTTGGAGAATAGGATAAATGTTTATTTTCAAGTTTTTTTACTAAATTGCAAAACACTAGTACCGTAGCATAAGTTTTTTTTTTTTTTTTTTTTTTTTTTTTTTGGGCCTTTCTGCAAAATTATTCTTGGGCCCCCTTTCCAGTAGGTCCAGTCATCAGTTATCACTGTTTCCCACCAGTGCCAACAACTGGTTAGGTGGTGGTAGAACTCTGTTTATTAAAATTATCTTACAAAAAAAGATTTATCAAAAAGAAAGTTAGGTAGCCAACGTGTTAATTAATAGTGCAACAGCCAATGGTATCTAGGGACCTACGGTTTAACGTGGGATCCAAACCACAATATCGACCTCAAAATACAAATTGGTCTAATTAGGAAGATGGTCTTTATGGAAGAACTAGTATTCACTAGTGGGGATGTCAATCCCCACCAGGGAATATCGCATCCACAAGCCATCGCTTATAACGATCCACAATTAATTCATGACCTCCAAGTAGCTGGATTACAGGACGACACCATCATCCCAGTCTATAATGTGTAATGAATCGCTTGTCATAACCTCCAAACAATCACGCGTAACCAGGTTGCAAATGCCGGAAACAAGGTGATCTGAAAATATAAAGGAGCATAGCCACAGCACTCGGCAGCGTCTGTAGAGTGACAGGCTGCTACTTGAAAGAAAATGGATGAGTTCAATGATTCAATTGGTTGTTCAACTTTGATATTTGAAGTTTTGCAGTTAAAACTTCCAATATGTAGAGGTTCTTAGGTCTTACATCAGCACTACAAAAATAAGTAATATTGGGGTTATCCTAGCTAATGCTTTGATATATTGAGGTCAAATAATATTAGATTGATGGGGAAGGTTCAAGGGGAATGAGAAAACCTGGTTACATTGAGGGGTTTGATATATCAAGGTTCCACTTTAGGCCTACATTTTTTTAATGTTTGTGCCCAAAAACTTTAATTAATTAAAAAGTCTCCACGGAGTTCTTTACCAAGTGGATTATTTTGTACTGTATGCTACAATCACTGCTGCTTCATGTGGTAAAACTGGACTTCTCAGAATAATTTTCTGGATCCACCCCCGTGCCTAACCCAAGTTGGATTTTAAAAAATAGTTTATTAAATTGGGAAATGCAGTTGAGTCAACGTTTAACCTGGGGATTAACCTGTTCAATTCAGCATTCTTCAGATGGGTTTGGGTCCGACTCGAGTCGATGCATAGGTCAAGTGATACGACTAGTCGACTTGACACACCACTACTATCAAGGTAGGGATTACACATAACGGCACAGTTCACTTCATACTAAAATCGGTCTTTTCTTTAATAAGCTACACCTAAATTAAATGAAAAAAAGGTAAATAAAAATACTCATAAATGTGGCAGTACTACTTAATTTTTTTCATTCCACTGGATAGAATGGTACAAAATTTCTTCTTTATTCGGTAGCTTACTTGCAATAACATAAGTTTTTCTTGAAGTTGCACCTAATCTTGCGTATGCTATAATGTCCTTTGACGAAATGATATCATCGTATTCTGCACATACAACTAAGAACTGGGCATGGAATTTCACAGGGTCACCTAAAAACAATAAATGATATGTATAAATTGATAATTTATGGATAAGTCAATGTGTTGTGAAATATTGTAAATTAACTTAATTAAAAGAAACTACAACTCATAAAAATACCGGTTTGATTATACAGAGTACTAGGTAAAAATTTTATGGTTTGAAACAAGTAGTTCCGATAATAAATTTTGTTTGTATTTTTGTCGTACCTTTACCTACTACTATAAAATACCCCCGTCGCAGCAGACCTGCGTACTCAGCGAATTTCCAAAGGAATCTGAGATTTTGGATTTTCCCCATAAACACCATAGGAATGATCACGTAGGTTTGCTGCCATGTGATGTTGTTAAACAATGTTAGTTAGGAAATATAATGGTTAGGTAAGGTAAAATTTTGAATTGTATCAATATTCGGCACTTTTTAATTTTCCCCATAAACCCCATGAAGGTGAGTATGTAGGTTTGCCGCCATATTGGTGTTGTAAGCAAATATCAGTTAAACGGTACCTAGTGAATGTACATACCAAATTTTTTCAAGTTATTCCAATAAATAAGCGAGATACGGTGGGTTCGTTGATTTCCCATAAGATTAACATTGGAAAACATTTTTTAGCTTTTCTCCATAACCTGTGAAGCCAAGTAATAAATTCAAAATACTAAATTGTTTGTTTTTTTTTAAGCTCTTTTAAATGATTTTAGTTAAAATTGTTTAATTTAAAAAATTAAGGCCCAAAAATGACAAAAACCGATTTTTGACCTCTTTGAAACCCCATAAAACCCCGTTCCCATAACCCGATCATGCTGGTTCGCGAACTCATGAAAATAGACCTAGTCTTACATCTTCATACCAAATTTCATCCAAATCGGAGGTCCCCTTCAAAAGTTATCAGTACCACGGACACATAGATATATATATCTATGTGTCCGTATCTCGCTTATATGTATATATACATATATATATATATATATATATATATATATATATATGTATATATACATATACAGTAGAACCTCGATAGTTCGACACTCCTTATAGTTCGACATGGTTCATGACAACTTAAAATGTTAAAAACAACTGTTAATGTCCATGTTGGAGACTGACAAAGGTGAAAATGGAAGCAAAACGACGAATGATTTGAATATTGGTTATGTTTAAGTTCAATTAAGTTATGGTTTCATTAAAATTTAATGTTTCCTAAATTCAAATCATGATTTTTATGCTCTCATTGTTAATATTTTCCATATACTCTCTATAGTTTGACATTTTGATAGTTCGACACCCTCATAGTCCACAAAGTGTCGAACGATCGAGGTTCTACTGTATATGAAAATGAACGAATGGTGTTTTTGGCTTCTGGGGACCTCAAAATGAAAAAGTAAAGTGGTCCCGGCCTTAGGTCTTACCATGGCCACTACCGTAATAGCGTATTCCCTATAGGGAAATTCGCTAAAATGGGGGCAACCATAAATTCAATCAGGAACCAATATTTTGTTTAGTATAGATATTATAAAATATCTTTTTCCTCAGCTTTTACTATTATCACCACCAGGGAGCTCTGAATACAGTTAAACTCCTTTCCAATAAGATTACAGAAGCTGGCAAAAATTCGACAACAATTTTTAGTTGAAATGGATCCAATTAATTAAAAATATATTTTATAACTGAAATATCTGCTCTTCCTGTTTTGCTAATCTATATATTAATAGGCAAGCATGTTTCTTTTACTCCTTTTTTCTCAGCTTGTATGCATCATAGGAGAAATATGTGCATAGCGTTAGAAAGGTATATATGAGCAGAATCCCATTATAATTCACATCGGCCCATAGGGCTACGCCACACATGCTTTCAAAGTTTCAATATCTTATGGGGGAGTAATAATTGATTGAATCATAAGGCAGCTGTTGTAAATCCTATACTCTTATACGAGCAATGTTTGCTTGTTTGCTTGTTTGCTTGCTTGCACAATTATCTCAAAAACGGCTCCGACGATTTCCTTCAAATTTTGGAATATGGGGGTTTTGGCCACCAGAAATCGATTGGAGCTGGTCCCATAGCTGGGAAAAATCCGGTTTTCGCGCTAGAGCCCTTCAAAGATCCCATGTTATCCTTATGGAAATTTTTTAACTGAACAAAAATCAGCTGATAACTGTAGATAAAATAAACCAATGTGTTACATCTTTAACCTGTGGTTTTAGGAAAATCATACCAATGTGCAGCAAACCTTCCGCCTGGCGAGTGAGCGGAGCGAACGAGCTTTGTGTGAGAAACGAAAGTAATAATTTTACCGAGCTTAAGCTCGGTCCCCCTGGTACTGTTATTAAATCAGTAAGAACAGGAGATTATCCTTTATAAAATATTATTTGTAAACTTCTTGAAATTTTGATCAAATTTCGATCAGGAGACAATTTATGGTTATATATTAATAGGCAAGCATGTTTCTTTTCCTCCTTTTTCTCAGCTTGTTTAACCTAGGAGAAATCTGTGCATACCGTTAGAGAGGTAGTCAATTAAAACTCACCAAATTGATGAAGGCCTATAGATTTCAAATATTTTCTTTCTTGAGACCGGTTTCGATTCAACTACGATTCATCATCAGTCATAGTTGATTCGGAACCGGTCTCAAGAAAGAAAATATTTGACATTTGTAGGCCTTCATCAATTTGGTAAGTTTAATTGATAAATACAGGTGTCAAGAAAAATACAGTGCTCAGCTACACTTTTGAGAAAGGCAGTGTCCTGTAGATGAGCAGAATCCAATCATTATTCACATCACCCACAGGGCTCTGCCCTATAATAGGCTTTTGAAGTTTCAATGTTATTCTTATGGAAGAAAGATAATTGGTTGAATCATTTGACAGTTGTTGTAATAACAAATGCTCTAGCAAATCAGGGAAACACAGACAATTCAGTTACAACACATTTTAAATTTAATTGGCTCAAGAGAAACTGAGTTTTTGGTTGAATTTCGGCCAGTGGACAATCTCTAGTATTTGTTATTACGACAGCCTTCAAAATATAATGATTCAGTCAATGACCGATTTTGTATGATTAACATTGAAACTATATAAAAGCCTGTAAGGCTTAGGTAGCCCTAAGGGCCAATCTAAATTATGATTGGTTTCTGCTCATTTACAGATAAATTACACAGTGAAAACTGTATTCATTGATTTCTAATACAATGTACACAAGCAGAGAAAAAAAAGTGAGGAACAGTTTGGGCTTGTTTATTAAAATATAGATTTGTCTTCTTATAAAGTATGTCTCAGAAGTCTTGACTAATCTTGATTATTTTAAGAACCACTAAAAATTTTAGAATTTTGACAAAACCTGAGATTGGAAAGTAGTGGATGCTCTTTTTAATGATGTAAATGTTATTATGTAACTACCCCTAAAATTTCCAAAAACCAACCCCCTATCATGCAATACACCATTGGAAAGAGCATAAAAAATTATTATTTTTGTGGGAAAACTTTTTTTATCTCAACTTGTTGTGGAGTATACAGTAAACTTCCTCAAATCCGGTATGTCTGAGAATTGAAACATGCCGGATTAAAAAATATTCCATTTTATGGGGTGAATGTCAGGAAAATGTGAATTAAAAAAAATATATCAAAAGTATTGAAAATATAGGCATACATTAACCTGCTTACAGAATAAAAACATTGGATAACACACTGCAATGAAAAATACCATACATGATTATGAAACTAAAATGAGAATCATACGATATTACTTGATATCATATGAGTACGACTCGTCTCCCTTCCACGCATTCCAAAGTGCTTTATATGGCACAGTGTTATCCCCTCGGCACTCCCGATTCTTAACGAACTTAAACACTCATTATTTTTATACCTAACAATAAAAATTCCTCTGAAAGTCTAAAGGATTAACAAGCGTGCCGGATCTGCTTACAGTAGACTCCCACTTAACCAGCCACCTCGGGACCAGGACAAACAAAAGGGTTACAGGTATGACAGACAAGTGGTAAATGTGAAAGGGTGTAGGTTGTTTTTATCTTAAAATGTTTTCGTTTTATTAATAACATTACTTCGAAACCAATTTTAAACTATTTTGTTGAGTTCTTGAGAAAATTAAACTTGGGTTTTATACCCCAACCCAACCTTGACCTCAACCTTGAGCCTTGACCTTGTTTAAGAAGATATCTGACAGTGTTACGTTACGAGGGGAGGGGGGGAGGTTGTCAACTTATGTGGCAACACTTATACTAGCATTGCATTTCAAATCCTTAGCATAATTTTCACAGATATATCAATTATATGGATGAGGCAAAGTGAGGCAAAAAGAGGCCTGCCAACCTCTTTTTATTAAAAAAATGTTCATTTTGTTTATAACTGTTTCGGTGCTCCGTATTTGTATTTGATTAAACTTTTTGGGCTGCACACAAAAACCCCAGCACTGTTTTTAAATGATCTTATAGCCTACAACTTTTTTTGAAAGTTAGGGGTCACATGCCTGCCTCTCATCCAACATATTGCAAAATCAAACTAACACAGAATTATTGTATTTAGTAAAGCCTCTGAAAAGCTAGACTAGTGGTTAGGGTCCCAGATATTCTAAGGCAATAACTATGATAATCCATTGTATCTGTTTTAATGAATAGCATTATTAGTGTAGTAAAATTAAGCCAAAATATGGCTGGAAAATGAAAAAAATTTTGGACAGTCAATTTTTGCTGAAATGTGTTCTATGTCATCCCCTGACCTCCCTCAGAAAAGTCCCCTGAAATCCCCCGTGGGCAACATGCCTAAAAATGATGGGATGGCCCTCGTGGAGTCAGAAATAAGTCTTTCGACGACCAATAGGTTTATGTACATCAAATTAAAGCTCTTAAGTAGTAGAATTTAATTCCGCAAACCCCCATCTCAAAAGGTTGCTTGAGTCGAAAATGGCAGCCTGTCAAACTTAGAATAAAAATCAAATTTTTATCCAAACACTTAAAAATGTAATAATATTCTAAATACTTGACCTTTTGAGCTCCGGTTTGCGGCAAACGTTTGCTTGTACAATTGTCTTTGCAAATAGGGATAGCTTGACATATGCCCATCATATTACCCTTGAACCACCCTCTCCATGGTCGTCCCAAAGAGGGAGTTTAGAAATTTTTTTCATAGGCCATAGCCATGCTATACATAATTTTAAAGGTCTTAATAAGGAGAGTACATAGCCGAAAACCAGACCTCAAAAGGTGAAATATGTCAGAAGTTATTGCATTTCAAAGTTTTGATAATATTATTTTATTCTAAATTTTGAAGGTCTGCCATTTTTCTCCCGATCGTTATATTTAGGTCGAGTTTACGGCATTGTACTCTAAATTTTAAGACCTTTAATTTGATATATATAAACCTTCTGGAATGTATTCAAATTTAGTATGCTTAATATCAAAATATATTTTAACTCCTTATAGGCCAACCCCTCATTTTTGGGCATGATCCCCACATGGGATTTTAGGGGACTTTTCGGAGTAAGGTCAGGGGATGCCATAGAACACATTTCAAAAGAAATTAGCTTTCCAAAAATTATTTCATTTTTCCCGACTAATTTTACTACACTATATGTATTGAGCCTAACCCTGCTGGCATAACAGCGCTTGTAAATTCCTGGCATATAGGTGTAGTTTCAGAACAAGGGCTGCGACTAGTACCTTCCACCAACAATATTGACAGAATATGTGTGCCTCAGGCTCATTTGATACAATCTCAACAAGCAGAGATTAAAATGTATCATTTTTAAATTTGTTATGAACAATTTTTAAACGTGAAGAAAAATATTACCTGGGTACACAAGATAGTCAACTCCAAACTTGTGTCCCTCAGTTATGTAGTATCCTTTCTCCCACAAATCTCTAAACACTGAATATCTCAGTTTTTCAGCGGCAGTGGTTGGGAATGGCCATGAAACTCCCATGCTTTCAGGACGATTCAGCCACTGTTCACCTGAAAATAGTGTGCTTGTTAATAAATTATTGATTTTTTCATATCTAACAGCAGGTTGACGTTAGATAGCACAAAAACAGCATTTCGAACGTTCACTATCAAAAAATAAAAAAATCCCATTTACTTGAATAAAAAAAATATATAAATATATACGCTATCCATTCTGACAATGATACTTCAATCATACCTCACAGACAGACAAGGAGTGACTGAAATCCAACAAAAATCTAAAAACAAAATCAAATCATTTCAATCAAAATTAGAAATTGTAAAAGTAGGAGTCCCACTGGGCTCAATTATTGGCCCTGTTCCCTTCCTCCTGTAAAACAACGGCATAAGACAAACAGTTCACTTCCAAAACTTATTTTAATTTGCCTACAACACCACAATTTTTATTAAAAACAAAATTCCACTACAATTGGAAATAGACTAGACTCATTTCAGATCATGAATCAGCTGACAATATTTTGAACACTCTTAACTAAATTCATCAGAAACAAATTTTCTTCACATCCAAACCCAACAGAGAAAAACAACAAGCACTGTGCCTCCTAATCATCTATATATTAATAGGCAAGCATGTTTCGTTTCCTCCTTTTTTCTCAGCTTGTGTGCATCGTAGGAGAAATCTGCGCATGTCGTTATAAAGGTATAGTAATGTAGATGAGCAGAATCCCATTATAATTCATATCGGACTCCAGGGCTACGCCCCACAGGCATTCAAAGTTCCAATGTTAATCTTATGGAGAAAGGGTAATTGATTGAATCATTTGACAGCTGTTGAAAAAAAAAAAACTGATAGAACAGATGTTTCAGGTATAAAACGTTTTTAAACTTCTTGGGACCAGATTAACTGAAATTTTGGTCGAATTTCGGTAAGGAGGCGATCTCTAGTTAAGATTAATTGGTGAAGAAGAAATCAACGAAGTAGAGACGGCAGAGATTTTAGGAATGAGATTGGATGAATGCATGACTTGGAATGAAAATGTGAATAAATTAGAGGGAAAATTATCCAAAGTCCTATTTATTCTATGACAGATCAGTAAATTTGAAACTAATCATTTGGCTAAGACTGTTTACATTTTACTCTTTGAATCACATATTCAAATTATAAACAGTCCCAATGGAAACCCAAATAAAATATTTTTGTGGCAAGAAAGGCCATGAGAGCAGTAGGCCACCAATGGATTTAAATTGGTAACTATATGGAACTAAAAACAATTGCAACTTTGCCGCTCCACTACAATTTTTTTAGCTATAAACGACTACTATAAGGCCAAGATATTCCCTGCTATCAGTAGCCTATCGGACATACTGTAAGGAATTTTTTTAATAGCTGACTGTTCCATGACTTTTCATTTTTTAATGCTTGATGTATGTTGAAAGAGAAAAAGATTTAAATCAAACTTTTCTTAGTTTCACAAACTTATAATTTTTGGATAAAATCCGGAATATATTGACAAGAAGTTGTACCAAGTTCTGCCAAATGGCTCAAAAGCCATTCAAAAAACTTCACTCTTTATAAATAAATAAACTAAAAATTTTGGTCATAAAACACAGTTATGATGTTACCTCGAATACGGTTTTAAACCCCCTATAGGCCCTAATAATAATGTAAAACTAAAGTCCATTCCAAGTCACCCAGCTCTTCCCAGAAACAGCCTAAGCATTGCCCGAAGCCAGTTAGGCAATTTTACAACCTCCACGCTGATTCCACAGTCAACGCAGCGCAGCAGGATGTCTGTATATAATATTTTTATGATGATAATGAGTTACCATAACTATAATACCCGTTTTAAAAATTTCCCTGCCATCCAAAATCATAATTTACAGTTTTATAGTAAAAAACCTACAACTGCAGGAACAAAATTTGTATATTACAACCCTAAATTTATAAGTGATATAAAAAATACTAAGACCTTCAAGAAAAAGTTAAAAAGTGTTATTTGATTCACATATCAGTTTATTCATTTAAAAAATATTTTGGAGAGAAACTTCTTTAAAAAAAATGTATAGAATCGTTTTTGTTATATTTAGTTAAGTGTATCAGTTAGTTTACTATATTCTAGAAACTATACAAGAAATTGACATCATTCTGTATTTATACATTGTATAAATCTTGAATAATTTGACTGATTGATTACAACAGATCTTTTGACCATTTTAGAGTATGCACAACATGCCAAGCCAATGTTCCTGGAAAGGGGAAGTGCTAACATGATATATGACTAGACTCTCACTCTCACTCTCACGTATTAGCAGGACTTTGCACACTATTTTACACTAAGCAGAAAAAGATATTACAGTGGTGCCCATGTTAATTGTGTTTCCCGAAGATAAGAGAGTTTACAGAAGATTGTTTGACCTTTTCCCTATACCTTCCTGTTTTATACTTAGCTGTACACTATACTTATGTTATACTATGATATTACAGCATTATATCACATATCATGTGATATGACAAAATTAATTTCCTTCAGGATGAAACTCTCTCTTTCTTCAATGAATATGGGGAGCAGTCTATTTGGGATGTTGTTGTCGGTTACTCTCCGAGAGGTTGGTACATGTTTGTACGTTGGTTTTACTCCAGTTTGCATTTGCTTTAACTCCGACCCTCCTGGACTTGTAATAGGTATTGCAACCTTTAAGACACAAGGTGCGAGGAGGGGGGGGGGGGGGGCACCTGTTTCATGGCTGGTACGTGACCGACCACCCCACCCAAGGGGAGCCACAGCCGGTGTCACCTCATCGCTAGACCATAGCTGGACACCAGCAGTGCAATGGTGCCACCCCCATGCCTGGCCTGGACCCTGAGGAGGACTGAGATGAAAGTGTCATTTTTTAGGCCTAATGAAAGATAACATTAATAACAACACAACGACAATAACATTATATATAATATTAATCAGGGCCACCCAGAGCCAAGCGGCGCCCCGGGGATGAGCCCCTCCTGCCTCCCCTCCCCCCCCCCCCCCCTACACCGAATTGAAAAGAAATTCAGGAAAAGTGACAATTTGCTAACTGAGATATGTAATTAGTTGGACACTTCTCCTTTAATTGCTGGGACACATGAGAGCAACACACTTGTAGGGCATCTCACCTGATAAACCTTATAAAAATCACAAGCAGAATTTTCTGTGAAATCTGATTAAAAACATTCGAGCACTCCTTATGAACTTCTGCAATCTCGTGACAGCCTAAAATGTAAAATGCGGCATTGCCGCATTTCGCTGTATGCGGCCTTGATTTAAACGAGGCTATGGCAATGCCTTCCTGATTTATTTTAATTTACTGTTCACAAATCAATAATTTCCTGCACATTTCCTTTTTCAATTGCACAGTATATTAGTTGTGATAATTTTATAACTAAGACCGCAAGCAAATAAAACTTTTTGTTAAATTTTTCAATAAAAGGATATTTGTAATTTATTTGCATTAAGTTAGGCCTATACTAATTCAAAGCCTGTGGCTGACACCGGGGATTTTGCCCCCCTGCCTCTCCTCCCCTCTGGTCGGGCCTGACATTAATATAATGAAATTATATAATATTAATAATATCCATTTATTGTCTGAGAGAAAATTAAATATTTTCAAATAAAGTATTGTTTTTCTTACTCATAAATGTCTGAACAAGGACTGGAGGGGAAAAATTTTCAGCTGACTTGTTGAGCTCATTTTTCAAAATTTCTTCCCTGTTCAGTTCTATTTCTGGCACTTTTTCGTCGTTTTCGTTGTTTTCTTCATTATTTTTCTTTTTCTTCTTTGTACTGAGACCCAAAAGTTTTCTTTTCTTTCCTTCTATGATTCTATCAATCATTGAAGTTACCTGTTGTCTTCGCTGGTCCTCATAGCAAACCATCTGAAACAATTTTTATAGTTAAATTTAAGTCACTACACGTAAATACTAAATATTCCTTACTTACCTGCAATTGCTTTGGCTACTGTAAGTTAAGGGAGGGGGACAATCCCTGAATCAAGGAAACTAGAAAGACAATATAGAGAGAATTTCATTATTTATTCTAAATTCTTTGTCAAAAATATTTTTTTAACAATTTAACAATTACTACAGTAAATTTTTGCGGACATTTTCGATCACTGATTAGTAAACAAAATTCACGACGTTTCGGGATCTGGAATCTGATCCCGTCTTCAGGTGGAAGAAGTACCTAGAACATAACAAAGTTAGTAAAAACACGCCAGGCGAACCTGGAGAAGTCTATAGCCAAACCTGAAAACAGAACAGGCAGTCAAAAAAATTTAATAAACACTAATAAATTATTTAATTTTTTTGACTGCCTGTTCTGTTTTCAGGTTTGGCTATGGACTTCTCCAGGTTCGCCTGGCGTGTTTTTACTAACTTTGTTATGTTCTAGGTACTTCTTCCACCTGAAGACGGGATCAGATTCCAGATCCCGAAACGTCGTGAATTTTGTTTACTAATCAGTGATCGAAAATGTCCGCAACAATTTACTAAACAATAACATTAACTCACCATCACCAACAATGAACTTTAAACAAAGAAATAACTACAGGTTTAGCAATAAAATAGAATGGGCACCCAAAACTCATGTGTAATGCTATATTGCACTGAGTTTAGATGGTTGATGATTTTTGTGTAGTACACACATTTACTTTCCTGATTTACTACCACTTCTTCCCCTTAATTAGGCCTATTAGATATGAACATTATCAGATTTGAACGGTGTTTAACAATTTACGTAGTCAAATGGCTTAACGTTTTGCTAAAAAGTGTTGATTTAGGTTTAACTAAGGAAACATAATTGGTTGATTAGGTCTACAAGCATTCAGTGTTTGATTTGTAACATTTAAATTAAACTAATCAATCTCTAGGAAATAAGATATTGGTGCAAATCATCTGGGGTAGGCCAAATTAAGTCCCTAACATAGTAATATTTATACATAGAATGTTCAACATATTATACCAGAAAAAAATTGGCCAAAACAATGTTAGGAGAGGCCAATTATCCATACCACTACTGAATTTCTTTCAAACCTGTTCTTTCCTGTTTTCCTCTTTGTATTTGACATACTGCTCCTTAGTTTTCTCATCTGGTGGTTGACACAAGGTTGAATCATCTATAAGATTTGCTACATTTTTCTCGACCAGCAAAGACACTTCCTCCGGGAGCAGAGTCAACGGCAATCCCTGCAAAGTCTCTTGCCGTGGAAGCCCAACCAAGCAGCCAGTCAAATTCCCTACGATTCTATGGTCTTCTCGAAGTTTCAACCAGTCTGTAAGAAATGAACAATTCCAAAGTAGGATTTCCAGCGTAATATTCAGTGTTATAAATATGCAGTATTTTCAAATTTTTCAAAAGTGGATCAGAATGAATATGTATCCCCTTTTATTGGGTTTTAGTTTTCATTTAATTATGCTTTTATAATAAACAGCTTCAATTTGGATGGTATACCCATACCAAAATTTATAGCATGTCTAAATCACAAAGAGGTTTGCTATCGTTTATACTATTATTGCTATGTCAAAAAATTACTATTAATTACTTAAAATATATTAAAATTCCGTACCATATTGGAAGTTAATAAAAGGTTTTAGTTATAAGCTTCATCAATGGAAAAGGGTAATGGTGAAGAAAGCAAGACATACTGTGAAATATTATTCACTTTAATAATTATCATGGAGAAACGACACCTCGACACTTATAATAATTACAAGAGAGAAACAAACAATAAACATTTTATTTTTTAACTAAACCCTGGATATACAATGTTGTCTAACAATTATTAAAACATCAAAACTTTACTTTCATTTTACTCTTGTTTTTCTCTTTCATTAATATCTCCTCACAAAAGCACATGGCTTTGTATACATTTTAAATTAACAGCTGACAGCTGATTTAATACATTATTTACAATAGTTAATTATTTCAAACAAAGAGTCCAAATGAAAATTCCCCACATACTCCCACCTTTGCAATTTTTTTACTTTGCCAAAAAAATTGCAAACTCCAATAAAAAAATTTAAAACAAAAACTTTTTACAGATTAAGTCTTTGTGGAAATTTCAACTTTCTCACAGATCGAGTCTTTGTGGGATTTTTAACTTTCTTCCACTTCTCGAATGTGTCACATCCACTTTGGAATGATTTTCCTTTCCCGTTGGGTGTGTTTCAGTTTTAATCTTTTCTTCATTTTTCCTTCTTATGGTATCGATCTCTCCGCTCTTGATTTCTAGAGGGTAAAGTCTTTGAACTGGCCGATTAAACTCTCCACTTGCTGTTTCAAAACAAACTACTCTTGTGTTTCCATCCCGTCCTGTGAAAACTTTATTGTATCCTTTGAGTAAGTTTTCATTTTTCAACCTCTTAGTGGTTGTTTGAACTCGTTTTCTGGCCATATCTTCATTGCTTAATAGCTCTGGATGTCCGCTGATCCATGGTAACTGAACAACATATCGACCATCTTCCGTTTTTGCCACAGTTTTCTGGAAATGCTCCATCGCTTCTTCTTCTTGAATTAATTTATTCTTCTGCTCCGATGGGTCTGTTATTCCTATAGCGTCTAGTTTCCAAAGCTGTGAGATGTCTAATGAGTTAAGATTTGTGTAGCAAGAGGTTTTCTTTTGTCTTGGCTCACCCCTTTGCTGACCCATGACGGTCCAACCCAATTTTGTGTTTACAGCCACAAGACCTTCACTTACTGGTACTACTTCAGTAGTTAATAAGTGACCGATAACATCTGCTCCTAGAAGGATCTCAACCTCTAGGTCATGGTCCATATCTGTTAAAATTATACCCTTTGCTTGCAGAGCACAATAGATTCTCCAATCATCAAAGCGTGGGATATAATTACAAATTTTGTCTTGATCCATTACCTGTACTTTACATGTAAACCTATCATGAATGTTTCCCAGAGTAACTTCATAAATATTGTGAATTACATTGTTAACCTGAACCCCTCCGAAAAGACTATGACTATAAGTTTCTTCACCT
Organism: Neoaliturus tenellus; assembly: GCA_030545055.2. Lineage (NCBI taxonomy): Eukaryota > Metazoa > Arthropoda > Insecta > Hemiptera > Cicadellidae > Neoaliturus > Neoaliturus tenellus. The sequence continues at coordinate 15,627,992 of CM061531.1, read as the reverse complement.
AACTTTGTTAAATTTAGTTCATCTATGCACTTCTTAGTGATGTAGGATAGCTGGGATCCAGAGTCAAGTAAGATACGAACAAACTTAGTTTTACCTTCAATCGTGTGGACCTTTACGACCAATGTCTGCAGATAACATTGTCCACTACCGTGGGTAAATAAAACACGTGTGCCTTCAGATTTATTTAATGCTACTATATTATTTTTATTTGGTTTTGCATCAGTTGCTTGTTTGACTTCAGCATCATCACACTTAAGATTTCGACACATGATAGTGTGATGTCTTTTCCTACATAGGAGACATTTTACAAAATTTTGACAAACTTTTGCCCTATGACCTAGCTTCAAACATACAAAACAACCTCCAGACTTTTTTAGCTGTTCCCTTTTCTTATCTACCGACCAATCAAAGACAGATCCACACTCAGCAGTCAGGTGTGAAGACTTACCACAAAACAAGCAAGTTGCATTTGAAGTTTTGCTGTGGGCCACCATCGCAGCAGCTGTGGGCTGACTTGCCAGTGGACTCATTGATTTGTGAGAACGGTTAGTCCTATTAGTCTGTTTAAATTCCCCCTTGGTCTGAGAAAATCCACCACGAGCAAGTTTAATCCGTTCCTCACTTTCTACTTCTGTCTTAAGAAATTCGAGGAGAAAGTTGAGATAGTTTACAGACTTAGTACTAATTACATTACCGTCACCAGTCAAAGTTGGTCGCTGCGAAGTGCGATGTCTCTCCCAGGCTTGTAGAACTGGTACTGGAAGAGCTGACTCCACTAGAGGAAACAGCATTGCTGCATACTTTTCTGAGGTGACTCCAAGAGATTCTAGGGCATGCAGTTTTGTTAATATCTTGTCATATAACCGACTTAAATTTAGCTGGTCTTTTTTATTTTGTTGTTCTAATACCAAACTGAGGAGATCTCTCACGTATACTTCAATAAGCAATTCATCCCTCGCAAACCTATTCTTAAGGACATCAATGGCCTTTTGATAATTGTCCTTTGATGGAGGGTAACTATCAACTAATTCCCTAGCTGGACTGTTTGGTACTGTGGATTGCAATAAGTACTGAAATTTATCTTCTGGTTCTAGCTTAGGGTCTTCATGAATTTTACGGAATTGCCCCCAAAAAGACAACCAGTTTCTTAAATTTCCATCAAAGGCATTTATCTCTAATTTAGGAAGACGGAAGTTTTTCTTATCGGATGTCTGGTTAGGGCTAACAACAGTCTGTCTCTGATCTGATTCGTTAAATATAGGTTTGTTAATCAGATCCTCAAATTTTACTTTTAGACCTAACCATTTATCTCTATATGATTCACAAGAATCAAACTCATCCGCCAGAGCATTTTCTAATTCGTCATCTCTTAAATTACTTTTGATAATTGCCTCACTCACCTGAGTGTCCAGCTCAAATAGTCTATTAGCCTTGTCTTCAATACTTTTCAAAGCTACTTTCAATTCCTGTTTTGACGTAGTATCTTGGTCCAGGGCTTCTAATTCGTTACAAGTTTTTGTAAATAATCTTCTGACTTGCTTCCTCTTCAACTTCAAGCTATCTAACTCCATGTCTTATTGATATTTCAGTCCTAGTCCACGGTCGCCACTATTTTAACTATGTGAAATATTATTCACTTTAATAATTATCATGGAGAAACGACACCTCAACACTTTTAATAATTACAAGAGAGAAACAAACAATAAACATTTTATTTTTTAACTAAACCCTGGATATACAATGTTGTCTAACAATTATTAAAACATCAAAACTTTACTTTCATTTTACTCTTGTTTTTCTCTTTCATTAATATCTCCTCACAAAAGCACATGGCTTTGTATACATTTTAAATTAACAGCTGACAGCTGATTTAATACATTATTTACAATAGTTAATTATTTCAAACAAAGAGTCCAAATGAAAATTCCCCACACATACAACCTAACCAAGGTGAAGTGGTTTCTCTAGAAACTAAACAATTTTGAGGCCTATTCAAATTAGTTAATCATTTGAGGTGAATTTTTAGGTGATTCATGTTCCAAAGCAAAAATATATTAGGTCTCCTGATATGTGATTCTCCTAAACCTTCTCCAGAATTAACACAAAAGTATGTTATAAATCTTCCTAAAATTGAACACTCAATATATTAAACTTGCCACTGTTCATTATACAGCTACTCCTGCAAGGTTAATTTTTTTACAACAACCAAGCCTTTGCTCAACAACATATAGATTTAAGATATACCAAATTATAAGCTATTAAGTTAAGAAAACAAAAAACAAAAGTACCATCATATAACGTATTACATCAATATATTGTTTAGCTTCCTTAGCCAGCCATCAAGTTTAAATAAATAATCAAAGAAATTATGCAATGCAAAGCACGTGTGTACGTAAAAAATTAATGATTTCTCTTTATAAAAGCTAAATCCAGGAAGCTAAGCCATTACAGCCTTCACTTGCACCATGCACACCCATCACCCCACCAGGGAAAGCACTCAGTGGGCACTCTGTGATTAAACTTATGTAATCTAAACTTATATAGTTTACTCTTCTCTATAGCCGCATGACTGGTCTTCTGTCATTCCCCATTTGTATTTCCAATAATTACAACTTCCACCTCCAGTACGAGATTGATTGAGCACAGTTCACTGTTTCCAAGAAAAATGTATAATGCCTACTGCTAAAGTCAGGTCAGTATCAAAAATTTGTTCCAACATTAGAAAGAGTCCCAGGAGGAAGTCCAGTCAGTATGGATGGAGAAGTTCATGTCCAGCAACTGACAGGCTTTTAGCTCCCAGTTGGGAGAGGTGGTTTTAGGGGCCTCAATCGGCCCGTTACCTGGGGTAGGTAATCGCGGATGGACAACTGTTTGGAGCAGATAAGATCTTAGCATTTTTAACCAGTGCATCCCTTTTTTCTAATTTAATTTCAGTTGGAGCGGATATTACACAGAACCAGAAGCCATGGTAAAGGAGTTCCCATGGGTCTACCACTAATGGTTCTCATGTCCCTGTATGTCGATCTGTGTAACATGCATACTACTGTTTAACCACATGGGAGTGCAGTACAGCAGTTGAGTAAACCAAGGACAAACCAGTGGTTTGCAGAACTTTTGCGTAAGCCCTATAAAGTCAGCAAGGTGATGGATGATGTTAGTCCTGATGGCACCTTACCTCTTTCGGTAAGTGGCTTTTCTTTCTTTCGGTAAGTGAGACTCCGATCAAAGTGACTCCCAGATATCCTACTGCAGGTGATCCATTTAGGCGTTTAGTCAGCCAGTCTATTTTTCAAGTGGAAGCCAGAGATCTCAGTTTTAGTTTTGTACGAATTTAGCTTCCAAGCTTTAAAGTATTCACTGAGGGTCATGAGGTCATTTCTTAGTGCTTCAACCCTCAATGTGCCAGAATTCCTGGTGCTGATATGTATGTGCATCATCTGCATAAACAAACTTTGAAGAACGAGTGACAGGAATGTCGACGAGTGTACACATTAAAGAGCATTGACCCTTGTGGTTGGCCATCTTTAAATTTCCTATAAAACTACTTTCCTTGTGTTTTGTATAATTTAATAGTACAGTAGACTCCCTCTTAACTGGCTACCTAGAGTTATTAGGGCTGTTATAGATGTGAGATAAAAAATTTTCTAAAGCAATTTCAGAATTGAGATTTTCTCTAAATCCATACTGGCATTCGAAAAAAAAATTTGGCTTGATCAAGAAAATTTAGTAGGCGGGACTTTACAATTTTTTCAAGAAGCTTAGAAAAAACTGAAAGAGAGATATAGGTCTGTAGTTCCCAACTTGCAACGGCGATCCACTCTTAAAGATCAGTTATCAGTTGGACTCTGAGCAGGAAGGTTGATGAGCGTCAAAATGCGTCGAAAGCGATGATGAGATCAAAATGACCGGTTAAAAAGATGTTGTTTTTGTGTCAGGGTAGGCCGGTTGAAACAGAGTCCGGTTAAAAGGGAGTGTACTGTATATACAAAAACAAAATCAAAACACTAGGCTACTTATCATGACAAAATAAATTTAACAAGTAGGTAACATATTAATTATTTATTTATGCCTATCCTGAAATTACTTAGGCTAAATCTTCTTGTTGGTCATAGTTACTTTAAAAATTCTTACATGTTTATATGTAGGCCTACTTTGTTTACATGGTCAACTCTCACAATAAAACTTTCTTTGAGCAGACCAATTTAGATTAGAATCAATTTTTTATTTGACAGTAATTTTCAATCTGAAATAATATACTGATTAACTTACGTTTACAATGATTCAATATTTTTATTGATTTGATACGGTACGTTAGATTTATTGATCTAACCGATCCAACCGGTATATCAATCGGATTGATCGATATTTTTATTTGATAATGTAGGCGCTATATGAAACTGTACCCGATGTAAGTTTTTCTTTGTTTTTAACTAAATTAACTTAGTTCAGCAAGCATACAACTAAATGTACGGTACAACACTCTATGAATGGGTTTATTAATATTTTTTGTTCGTACTGGGAGGTGATTTATCGAAGCAAAAAAGCTCACCCGAAAAGTAGTTGGATGTACCAAACAAGCCAACCTACAGGCAAACAGAGAAAACGAGCTCATTCTGGGGGGGCAAGTAAGCAAACCCAGAAGCAGAGCAAAGAAGCAGCTTGCCTTTAAAAATGTTGTTCGCTCAAATCATTATACATTTAAATAGTTTTCTATACAAGAAAGTTAAAAGAAACTAACAGGCTGACAAAATATGCTTTCAAAAATAGAATCCTATCAAACATTGCAAAAATTTATTGAAACTTAACTCATATTTGTTGTCAAACCTTAGATTGATAGGCCAACTGCAAATAATGTAAATTAACTTACCATCAGCATTCCAGACAAACCCCGAACCATTTTGTACTGTAATAGTCAACATTTTGTACAACCTGCGACCTTGTTAATTTCTACACTCCATTATTTTCACCTTGTTTTCTTATATAAAAACTAAACATAACCTTAAAACTAAAACAAGTAAACAAAAGGTAGACGACAAGGAGAGAGGGGATTGAGGGGAATAGCCGCCGACGGCCGACGGGCGACGAGTTCATTCGAATTCAAACCGCTAGGTTAGCTCAGAGACATCCGTCTCGATCAAGGAATAATCCTTGCCTATTGCATGCTATTGCGCATGCGCGGGTAACTGGTTGCGTGGAACTGTTACAAACGCAGCAGGAGCAGTTGCAACGAGTAGCATTCCTCCTTCCCTGTTACTGGTCTTGTCTTGTGTGCCAGGGGCCAGTGCCAGTGCCACGCACTGCTCTTAATGATTGAAACAGGAAACAGGTATTTCTGGCTTCCTGTTCCCTCCTGACATCGCTATCTCTGTAAACGCCTTTTCTCCTGTGCTACATGTGCTTATAATTAATTTATCATTTCGGCTCACTCTAGTTCAATTTTATTCAGTACTATTGTAAAAGAAATCATGGTGACCACCCCATAAATTGCAAGGTTAAATTAGAATAGAATGTGTAAAACTGCGTCACAACAAATTTATTATTTCTCTCACAGAGCTATATTTTCTAATCTTGAAGCCCTTACTCGGCCTAGACCTATGCTAATTTTTCACAGCTTATGAAAGTTACAGCATCAAGCACAGTTAGCTTACTAAATTATTGTGACTCCGCTAACTTAAAAAAAGTACTTATTAAACATAGGTAGGCCCTAAATTTATTACCTATTTTTCCAGATAAATTTAATATAAATAGCCTAATATTACAGTGGAGCAATTTTTGAGGAGAAACCTGATTACATTGAACTCAAACAATTTAAAAAATTACCCAGTTATTCAATAAATCTTTGTAAAAATACTGACAAGTTAAAAATTTATCAAAAAAAATTTTATTGAAAAGAGTTTTTACTCTCTACCAGTAACTTATGTTATAAGTTACTGTTGCCACACTCTTCACAACCAATATACAAGAAAAAGATATGACTGGTCCTATGGCCCAGAGAAGGGTCCCAAAGGACGACGTGGGAGGTAAAAGGTATGTAGTAAAACACAAGACCTCAAGCTATAGGTCAGTATGGTAGTAGAAGGGTAGTCCGTGTAAAAGAATCGTAAGTTAGAAGCAAGAAACGTTAACAGATGAGGAATGCTCTTAGTTGCAACTCTAGAGGAATGCTCCTCGTCGCAACTGTTCCTGATGCGTTTGTAACAGTTCCACGCAACATGTTACTCGCGCATGCGCAATAGACGAGGATCATTCCTCGATCGAGACGGATGTGCTCAGAGCGAGAGCACTGCCTGCCTGTGCCGTCGCTTTGTCAGCTGTTGTCTTATTTCAGCTGGTCGGCGTCGGCAGTCGAAAGGGAAAATCAATATTGTATGTAAGGTTTATTGTTGGATCTGTTGCTTGGTTGGGGTTGAGGCATTTGAGGCAAGGTGAAGGTAGGTCATCGGCATCGGTCAGCGGGTCAGCTTGACTGTTTAGGAGCTCTCTCTCAAGGTAAAGCAAAAAAATATATTGTATTTAAGCTGGTTATGATGTCAAAATAGAAATAGATCCAAAAGAGTTTATTTTTGTAAAGGTCATACATTTATGTTCAAAATTATAAACTTCAGGGGATCTAAATGCTATGCATATGCTCTTGTAAGCATACCACTGACTTTACATACCTAAAATAGACATTCTAATCCCAAGCGATGCTAAAATGTGTAGCCAAACTTTTGAGAGCGCGACTAACAAACTCTATTAGAATATATGAACTAATCCTATTAACCAACATGAAAGTTGATAACGGTGCATGAAGGGGTTTGGTTTAAAATCGTCAGGGCAAAATTGAAAAAAATAAAATAAAATAAAAAAAGAATAGCGGTTGTAACCGCTAACTTTCTATGCTAGTGCGTTGTTTTCTCCTCTTTCTGCAAGCCTGCTGTTGCAATCTATTTTAAATCACACGTGTGATTAAGTACGGCCCTTTTTCAAGGTAAGTTGGTAAGTAATAAAATATTATTAATAGACTTTAATATCTCACAAAATCAAGCCATATAATGGCAAACTACCGCATTCACAGGTTTAAGGTTTAACAAAATAATTAAGTTAGCTGGATATTTATCATTCAATCTTATTTAAATAGGCTTAATCTTTTCTCAAGAATTAATTATAATTTGCATGGTCTTGTAATATGAGTTTATCCTCCAAGTTTATTTACAATCTTTGTAAGTAGAGTTAATTTTTTAAATTCAGAAACATAAGTCGTGAGACCTTTTGAATTTTCAACCTGATTACCTCGGTGGCGATGGCGATTCTGTAAGAATGTGGTGCAACCGGTTTCAAAAGATAAGCGTCACAGCTGTGCGCTAATTGGATCTAAACTTGGCGGTAGGGAATTGTTATCAGCTTGCTTGATTGGTTCATGGTCAGATAAATTATTAGATTCTTTCAGCGACGTTTGTTTGACACATTGATCGAATTACAAAATATTACTTTTGGGGTAGTATTATTTACTATAATACACTGTAGTAGGCCTATAGCCAATTAGCCAATGGTAGTAAAACAGGTGTAGGATATAGCTTATTATACGTTCTTTACTTACTTACTTACTCCTCTTGAACCACGTAGACTCTTGTAGGAGCATGTGGCGAGTCATGTCTCTTCTAATTTAAATTACTTCCAAAATGTAGACTAATTTAACATTCCAATCTTTGGTTCTTTAAGCATGAGAGTATATATATATATGGTAATTCCCAGACTAAATCTCCTCATAAAATGCAGTCCAAAGAAATAAGCTTAAAGTTCAATACCTAAAGCATTAAAGTTTCAATTATTATTATTCTATTCCTTACGCAACTGGAGAGCAATTCTCCCATTTGGTGACATTTTGCAGCAAATTTTTTTATATTATTATCATTGTTAATGTATGTCCAGACCTCCCCTAATCCTCCACCCCAATTGTACACCGGATTTTCGGTTAAGTTTATCATCCGGAGGATAACTTCTTGCTATTATTAACGAAATCATGAATTCCCCACCAATAAACTTATGAAAGTCCTTAATTTCTTTGTGGAACATTACAGTTAATTTCATGCAACTATAAGATTTCACTGAATTTTTTACAAAAGTAGGTAACTTAATTCAAATCTTTCTAGAAAAAGAGAAATCAATTTATAAAAAAAATTTAAAAAAATAACAAAAAACTGACAGCAGAATGCGCCTGAAGTTGACCACAAGGATCCTGCACATAATACAAAATAATTTTTATGGTTTTGAAAATAAATGGTTGTTCAAAATAAACAGTCATTGACAATACAAACATTTAATTATTTTAAAGGAGTTTTGTATGTTTTGGAGAATGAAACTAAAAATATTGATTTAATTAATTAAATAATAATTAAAATGTAGACGTGAGTGGTATTAGTTTTCTAAGAAGAAACAATTATTCACATTATAATTAATTATATATTGATGGTGTATACCCCTTTTAAAATTTATGAATTAAGTGCTGTTATAGGTAAACTGGTTATGCTCACTAATTTCAATGTACAGGATGTACCAGAAGTAACCTATTTAGAATGTAAGCCGCTAATTTCAAATACAGCCCCTATTTTTAATGACATTTTTTGATTCTACATGTAATTTTACGACAAATTTATAATTGAATATGGACCTCTAATCCCTTTGGTTTAGAAGTTAATTAACTGGCGATTGAAATTAAGTTCTTTCTCATAAGAATAACGTGGAAAATATTTATTACTATTTCAGATAATTTTTTCCCACTTTGTAAAAGAGGTTACTACCTTATTAATCGTGTTCAATCGTGCAGTGGCGATCATTTCTGACACTCGGTATGAGGTGTCATTATCAAGTCTAAAGAATGTGAAATCTTCACTCCAAAGAGATGGTCAGATGTTTTAGAAACACATACATCGAATACGAATGAGAACGGACACAAAACAACGAACATGGCCAAAACAGTTAGTTGACTGTTAATAAACTGTTTTAGCCATGTGTAGCTCCTCTGTGATAGGACACTTTAAAGTCGATGCAATAATGCAGGACATTGACGACTGACTGGAAAAACCAATCAAAACTATATGACTATATTTTGTTGGAACTGGATAATTAGGTCAAACTAAAAGTGGTCTAGTATCTGTTGTTGTGCCTGAAAAAAATAAATGTATTATTTAGATAAAATTCATTCAATTGCATAATTTGAAACATTAAAAAATTTATCATTAAAAAAATTAATTTGAAATGCAACTATTTGAAAACCAGAACATCTAGCGACGGCGCAACACTACAGGTTCAAAATTGTTGCTGATGATTCTGCTGTGTGTTCTGTGGCAGGACGTGCAGCGTGAGTAGTCGCTGCTAGGAGTGTGCAAGGAGTGCTGATGATCAAAAGATGGCGCCGCCTCCTCCGGGATCAGAGTCCCAGGTTGCCCCAGACGGAGGGTGGGGCTGGGTCATCGTCTTGGGCTCCAGTGTCATCAATGTCAGTAACCAAATTGACAACATAAGTAAAACTATGGAAATAACACATTTTACAAATTGGAAGGGGAGTAAGTGATAAACATTGTTACACAATATGAACATATTTCTCTAATTAAAATTTTTTTAATCCCTAGTTTAAGTAATGAGGTAATACTTGCCATAAATTAATTCATCCAATATTTAGAGCTTAACCTACATCAAGTCTTAAATTGTCTTAATGTTGTGGGGCAGAAAGGTATGATGAGGTTAATTTATTTAGGCAGCAAAAGTGTACTGTAATGTTTGCCCCGTAGAAATGTTGTTGTGTGGAAATAATGTTTAGTAGAAATTTAATTATATTTTTAATCCTTTATGTCCATCAATACATTAGTTTTAAAAGAGCCAAATTATACTTTGAATGTGTTAAAAGTGCTTGGATATCCAAAAAGATAGCTTACGAGTTAAAATTTATTTAAAAAAAGTTTTCATCCTTAAGGTACTATCTTTGACTATAAACACTAACGTGAATAGACTTCTCATAGCATAGGCGAATTTGAAACCTGTTTACAGTGGTGGGATCTTCTGCGGCGTACATGAAGTTTTATACCTAAAGGTTATGTTTATGTTATGGTATAATGTTTTTGCAGCACTGTAGTCCAGCTGAAAAATAAAAACATCGGTTGCAGCGACCGGTGTGCCGTATACATGAATCTTATAAATTTCGGTTTCAAACAAAAAGCATTGGACGAGAAGTCTATTCACGTCAGTGTATATAGTCAATTGTACTATATAATGATATATTGCGTCTCAATTGTATAGAGAATTGAAATACTCATAAATCGTACTTCCACAACACTGTAAGGGTAAAATATTTGTATGAATTTGATTCATTTGTGATTACACCTACAAAACATGTAGAATGGTATGCTAATCAAAAGGTTGTTTCCCCAGTTGTTCACTAGATCAATCGAACCGTCGTTCGGTTTGCTGTTCGGAGATGTTCTGAAGCAGCTGGGTGTCGCAACCACCGGAGCTGCGTTCATTATGAGCGCTCGAGATGCAACCATAAACTTCTCAGGTAATTCAAATAAATTTAAACTATATTGTACCTATTTTTTTTTTTATTGAGCAATTTAATTTGGATATTGATAAACAAAATTAAACTTCAAACATATACCTTTCACTGGTTACACTTTAGTGTATCATCCATGGTAATCACACAACCTCTTTGGTTTTAAGTGAATCACCAAAATTATATGCTAGAATCACAGTACTTGCTTTCGCTGGTGTTGTTGTTGTTACTGGTGGATAAGGAGACCCCATCAGCCAAACCACTAAGCATGCCTGCCTCAGAGGGGCATTTCGCACAAGCCTTGGGAAGGAAGGGATATTGAATTTTAATAAAAGGGTTATAAATGCGATAGCAGACGGCTTACTGACCACTCCCATGGGCCAACTCCCATGCTCCTGTGTGGTTTTCATTTTCAAACCGGCGGTCTGCTCTGCCCTCTTAGTGACCAACCAACTGACAACTGTCCATTCATGTTCCTCAGCTAGAGGTTTCAATGCCCTCTGAATGACATCAACCCAGTACATGAATGGATCTTGATGAAAGGGAAAATCTCACAGTGAAGAGCCAAAAAAGACTTGCAACATGTCCACATATGTTATGACAACCTTGTTTGCTGTTGCTGTACCCAATGTCAACTTCACAACTTGTATAAACCAGTTTTTATGTTACCCTGTGGGCTCGCTGGTGTTCTGGGTTTAGGCCTACTCTTAACAGCTGTAAAACTTGGAAATAAACAAGTTTTTTTACCAATGTTAATCAAATGGAGAAATAACAAACTCTTAAGAGCTTGAACGACCCTTCTAGTTGAATGGATATTTACCTCTTATTCTTAATAAATACATGATGAGCTCCATCCAATCAAAGAAAAATTATTAAAATTGGTCAAAGCTGTAAGATTAGTTCCAATCACAAAATAAAGAAAATAAAACCATACGCGTATAAAGTAGATCCTGTTATAAGTCACGCCACATAAGTTGACGAATGGCCAAAAACAGCTGGGTAGGGCGAGGGGAGGAGAGGGGGTACTTTTCCAAAAACATCGAGCTTACGTTACATGCAATTCCTTATAGAACAGCTGATTATCCGATCATTTTAACTGAATAGTAGAAAAAATTCATTCGTCAAGTTATGTGGCGGGGGTTATAGTGGTTCTCATAACTTAAATATTTGAAAAATGGTCAAACTTATCCTTTAAACAAAACAATTTGTAACAATTGTAAAACTAGCAGTTAAACTTAAGTTTACTTATAATCTCATCTTTGCCAGTTTTGTGATGATGCTACAGTATTACAACTGCTAACAAACATAAGTTTTACTTTTAAACATCATGTGCCAAAACGCTTAGGATCAGCCAACAGGAATAATTTTTAAAAACTGAAAACTTTTGTAGGGTTTTTCATGGGTCCTATTTTGAAGAACTGGTCGTACCGCAAAGTGGGAATCGTAGGAGCCGTGCTCAGCAGTGTGGGTCTGATGACTACAGCTACTGCCAACAGCATGACCCATATCCTTCTCACCTACAGCCTCATTGGAGGTTGGTAGTATAGTACAATAACCACATCTAGGCCTTTGTCATATTTCATGCTCAACTCAAAAGTAACTATAGTCAGCATCACAAAATTTCGAGTCTGAATTTACAACAGTGTTGCTGACTTTTGCCAACCCTCCAGCTGTTGACGTCTGATATTAAATACTTCAAACGTAAGCAAAAATAAAAACAAAACTGAACTGATAACATCGCTAGGTAAGAGTAATGGAAATCAGCTGCCAGCTGATTTCAAAGCTGACTTCAAAACAAATTTCGAAGCTCGCAATTTAGTGCTCCTAGTTTAATAGAAATATTTACACTCTGAATTTTCTTTATTGAGATTTGACATTTTGGATGTGCTACTAGTACAACTCTTTTATACAGAGCCGTTAAAACTTTGGAACCTTCTCTTCCTCAAACATATGGTAATATTTTACATTCCTGTTCTCAACTTAAAACATTCAAATTCACCTTAAAATTTTCTTAGATACCGGTATAATGAGAGTTTTAAAGGGAGATAACAAAAGATGTAAAGAGAAGTAGAAAAAAATTAAAAAATAATAAGAGATAAAATTCCAAGGTCTATGTTAATATGCATCATCATGGTTTGGGTAGTATGCGCATTATCAATTTACATACCAAAATATAATGAGATTCTTGTTTTGTTAATTTTACACCACTGTATCCCACTTTATCGTGCCTCTGTGATATACACAAAGTCAAGGGGGAAAACAATTTAATTTTAAAAGTAAAATCACTAATTAAAATTAAAATTTTTGGAGCATTATTAAATAATATTTAAGAATTACAGATTTACTTGAATATACCATTACCATTACCAACAGGCGATCGTTGACCAGTTGACTGGATGGATCTTGTCATCACTAGTCTAAACTCTATCAAAATTATATAAAAGTACAATGAACTTTAACTCGATGCAGGTGTTTTGGATAGGTCTCGGCTTTGGATTTAGTGCCACTGCTACTTTCATAGCACTGAACACTTACTTCGTGAAACGTCGTGGCCAAGCGTTCGGCCTCGCGATGGCCGGCACAGCTGTCGGCTTCATGGCCATGCCTCAGATCATCAGCAGACTCCTGGAGGACTTTGGGTTCCATGGAACCATGTTGCTCATGGGAGCTCTCGGTCTCAATGCGCTGGCTGGGACGGCACTGCTACAACCCGTCAAATGGCACGTGAAAAGAGTCGCAGTAGAAGAACAAGATCTCCTCGATGAACAGAGAAAGGTAAACATTAAAGGAATCAAACAATGAAAATATGTTGGCAAAATGTACTAGCTTCATCCATTTTATGATTTAATTGATTTTCATCAGTGTTTGATTCGCATCCACCATAAAATTGTGCAACAAATTATTCTTATAGAAATTTTATCCCTCAGCCTTACTCCTTCATGATTTTTCTATACCTTTCATAATCCAACCGAGCAAACAAGTTTATTACATGATATTGTTTGAAGAAATAGGGTATCAATTAATTTTAACCATAGTCTAGTTGAACTACAATGGTATTATGAATGCCTATGCAAAAAATATTACTACAATATAGTCAATCATGGTAACTAAATGTCTTTACAGTTAGCCAGTGAACATGCTGCTGAACCAAATCTACAGGGAGAAAAACCTACAAGGCTCGAATTACCTAAAAATGACAGCTTTTCAAACTCTCTGAATCTTCAGAAGCAGAAAAGTTCAAGTTTTCTGAGCATTAGATGCAAGAACAGCAGCTTGGCAAGTCTTCCGCACCTAGACCTCACCAACAGCACGCTGGACATCCCAATGGTTAGTTCTACATTGTATTCTTGGACAGACACTTGGATGTGGTTTCAGAATTTCAACTGGAATTTATCGCCTGAACCTTCTTACAGAGGAAGCTTAATCACCCTCGCAATAACCGTAAATCGGATTAATCATATCCTAAGAATGATTTATATATTCCATTGCAGACAATTTTCAGGTATTGCATACTAAAAATAAACGTTAAGTTTACAAAAAGTCAATTATTTAAGAAATATTGTCACTGTAAGAATGGTCATTGGTTTTATTTTGTGCTGCTGTATATGAAATTTTGAAAACAGATGGGACATCATCAAACATCCAAAATTAGGTGAAATTCTTCCAAAATGAGACATATGAAGAAGGACATATGGTCACATCATTTATGTAGTACTTTTGTTATGAACATTGATGTTATTACTTTTTTGAATCGATCGTTTGGTTATCTGCACTATCAGTCTCATGGCAGGTGGTTAACACTTTGGGTGCGGCTCGGTCACCGGTGACCGGTAGCGAAACGCGCGCGCCGGCCTGCCCGGTCACGTGTTGCCGGCCATGACTCGGCGAAAAGAATCAGTCAGTGTGGCCCTGGGTTGCGTAGTAGCTCGGAGTTGTTTATACGTGCGTTACTAGGGCAACCTGCCTTCTTTCGGTTGTGCGTCGCCCGCCTTTCCCGTGGGCCGGCTCCGGTCCATTGTGACCTGAACTTTTTTAATTACTTTTTTAACTCTTGTTGAAGTGTTTCTTCAGTGTTTTGGTGTGTTTTGTGACACAATATTATGTTTAATATATTTTTGTTTTAGTTTTATAGTCTTTTATTTAAAATGGACCACCAATACCAGAAATGCTTCGAACAGTACCTTGACGAAGTTTGAGTAAAAAAAACAATGGTTGGGAGGGTGGAAGGGGCTGTAAATAGTTGTAAATATTAGTTATAATTCTATTGAACATTATTATAATTATATTAAACATTTTTGATGTAAAAATTCGATATTGTGTTACGAAAAACTATGTATTGTCGTTGCGTGGGCCGGCTCACCAGAGACCTGCACTTTTGGACGCCATTTTTTTGGTGAAATAATGCAATAACGCCAGTTTGCTGCCTCGATCTGGACTTCTGGAGACAAAAAGTAAGATTTTATGAAAAAAAAATTTTCAGGCCCGCGGGAAAGATTTCCGATATTTATTGCCGCACTCAACGTGTTAAGAGAGCTTCTACTGTAGTATACGAAATATAAATTGAGCATTATTGATTATTAGTAAGATGAAGGCAGATATATTGCTCACTGAAGACATTTATACTCTCACAATTATTGAGTCTTAAGGCCGCTTTCCATAACTCAGTTTAAGGTTTAAACTAATCCAGTAACATGTCAATGCTAAATAATATGCCAAAATCTAGGTTAATCTTAAGTTTTGGCTTAAACCAGGTTGGGAAAAGCGGCCCTTAATATTGAAAAGAAACCCAAGAACTGTTTCACATGGACTGATTTTGAATCTGTGCTCTTGGCTCTTAGTGCTAGATTTTAATATGTTTTTTGCCTCCAAAAGTTTGTGAATTTTCCTAAATGTTTTTATTTTATCTATGTAAATGTAATGTTTTGTAAGGAGTTAGATAAATTTATTGTTTATTGGATATTAGTTAGAGAAATTAAGTAACAATTGTGATAATGATTTATTTTAATGTATTCTAAATTGTAGTTGGTATATCTACACTAATATCATACATACCACACTTGAAAATCCCATTGCTTTTTAAACTGAGTCTTGTTGAATTCCATGTTTATTGGTTAATTTTGTAAATGAATGTATAATATTCACATTGTAAACTTTAAAAAATTTTTTAGGAGGGAATAAAGAAGGATGCATGTTATAAATCCCATCAATATATTAACCATGTTGAAAGTAAAGAAGAGGAATCACTTGGAAATAATAATGAAAACAAAGCAGCCAAAGAGAGTAAAGAAGACGGATGTTGGCAGAAGTTTGTCAATATAATGGACCTTGATTTGCTTCAAGACCCTGTGTTTCTGAACATTCTGTTCGGTCTTTCCATGGCTTACCTCGCCGAGATCAACTTCAAACTAGTGATCCCCTTCTTCATGGCCAACCTCGGCTACACCAGACAAGACACAGCCCAAGCTCTCAGTCTGATGGCTGTTGCAGACATTGTTGCCCGTCTCCTCATTCCTCCCATCTTCGACCGCCTTCCGTACACTCGAAGGAACACATTGGCTTTTGGACTGGTGTTTGTGATGTTTGCACGGTCAGGTAAGCCTAAATGTTTATCTTCTAAAAGTAAAATTAAAGAAAAATAAACACATCTTAACATATTGTAACCGTAACACAAAAACCTTGATTGTATAATATATCATTTTTTAGTGCTACCGGTAGACGACTACTTAAATAGAAATTTGTTTTAGTTTAAGTATTCTCTCCTTCTTTTAGTTCGTAGTAACTTGGTTAATTTTTATTTACATCATACTGTAAATCATAAGGGTTTTAATAAGTATTGCTGTATGCTCTTCTTGAGCAAAAATCTCAGGCTGTTTCATTAGGATCATGAATTTAGGCACCACTATCCCTACTAATATTATAAATTGTAAATGTCCGGATGTTTGTTACGTTTTCAGGTGAAAACTACTCCGCAGATCATCATGAAACTTTGTATTCTTGGAGGTATCAGAAGTAACATAGGATACTTTTTATAAAAAAATATTAAAAATGTTCATAAAAAATAATATAATTTATTTGTTGCCAAGCAATTAATTCAAAGAAAAATTTCAATTTTTGGTATTCCAGCGATTTTTTATATATAGGGTAGGCGTGACAGCGAATGAGCGTAGCGAACGAGCTATACCTGATGGCGGGTGAGCGTGATGCCAAGTGAGTGTAGTGAACGAGCTAAACCTGACGGCGAGTAATGCGAGCGAAGCCGCTGGAAAAAGCTAGTAATTAATGTAGTCCAGGCTCTAAACAGTTTGAGCATGCACAAAAAGTCTAACGAAATTTGACTTTTGATTATTTTAGGGAACATTTAGTAGATTTAAAAAATCAATGTTGACCATTTCTAGAGTGGGCTCAGCACGGGGGCGTCCCCTAGAGGAAGTCGTAGAGGAATCTGTCTTGGCCTATGTCATGTTATATATCGTTTTAAAGGTCTTTGAATGTAGATAAAAATGCCACAGTCCTGATCTCAAAAGATTGAATATAACACAAGTTATTGCATTTTGAAATTTCGGTAAAATGTTTTTATGCAAAGTTTATTTGCCTGCCATTTATTTCTGGCTCAAACATTCATTTGAGGTCGAGTTAACAACATTATTTTTCAATTCTATTTCAATTCCATTTATATCTTTTTTTTAAAGATCCTGAAAATTAAGTTTAAGGTTTTCTTTTAAGTCTTCATTTGCCGTCTTCGATTGATGTCCAAAATATTATGTTTACATTATGATTTTCAGCCCGGTTTGGGATAGCCCAGGAAAATTTTAATGAAATATTTAATGTAAGCTTTAGGATACTGTAAAGCTTACGGAGCTTTAGGATCCAATATGTAAACATACATTGCTTGTTTTAGAGTGTAAGATAATATGGAAGATTCCTACACCAGTTGATGTCGTCTGATGTATCATAATGTCCAATTTCAGTTGTTATCACCTGATGATGGGTGTTCCAAACACCACCTGTTATCAGCTGATATTAGTTAAATTCGTCGTAAAGATATTATCGCTAGGAGTATACTTTATACACTCCCATAGTTGGATAATACCTTACTGTGGTGAACAAGAAGGAATTAAAATCTTTTTTTCAGTTTTGGCCGAGCAGACTTCATGGACAAATTTAATAATTACCATCTTGATCCATGGTTTCTTCAGGGGCTTTGCTCTGATCAACTTTCCCTTGGTAGTCTCTGAAGCCGTGACAAAGGAAAAGTTACCGTCAGCATTTGGGCTTTTCATGGTCTCCAAAGGTATCTTCGTGGTGGTCTTGGGGCCTTTAGTTGGTAAGTGATATTAAGTTTTCACTCGTGAAAGTATTTTCTAGTCTTCAGTTGACTCAGATTTTTTTTCTGACGATTAATAAAACGTATGTTAGGAATACTATGTTTAATAGTGCAGGAGGTGTATTAAATGTTCTTCTCCTTTTTTTGGGGAGGGGGGGGGGGTAGGATACAATTTTTGTGCTTGAGCATCTTGCGTACTTCCATATTTGAAGTCGAAAGAAATCTGAAATGTAAGCATTTATAGTTTGATAATTGATGTGCAAATCAAATCAATTGTCTAACTGATATAAAAGGGCAATCAAATCCTACCTTAAGCAGGGTTTATGCTGCGGTCGCATTTGTCGCATTTTGCGACACCTGCTACAAAAATGAGACAATTTTCGGACAGTCTGTCGCGATTTTGCTACAAAGTTTAAAATATATTTTATAACAAGTACCACAAGAATCACTGGTTTTAAATTTTAAGTTTTCTGTCATAAAATTATGTTTCAACGTGTTATTTCCATCAAAGTAAACTACAGAGCTTCAGTTAGTGAACCTCAATCTACAGCTTCATGATCTCAACTGCACGCAACTGCAACTATACACAGCTGCTAAAAAGAGATTAAAAACACAACAGCTGAGGCTAGGGCTACTCCCCCCGGTGATAACAAACATAATAACACCAGTCAAATACTTTTTGGTGTCTGAAATTGTAGCCTGAAATTGTAGCCGCGGAAGTAGCTAGCGGTTCTTAGTGCCTAGTCTTGCAAACATTGTTCTCCGACTAATATATCGATTTCGATATCTGCCGAAGAACCATGGTTCCGCCCGGCAAGTAGGGAATGCAATTTGCCGTGCCATTCTATAATAAATGGAAAATGTAAAATGAATTGAAGATGTAACTTTGAAATTTAAACTATTCTTATGCACCATTTTATGGCCAAACCATACAATCATTTAAAGTAAGCTAACAGAAAATTACTAGTTGCGAAACTAGGCACCAAGAGCGCTATTGCAGTTTCCTCTTTTTAGACACCACAGAAACCGGCCGAGTTTCGTGACTAGATCCCAACAAGTCATGATCAATGACTGTATCATTCACTTAACAGACAACAGTACTTATTTGTGAGTTACCTCTGAGTTGTCGTTAATGTTAACCTCTAAGTGCACGGCCACACAAGCGTTTTTTCACATGGTAAATACTAGCTTATTTTTATGCTGCTTGAATTTATAATTCAATTCTAATTATAAAATCTACGGCGTGGAAACACAATTCTTGTGAAATTACCCATTACATTTAATGCGTAATTTACGCTTATTTTCATGCTGCGTTCGTGCTTGAAAAAAAAAAAAAAAAAAAAAAAAAAAACTCGTGTTGCCGCAGCCTAAAGACTAAGGGTACAGCCACACGAGCATTTTTTCACGCACAAAGGCAGCATGAAAACACGTGCGAAATATGAGCAGCTCAAAATGGAATGAGGTATGCCACATTCAGCGAGTTTTTCCGCTGTAGCTCTTATATTTAAAATTGAATTATAAACTAAAGCAGCATGAAATAAGCTAGTATTTACTACGCGAAAAAACGCATGTATGGCCGTGCACTAAGTGGTAAACATTTAAATAATTTACTTATATGATTGCAATTAATTGATGGTCCAGAAAGAAAGGATTTTAATTTTGAAGCTGCTTTTGCAAAATGATGTTTAAAACCAAGAATTTTAGATTACATATTGTTGAGTAGACCTACGCCTACCTCGCCATGTTCATATGTTAATGTTTGAATCCGGTGATGTAGTTCAAATATTAATTAGCACATCAAAATTAAAAAACTTCTAACACATATTCAACATTATGGGATGAGTTTTGTAGCATATTGCTCTTAATTCTAAGGTCTGTAAAATGATGTTAGGAAGGCCAATAAATTTCTCCATTGCCAAAAAGGTCCTGGAGGAAAATGATCATAATCATTTAATACACGATATTAGTATAGAGTGCAATAGAGACTACAATGTGCAGTTAACTGTTTACCTTGTTCACAGGTTGGATCAGAGACTACACTGGAAGTTATTCTCTTTGCCTTCATGCTCAGTCTGCTATGATAATGGTTTGTGTCACCTCTTGGACGGTTGAATACTTTTTCACCTCAAGATCAAAACAGAAAACCAGCCAATCAAAAGAACCATCTTGATAGTCATGAAGCAAAATTATAGCTAAGGGCCGAAGTTGATAAAATTTTCAGTATTAAAAAGTGCCACGAGATGTTACTTGACTGTGACATATTTGTGTTCTAATTTAAGACTTGGGAAACAACTTAAAATGTTGTCTATTTGTAATAGATGTATTAAGCTTATAAAGAGCAAATTATGGCGGAAAAAAATATGGTTGGTTCTAAATTGGTGTAAACTAGTCAAAATTCTGAAATTCTCCCATGTATTTAAGAATTAAACCAAAGAAAAATTATTATTGAAATGTAGGTAAACTTAACTCCCTCCTCTATACCATGATACTTTCACCTCTGACTTCTACTTGTTAAGTTATTGATTTCATATCTGAATTCATACTATACATTATGTCAAAAGGTCTGAATCAGATTTCAGCGAGCAATGTAAACATGAAATTGTATGTAAAGAAAAAATAAATTTAAATATTTTGTTTGTCTCTTATAACATCTAATTGAACCCTTCCCTGATTACAGTATCTAACTGACTATAACTCTGACCGATATATAATCCTTTTTGTTCCTTCAGACTTTAAATACTCTTCAACCTTTTATTATGATTGAATAATCAAATTTAATAGTTTTTTGTCATACTACACCAATATCATCTGCTTTTTACCCTCACTTCTAAAAACGAAATCATGCTTTTGAGGTCTTAGGCTGAAAATTTTAGGCGCTATAACTTCCCATTGGAATCAATGGGAACAGTTGATGTGAAGTGGTTGCCTAGCAACCAGGAACACAAGCAGCGCATCCCGCTGGGTTGGTTAAAGTTGTGCTTGTTTGTAATGGGCAAATAAAAATATTTTTCATTTGTTTAAAATTTGTTGCCTATTGTAGTGTGATGAAAAAAATCGTTTATAACTCGGCCAAAAACGTTTTGTCTACTCTAGATAGTTTCAGGTTCTCGACTTCGTCTTGAACTAAAAACACGATCTCGAGGCCAACAAAACACCATCTTTATCCTTTGTAATTAAACATACTACCTATTTTTAAAAGGTTACCCTATTAGTGAGTTTAAAATGTTACTAGGAGTATGCTTCTTCTTAATTCCACAGATATTCCTAATTCCACGCAATTAAAAAATAAATAAATAAAAAATCACTCATCTATCAAATTATACATATTAACTACATAGAAAAATGTTTAAGTATTTTTTGCATTCAAGATATTTGATTAACAGTAGGGACTTTTTACCAATCTATTATCCTAGTAAATATTTTCTTTTTATTATTGTTTTTTAATGAAAAATATATCTTCCTAGTATTCATTACCTACTTTAAAATATTCATAAATAATAAATTAATTGTATAATTGTACACAGTTATACCACAACAGGCAAAAAATAATTTCCATAACACATGCTCATTCTATCTGAAAACAAATAACTCCAGCACCTTTTAACATAGCCTTAAGCACCGTTATTTAGAGTCCACAGTGCATTTCCTATGGGAAATTAAATTACGCCTCATTACTTTATTACTTAACAAAATAAGTTCAGAAATGAACTTGACCTTACAAATTACGCTTTAAATCTACTGTGAAAGTTTGAAGTCGATCTGAGGCTTCTTGCGAACGTAATAGTCTGTCAATGAAATCGGGATTTATCACTACACTGAGCGACCAACAGTCATGTATGAGGATTTCACCCCTCTTCGATCCGTTCATCCAACTAACCTTATGTTAGCGAGTTTTGTTGGTCGAGAAGTTATTGAACATTTTCTATCCCTGATTAGCAAAATTAAGTGGTTTTACTTATCATGTTAATCTGTTGCTAATGGTGTCACAATTGTGGTTTTGGAGTTACCACAATTTTCCTCATTAATATTGACTCTTAAGTTTGACGGGATAATGGTTTTATCCAACAAATTGATTTAAATAAAATTTATTCACCTTTATACATGTATGGGTTTTTTGGGATAGGAAAAAAAGGCTTTTACGCACATAGGTTGCCAACCTGCAGTGTGGGACTACTACAAAAATTCAGTAGATTACCTTCGAATCGCCATGGTCTATCGCCGGCTGCCATGTACATATATTTGTACACAATTTATTGTGAAAATTCTAAATGTCGTATGTTGAACTGTGTATGTGTGTCTGTTTTTAAATTTTTAATCTTTGACGATTCAATATTGATGAATTTGTAACGTTTTTCGTATTGACCCGAAGATGGGATTTTAATCCTGAATTGTATACATAGTCAAGAGACTAAACAGGAACTGTTTAGACGGAAAGGTATGTAACCTAGTAAAATTTCTAAAAGGACAGTTCAGGAGGCATTACAAAAATGAATAAACTAAATTGTGTGTTTTTTTAGCTAAATCCAATAGTCAAAATAAAAATTTAAAATTTATTATAGTTACACATGAAAAATGCAAAAAACCCATTTTTGGGGTATAAAACCCCCATATATGTCGATATGTCTGGTTATACTAATATGTCGATATAGCCACGGTTTACGAATTCATGTGAATTAACGTAGGATTACACTCTCTATTGAATTTGGTGTCGATCCGACTGTTTTTACAAAATTTATCGTGTCCAGGGACACATACATATATGTACTTTATTTTTGCTTTTATTTTATTGTGAATTTGTACATATTTATACACTTTTTTATATTATCTGAAGAAGCCTACCAAGATGGGCGAAAATTAATAAAAATTGTTTCAACCTGAACATGAAGAAATTTCCTTCAAATATATATATATTAATGACTATTATTTTTGGTCTCTGGGCACCTAAAAACGAAAAAGTAACAAGGTCCCGGGCTTAGGTCTTACCATGAGACCTACGGTAATAGCTTATTCCCTGTGGAAAATTTTCTAAAATATTACCCTGGGAAATTCCCAAAAAAAGACTTTTAAGATTAAGATTTAAATTCACAAGTTTTGAAATAAATATTAAAATGAAAATAAGTTAAATTTACTTTTGTGATCTTGAAGTACGGTATAGATAAGGACTTTGAATAAATTATTTTATCATGGGTGGCAATCAAATTATTAAATTAGTATATGTATAATAATTACATTACGGCTTGACAAAAAAAAATTATGACTGCGTAGAAAAAAGATATTGACTTCATCCATTGTCAGTCCACCACAGTTAAAGATGATCAAATATTTATACATTTACAACTTAAAAGACGAACAATTTTTAACATGGTTACAACTTTTTCAAAAGTTTACAGTAATATTATTATTTTTGAAACTAAATCTTTCTTACGTTATAATTATGAAACTAAGTACGGTAAGCAGCTTTAGTTTATTAATGTACGAGTCGTAAGTTGGGGCCTTATAAATATGAAAGGCAAAATGAGGACACATCTGTGTTGCGGGTGTAGCATACCTTGCATTGTCAGGCGCTTGTGGTAATGCGTCTCCTATTTTAATGTGTACCGGTGTTGGAATGATTAACTTTTTAGGCTAATAAACATCAAATACCTAATATTACTCTTTGGATAATTTTTAACCATGTTTGTAAATTTTCTAAAAGTATTGTTCGTTCGTTTAATAGATAATATATGTTTTCAAGTTCAAGGTTAAAATGCTTAGATAACTAACAGTATTTCGTATTGGTAATCACGGAGGTTATCAAATATTTGTGATAAGAAATATTTCTTTTGTGAATTTTACTTATTAAGTATAACATATCGTATTTAAATAGTTGCTGGAAATTATTATCACATCTCGGGCGAAATCTCCTCATAAAGTTGTTTACTGTAAAAACTGAGATTAAAAATGCAAATTTGAAAGTGGATTTAGCTGTTATTTCTATTACCTAGCAAAAACGCCAATAGCTTGGAATATGTGTTTTTAAATATACCTACTATTAAGTTCCGGCTATGGTAGGCGCTAAACTGCTTTATGGATAATTAATCAGGACTTCATCCTTCGTAGTAATTTTACCGCGGGATTGGTAGCTACCCATCTTGACCCTTATTTTTAATTCCATCCCAAGTCATAAGTTAACTTTAAAAAAAATAAACTTTAGAGAAAATATCGCTTCACTTCAATCTAACATAATTGGCTACTTGTCTTTAATTGATGAGGTTAAGAAGGAAAATATTGTAGTAGCCTTGGTAAAGTATTTTTAATACTTAGCAGACAGCAGTATATAGTACATTTATTACTAAGCGTAATTCGGTTTTACTTAAACTATTCAACAAATATGAAAGCAATTCCATGATTTTTACTAACTAGTTTAATTTTTTGTACCGTACAACCAGTTTTTACAATAAGGAAATTACGCTGTATTTATGGATTCAGTTGAAAACAGACAACCAAAATGAGACTGCTACTTAACAAAACCAAGAAATGAAAACATTAAAATCTTAAAGTATACTTTTTGAGTGTAAAATGAGACAAGAAAATCTCTTCATAAATCTCTAGAACTTTACTCTTTAATTATCTTGATCTTGACATACTTTGAAATTTGTGTCAAGAGTACCTCGACTAAGCCACTTAGAATACTGGACTTCAACATAAATTTAATAGAAAATGTTCAAGCTATAATATTTTGAAATAAAATATTACTGTATATTTATTTAGTCCCTAGTTACAGTTTGTTGACTTCAAAGCATCAAATCAAGGGATTATAGTATTCTTGATTACTCATACTGTATATAAAAAAATCCCCAAGTTAACATTTTTGTTCGTAGAGTTTCACGAATCCAAAAATAAGCATGGGATTTTGTTTTCCATAAAGGAATGCGAATGTCAGTAATAATTATCAATAAAATACATTCACAGTATTGGTTCCATAGACTTCTTTTTTAAGAAATAACTTAAACCATCTTTATCATTTCCACTACTTTCTCCAAGACAATGTTGCTGTACATTTATTTATCAAAATGAAAAACTTTATGGGTACATAGCTGAGGTTAAAACAGAACATCTAAATACAGTAAATAATGTAGGCCTATGCATTTCCATACCAGTTGTCTTTCGTAAGTGATCTTATTATTTTAATGCATATCAAACATACTGATGCAATTTTACTAATAATGTTATTTTCTAATACATTTTTTGCTAAAACGAGTAGTTTTAATTAAAGATTCCTGGGAAGTGTTCTAATGACATGAAAATTTTTATAAATATGTTTGTTTATTAACATTACAAAATAATTTCAAATAATGGTACTAGCATGTATAGGGTTTTATATTCTACAGTTTGAATTTCCTCCTTATAAATTTCATATTCGGAGACAATAGACTTTGGTCTCGCATTAATAGTTTTCCACTTCTTTTTTTTTCGAATTAAATGTATGTCCCAAAGCTAACTCAGTTATTAATGTTTCATATTCAGCCTGCACAGTACTTTTTGAAGTTCGTTGAGAGATGATCGTTTTTATTATAAACTTCAACATATAACCTAAATATAGCTATACTTTATCCGCATGGTTTTTTTTCAACTACCAACTTCATTCATGTACATCATTGGGAGGAACAAATGCTAAAGCCAAAATCGTATTAGCTCCAAACTTTATGTATCGATTTTTGGAGTCATTATATCCTTGCAGCCCTTTACTTTGTTCCAAAAATGCAGTTTCTATATAAACCACTTTTTGAAATTATATATGTACCTAGTAGATAACAAATAAATTGTTCTAATCTATATATATAATTCTGTAAGCGATATTTCTTGAGCAATATTGTGAGCGTTATACAGATCGCAGAAAGATGGGAGGGGTCTCAAATTAAAGGTGTCGGTCCCATGCACGAGGGAAAACTATCGGCGTGTCCACAATGTTAACAGGAAATGAGAAATCACGTAAAACGTCCTCCATAAGAATAGCATGGAGATTCGAAAAACGTCTGCTTTGTATCCATTAGAACATGTGTTATGGTTCAATTTCAAAACGAGACACAGATGATAACATTGAGTGAAGATAATAAAATAAATCACACCAAGAGAAGCAATCTATATATATATATATATATATTTCTGTAAGCGAAATTTCTTGGGCAAGATTGTGAGGGTTTTACAAATCGCAGGAAGATGGTATTGGTCTCAAATTAAAGGTTTCGGTCCCATAAAGCGTGTCCATAAAGTTACAAGAAAATGAGAATTATAGTAAAACGTCCTCATTAAGAATAGCATGGGGATTTTCGAAAAATGTCTTCTTTGTGTACATTGAAACATATTTTTGGTTTTATTTTAAAACGAGAGACAAATATTGAGTAAAGAACTATTCATAGCCAAATGACAAAAATTAACCCTAGATTGGTAATACCATTATAATACGTTTTGGGGCTTTGAGCGACTTCTACTATGAGAACCTCACATACTATTACAAATTGACTGCTGATTTTATTACTGTTGTTACTATAATTTAAATTGTAAAAAAGCTGATCGTGTATGCAAATTATAAAATGCGTTCTGATCGTGATAGCGATGCAATGGGCGATGAATTGTGGTTTGAGAAACGCCTATATTATTTCCATTAAATCATGTTTTAGTTTTATTTTAAGACGAAAAGTGTCGAATGATCATGTTGAATGACGATGACACATTAATTGATACCTAAAGTGTATCAGTCAGTGAAGTTTTGGTATTCTGTTAGCTGAATTTTCCCCGAAACCTTTGAGTCATTTCATAGATTTTAGGATTATAGAAGACGAGTTAGAATAAAAGACGTTTGTCCTACATACTAGAGTAAAATGCATCAGGTAAAAAACTTCACAACAAAATGGGAAATATATAAGAATTATTATTTTCTGAAAGGTTCTCCATGCAGTGATTTTTAACAAATCTGCTTTGTTTAGACAAAATCAAGAGTTTTGATTAGGAGGGACGAATATTGACAGCAAGTGAAGATGCACTTTGAGGTGCTGTGTTTAAACTTGGTGACTAAAACATAAAAAAATCTGACAGGAGCTAAAAATCAATTCAATTTTAGGACGAACTAGACAATGAAATGGGTATGATACAAAGTATTGAAATTTTATTGACTCCGAAATGGGTGCTGAACATCCGTCATGTTTTTTCTTTTCTTTTTCATTACCGCTTTTCTATGTTAGGCCTATATAGCCGCCATAGCTCAATTAAGGAAGGGACTATGACTTCTTTCAAAACTTATGACCTAATGAGTACTTGGGAGCAAATGGTCTGTTCAAACGGTATTGTTTAAATATTATTTAGCACAAATTAAAATTAAATTTTCTGGAGACCTTCGTAGAGGAAGAAATGGTCATACGCTATAGTTCATGCTATTTTAATTTTATGATTAGGGGCTTTTGCCCCTATGAGCCACTAGTTGCATTATAAATGTATATTAATTAGTAAAAAAGCATTATAAAACAGTATTAGAAAATGATAATATTTAGAAAAATTGAATAGGGCCAATTAGAAATTTGTAATTATAAATAATCCATTACAAAAATTGATCGGGAACGTATTATTTAGGCCTACCTATAATTACTATAAATCTTTATGTTAAAAATGAAATTATTCCGGCTGAAATTGGATTAAAGTATTGGTACTGTAATCACAAAATACAGTTTTTAGATATTTAACAAAAACTGCATTTTTCAATGCATGATACGAATTTGTCACTATTTAATATGGAGAACGGAGATGCCAAAATTACAGAAGCCAATCAATACAACGACCAAATAACAATCTTCATTAATAAACCAGGTACAGTAAAGTTCAGGGAAAGACAATGCTCCTATCAGTTAGTTCCCAAGTTCACCGTGCGGCGCCGCTAGGGACAGCGCTACCGTCGCCCACCCAGCTGACAGTGTCGATCAGCTGATTGCATTGTTGTGTTGAGGCAGTCAGTGTCAGTGCCGTGGCCTAGGTCAGTCAGCTGTGACACATTCCCGCCAAACAGGTGAGTAATTAACAATCTCTCTAATTGGTTGTCAGCTCACTCCAACCAATCCATTACCTTTTTTATGTTTCGCATTATCGTGAACATTATCTCTGACGTGTGGAATTATTTTGTCGCCCAGGTCTTGCTGTTTTATGTACATTTCAGTTGCTTATTCCTGATTAGTACCGTTGCTGTAAAATATACAGCCCTTTTCAAAATTAACAGAATTAACTAAAAAAAAAAAAATTATTATAGGTAATGCTCTATCGATTGACGCCAATTTCAGTATACAGTGTGTACCGTACCAGAAACCTATCCAGACCAGAAGTCATTACTTTTAAGTGAAACTTTACTTTTCCCACTTTTTATTTTTGTGCATTTAAGGACTCTCGTTTAACAAACTTGTCCAATGATGAAAATGTCTTGGAAATTCATTTTAAATACTATCCAATTATAAAATAAGTTACCTATTATAAAGTAGGCTAGTTAAATTTTTCCCACACATTTTCAATAATCCACGCTATTTTGTAAACTTTATGGGAAAGTAAAATGATTTATTATGGGAAAGTAAAATGATTTATGACAAAACTAAAAGTTTTCAATGCAAAAATTATTAAAAGGAAAATTTAAGGCCCGGTACACACGAGCCTTTATTCCTTGTTATTGTCTGCGTCAACACTGCATCTTTTTGCAGGGGCGTTTTAGCAGGTTGTTATGTAGGCTACTCAAATGGAGCGGTACACACGTATAGGCCTATGCTCGTGTGTACCGGGCCTAAGACATTTCTATGCAGGGTCAATCTTATTTACTCTTACGAAAACATGTTAGAGATAATGGATGTGGAAATTTGTCCCATCTTATGTGGTTATGGGAAAAGGCTTAACTTCCACCGCCATTATCTTCCTGACCGTTAAGATTAGGGGTCTTAGCTATACGTTTAGAAGCAAACAAAGCAATAAAAAGTGGAGGTTTGCATTTAAAATTGATGACTTCCGGTCTGGATAAGTTACTTGTAGTGCTGTAGTGTCAATCGGTAGAGCGTAATCCGTTCACCTATTTACCTATTGTTTTATTTTCGTTTCTTTTTTGTGAAAAATTAATTCTGTTAATGTTAAAGGGGGAGTGCAGGTAGGGTATGGGACACCCGGTAACTTTTGTTTTTACGTTTCCTTAATCAGCTCCATTGTCAGTCGTTGTCATCAGCTGTTTGTTGTCAGTCCATGCTCACAAGGTCATCCTCAAACTCTGACTTTTCAATTATAGGCCTATTTGGCTTAGTACGCATCGCGAGGCTTGCCATTCTTAAAAAACGCCATGTGTGTCTAATGTCATGAAGATATAAAGAGAACCATCACATGGACTAAGAAGCATATAGACTCCGACTTAATCACGACAAGACCAAGCCGATTATTATCTGTTATCCTACCCACGTTACGAACTTCAACCAACTTTGATGCTGCAAATCCAATAACGGTAAACGGAAAGATTATTCAGGTGTTTGTCATTTTCCCTGGTAGGCTCTGCCTTGTGCATTGAGCAAGATTTAACGGGATAACACAACTAAGATAAGTGAAACAACACTTCTCTGTGGCAGTATCAGTCACTCATCTTGCAGTATATCAAATGAATTGTTTGTTTCTTGTTTGTTTTTCATGTTGGTCTAGTATGTTCATTCGTAAACTTTATCGCATGTACGAGATTAACTAACATCAAAGCGCTCTTTGTTATGAAGATTAAAGCCCATTTATCTTCATAACTCTGGGTGCTGCTGATGCATACGAACATACAAGTTTCATTTAACTTGTGTATGGGTCCCTATTTTTCGTATGTTTTCTTTTTCTCGTCACCAAAAAGAGGCTGGGAAGTAGAGATGATATATAATATTATGTGTAATTATTTCAATCCTTATTTACTATTCTTATACCCTGGATTAATGAAAGTAGTAATACGTATTTATGGGAAATGTGGTGTATTACACTCACCCCCAAACACGGCAATATATTTACATTAAAACTTTAAATGAACACATTTTCTTTAAATATTACTTTCTTAAATTTTTTTAATGTACTGTAATGAGTTATTAGTTGGGAGATGACTTGTTGGCCAGCTAGGGAAAAGGGATTGAGGGGAGGTTAAAAAATATATTTTAAATAATGCTCCATGATGGCTTTGAATACGCCAAGAGCCTTCAATAGACTACGTTTTCATATCTGTAAAGGCTTTTAAAAATACTAGTATACGTGTTGCTCGAAATCTAGCAATTTATTTGAATACAATACAAATGTTACTTTGAGATTTAAATCGATGAAATCCGACCAATCCAATATTGTGAATATCTTTAATCATCAAAACTAAACGTATTTACAGCTGATTATTAACAGATGTTTAAAATACGTTATTCAATCCCAATGTTATTTAAATGGGGAATTTCGAGATTTCAATTGTGGATAGCGCCTTTATTTTCAGTCCGATTCTCATCAGTTTTTGGCGGAAATAACTACAGACCAAGCCCTATCCAACGACACCAAAAACTTCAAATCGGTTGAAAATGGTAGGAGGAGTTCTCAAGACAAAAACCCTTAGCGTATTAAATAAGTATAGATTTGTTGTAATGCTTATCTCTTAGCTATAGAGTAAGGCAGTTTACTTTTTAAACAAAACAACACATAATTAAATCAGGATATACTCAAGATCTTTTAAAATCGGTTAAGACGACTGGTTGAATGCGATATACCCTCACTGGCCGTTGAACGAGACGAAATTGAATGTTATTTGAATTGTTTAAAAAAAGAAACGCTTCCCTCCACCATGTATAAAGGTCAAGTAAAGTGACTGGTAACCTCAACGGGAGAGCATTGGCATTTTAATCTCGAATGTGCATAGTGATTGCATTCGTCCTATGAAAAAACTATTTCAACATTATTTTATACTGCGTTGAAAATGTTTCCAAAGAAACACTTTCTCAGTGTACTGAATATTTCTTGATAATGCTACAAAATCTAATAAAATACATTAGTTTTTTTATTTAGACCTACATTCAAGTAAAGCATTAAACAGAGTAGCCTACGATACTTAATATCAATACGAACAGTTTTTTTATATTTTTTATATCATCTTGTTTTGCCCACAAGATGATTTTTTATATCATCTAGCTGTTACCCGTCACGGCTTCGCCCGTGTTGAATTTTATTTTTAATTTCTTTTAAGACCTACGAAATCTTCTTCCTTAAGATTAATACAATGAAATAGTGAGAGCGGGGCACTTATGAGCAAAGAGGAACGATCATGTCAAATATTAACCCCATAGGCAATAGAGTAATTTTTAAGTCCAGTGCGGGGCGGAGCCCTAAAGCCTTTCAAAAGATATATTTCCATAACCGTTTCTTGGTGACTTCCTATGAGCAAAGAGGAACATCCATGTGCAAATATTAACCCCGAATGTCATAGAGTAAATTTAAGTTCAGTGGGGTCGAGCCCTAAAGGACTTCAAAAACTATTTTTCCAAAACAGTTTCTCAGTACCTTTGAGTAAAGAGGAATGTCCACGTCAAATTTCAACCCCGTAGTATCTATGGTAACTTAAAGGTTCTATGGGGTAGAGCCCTAAAGGAAATTTGCAAAATCGTTTCCAAGTGAATGCCCATGAGTAAAGAGGAACGCCCATATCAATTTCCAACCCCGTAGGCCATAGAGTAATTTTTAAGTCTAGTGGGGCGTAGCCCTAAATGAATTCAAAAACTATATTTCCAAAACAATTTTTTAGTGACTACCTATGAGCAAAGAGGAAACATCCATGACAAATTTCAACCCCGTAGGCCCCGTAGGTTTTCAAGTCCTGAGGGACGGACCCCTTAAGGAGTTCAAAAACTATACATGCAAATCCATTTCTTGGTACCTTTGAGTAAAGATAAATGTGCTCGTCATGTTTTAACCTGTAGGTTCTATGGTAACCTAAAGGTTCTGTGGGGCGGAGCCCTAGAGGAAAATCGCAAAATCCTTTCTTAGTGAATGCCCATGACCAAAGAGGAACATCAATGTCAAATTAAACTCAGTAGGCCATAGAGTAATTTTTAAGACCAGTGGGGTGGAGCCCTAAAGGAATTAAAAAACTATATTTTCAAAACTGTATTTTGTTCAATTTATATAAAGCAATACATGCAGCAAATCACACCCCATTAGTTTAATAATTTACTTTCATTATCATATCTTTTCAATATTTGTATTTTAACTAACATGTCATTGTTTATAACATTCTTTACTCTTGTTTTGAATATAGCTCCATCTCATCTCTCTTTTGAAGGTTCTTTTAAAGTTCTTTTAACGCAGGCCCTATAGTGTATAGATTCGTTGTTTCTTTCAATTCGTATTGTAATTGACAATAATTGTAACATTATATTGAAATTTCGAAGATATGTGGGATGTGAGGTGGAACATTGAAGGGATTTTTGTGAAAGCGTTTCTTAGTGAGCATCTATGAGCAAAAAGGAACGTCCATGCCAAAATTCAACCATGTAGGCCCCAAAAGTAATTTTGAAGTCCTGTGGAGCGAAGCCCTAAAGATGCTTTACAAAAGCGATGCTTAGGCCTAGTGAGCACCTATGGGCAAAGTGTATCTTCCATTTTAAATTTCAACCTCTTAAGTTATCTGGCTTTTCATATTCGTTGTTCCCTAGATTCATATTTAAAATTGGCAAGTAACATGAGACGCAAATCGAAATCGTGTGTAGCTGAGCCCTGATAGAATTTTGCAAAAGAGTTTCGTAGTGAGCACATATGAGCATATGAGCATATGTACATATGAGCAAAGAGGAACGTCCACGTCAAATTTCACCATCATAGATCCTATAGTTTTTCAGATTCATTGTTTCCTAGATTCGAACTAAAAATTAGCTATGAACAACATTAGATAGAAATTTTGAAGTCCTGTGTGGCGGAGCCCTGATGGAATTTCGCAAAACCGTTTCATAGTAAGCATCTATGAGCAAAGAAGAACGCCCATGCCAAATTTTAACAAAGTAGGTTCTATAGCTTTTCAGATTCGTTGTTGCCTTGATTTGTATAAAATATTGGCCATAAGAATAATATTA
Organism: Neoaliturus tenellus; assembly: GCA_030545055.2. Lineage (NCBI taxonomy): Eukaryota > Metazoa > Arthropoda > Insecta > Hemiptera > Cicadellidae > Neoaliturus > Neoaliturus tenellus. The sequence goes on along the minus strand of CM061531.1, from coordinate 15,595,036 downwards.
AATGAAACTTTTAAAGTCCTGTGGGTAGAGACCTGAAAGAATTATGCAAAACCGTTTCTTAGTGAGCATTTTTTAACACAGAGGAACGTCCATGGCAAATTTCAACCCCCTATACCCTATGGTTATAAAGATTCGATGATACCGAGTGAGTGGTATTTGACAAAGTAGATTAACTAACCTAACCTAAACTCTAATACATTTTGACACCAGTTAAATTGTTTACAAAGATAAAAATATTGTCATATGGTTATGTCATCCTTTAAAATGTATTATTTCACCAACAGCTGATAGCTTTGAATCTTCAACAGCTAATTACATCAAATCTTTGAAGCCGTGTGGGGCGGAGCCCTGAAGGAATTTCGCAAAACCATTTCTTAGTGAGCACCTATAGGCAAAGAGGAACTACCATTCCAAATTTCAACCCTATAGGTCCTATAGTTTTGGAGATTCGTTGTTTCCTAGATTCGTATTTTAAGTGCTCCATAAGAATAACATTGTAACGAAATTTTGAAGTCGTGTGGGGCGGAGCCCTGCAGGATTTTCGTAAAACCGTTTCTTAGTGAGCATGAATGGGTAGAAAGGAACGTCTATACCAAATTTCAATCCTGCATGCTCTCTACTTTTGGAGATTCGTTGTTGCTTTGATTTGTATTAAAAATCCCCCATAAGAATAACATTGTAACGAAATTTTGAAGTCGTGTGGGGCGGAGCCCTGGCGGAATTTTGCAAAACCATTTCTTAGTGAGCGTTTTTTTAGCAAAGATGAAGGTACATGCCAAGTTTTAACACTCTAGGCCTAATAGTTTTGGAGATACTCTGATACGTGAGTGAGTGGTATTTGACAAATATATAGTAGATATCATCTTGTTTTGTGAAAAACAAAGACAAAGGGTTTCCCAAAAAAATAAAAAGGTTAAAACGCTGCTTAAGATAGGGTGATACAATTAAGTTTTAATAGGCTCATTTGATATAGGTTCCCATATTTTACCATTTTGATATTTGTTTCTTTAAAAGTTTTGCATTGCGTTTATAGATTAAAACTGAAATAGCCTAAATAATTTAGAATAATTTATTTTTATTTAGCATTTATGGATTTGTGAAAAGATCAGTGTGAACCATGTAACGAATAAAAGGTGGAAATACAAAATAAAAATTAGACCAATAGGTACTTTGTCTGCAATCTTGTAATGTTTTATAAAATGTAACATTAGAGAGATTTCACAAGAACTCTTTGATTGCGGTCTCGCTTAAGTTTCGAGTGGTGTTTTGTTTACAACTAGCGAGAACCAGAATAACATTCAGCCAATGCGGGCTTCTCTCCCCACCTAGGTGAATAGAGTACAGAAAACTGTCTCATGCGATCAAAAACAAGGCAACCGACCACATTTTGAATGTTGAGTACGGTATCATCTTCCGTCAATATACATCAAATTAAATATTCACTAGGCCTACTGTATAAACTGTGTAGAGAAAAAATTAATTAAGGATACCATTAAACCAATCAAAACAATGTCACATTCATGCCCCACAGTATAAAGCGGTGGAGAGGTATAACGGTATAAGCCTAAATCATGATCAATATTTTCATGATTTTGATTGTTACACCTATAATGAGAAACTAAAACTATAATAAACGGCGTTGAGGGTTAGGGTTGTCACAATCAATGTAAGCTGAGTTTATTTTGAACTTTTGATGGCATTTTAAACTAAATCAGTCCAATTTCCAAGATTGTTTCGGCAAGAATACACGAATCGTCTATACTGAATTAGTAAGCCCTACAGTGTAAGAAAGTTTAAACTATTATATAACTTAATCTCCAGATGTTTCATTTTATTTGGAAATCCTAAAATTAAAATGTAATCTGCATCTAAAAAAAAGTATTTCCATCTTATTGAAAGTTTTCCGTTTTAGCGAATTTCCCTATAGGGAATACGCTATTACGGTAGTAGTCACGGTAAGACCTAAGCCCGGACCATGATACTTTTTCGTTTTGAGGTCCCTAGAAGCCAAAAACACCGTTCGTTCAAATTGATATATATGTATATATATATATATATATCTATATATATATCTATATATATATATATATATATCTATGTGTCCGTTAACACGATAACTTTTGAACGGAACCTCCGATTTTGATGAAATTTGGTACAGGGGTGTAAGCCAGCATCTACTAGGTTGAGTTCGCGAACCAGAATGATCGGACCATTGGAACGGGGTTTTATGGGGTTTCAAAAGGGTTAAAAATGGGTTTTTGGCATTTTTCGACCTTAATTCTTAAAATTCAACAATTTTAACTGAAACCATTTAAAAGAGCTTAAAAAAACAAACGATTTGGTATTTTGAATTTTTATCTTAGCATAACTGGTTACGGGGAAAATCAAAAAATGTGTTTTCCATGTTATTCTTATGGGAAATCAAGAAAAGCCTATATCTTGCTTATTTATTGACATAACTTAATCAAATTTGGTATGTACATTATCTAGATAAGGTTTAACTTATACTTGCTTACAAAACCCATATGGCGGCAAACCTACATACTCACCCCCATGGGGTTTATGGGGAAAATAAACAGAACACCATAACCTTATAAAATTTGGTATGTACAATCACTAGGTAGGATTTAACTTATATTTACCAACTAAACCCATATTATGGCTTCAAACCTACATATTCTCATCCCCATGGATTTTATGGGGAAATATAAAATATACCAAAATTCCATTGAAATTCGCTGAGTACGCAGGTCTGCTGCGACGGGGGTATTTAACACACATTAATGAACACAGCTAAACTCTGTGATAAAAATGAATCTCGTGTATTTTGAGTGAGAGGTAATTTTTCCCACTGATATCCATGTCTCCCCGTTTACATAACCCTTTTTCTCTAGATTAATATTAAATACTACAAAATATTATATTTTAAAATATTTATTGAACTAAAAGTAATTGTATGATGCTCGTTACCTCAGCATGCCTAATGCAAACACTCAACGCAACTCGGGTTCTGTCATAAAAAATACGTGAATTTATTTATTTCAAGAAGCATACAGTTCAAACAAATTACAAAAACACAGCAAATCTTAACTATAATTCTAATTTAAATCAAAGTATACGTTTGTGGACTTGTATATAGTCTACATAACTGAAATATTCGTGTTATTAATTTTATCGTCTGGAAGCAGGTTGGTAACATTGGCGCCATTGTTGAGCTAAGTGCTTGGTGCTTGGTCAGCAATGGAATTGTCCTAAGCTCAACAACAAAAGCCACTTTCGCTTTGATATGTTCTTTTCCGTAACCTGTGCGTTTATTGATTATTTGAGTCATTGGAGGTCAGCAATTAATTCGAAATGAAGCAGTTACACATTCTACTAACTGTTAAGGCCTAATTAGTTATCCATATTATACAAATATATTTAATATTTTTATCACAGTATTTCTTACCAGAGAATTTAAGAGAACTCTGTACCGCTGTACCATAGTTTGTGATACTATTGAATGAAAAATGAATACCAAGAACAACACTAGAAAATGATGAAAAGAAGTCCCAAGATATTCATTCCAAGGACGTTAATTTAAAACTTTGTTTGCAACTCATGCCTTCCCCAAGTTTTGGATATTTAGTTACAAAATCATTTCATACAATAATACAAATTCGTATCCTCTGCAGTCATCTCGAAATCAAGATATATTTATCGTCCGATTCAATATATAATTTTGGTACAAAATAACATTTTGATTACCATCTGTACGTGTAAAAATTACCATTACAACCGCGTGTATTATTTGTCTTGCCTCTTGAATCTGTATTATAACAGATAAATTGTTATTTGTTTTATCTCCAGGATTATATGCCGTGCCCAACAAATTGACACAAATGAAAGCACAAACATCCACACCCAATAAAACTCGTCATTAATAATCCTTGACGCTTCATCAGTAATACCAACATTAATTTAGACTCCGATCAGCTGATCAAGTCACGTGACCATTTTGACGAATCAGCTGATAAAATAAACGGTTGACATCCATAGATCAGCTGATAAAAAACAATATCACAACTTCCTTGACCTGCTGGGATAAAAATGACCAGTAGTAGTGATTGATAAATATCAGATTATTCTCAATTGTAGTAATTCACACTATTCACTTTAGGTCAACGATTACTAAGATTGAATCAGATTTAAAGGTTGACTTTTGAATAGAGCCCCCCCCCCGATTGCTCCTATTCTACTTTTAACATGTGTTCTCCTGTTAAGCTATGTTCATTCAATCAAAATTATATTCCCTATTAATTTTATGGACAAACAACTCACTTCAAAGGTTGTTCGTGATGAGGATTATATGCCCTTCAGAATACTACATTATATTCCATTATACATTATATACATTGATATTCCAAATCTAAAACATTATCACAAAACTACGCAATGAGACGAGTTTTATACAACTTAACACTTTGGGTGCGGCTCGGTCACCGGTGACCGGTAAAGAAACGCGCACGCCGGCCTGCCCGGTCACGTGTCGCCGGCCGTGACTCGGCGAAATGAATCAGTCAGTGTGGCCCTGGGTTGTGGAGTAGTTCGGAGTTGTTTATACGTGAGTTACCAGGGCAACCTGCCTTCTTTCGGTTGTGCGTCGCCCGCCGTTCCCGTGGGCCGGCTCCAGTCCATTGTGACCTGAACTTTTTTAATCACTTTTTAATTCTTTATGAAGTGTTTCTTCCGTGTTTTGGTGTGTTTTGTGACACAATATTATGTTTAATATTTTTTTATTTTAGTTTTATCGTCTTTTATTTAAAATGGACCCCCAATAATAGAAATGCTTCAACCAGTACCTTGACGAAGTTTGAGTAAAAAAAAACAATGGTTGGGAGGTTGGAAGGGGCTGTAAATAGTTGGAAATATTAGTTATAATTCTATTGAACATTATTATAATTATATTAAACATTTTTAATGTAAAAATTCGATATTGTGTTACAAAAAACTGTGTATTGTCGTTGCGCGGGCCGGCTCGGTCACCGGAGATCTGCACTTTTGGAGGCCATTTTTTTGGTGATATAATGCAAAAACGCCAGCTTGCCGCCTCGATCTGGACTTCTGGAGACAAAAAGTAAGATTTTATGAAAAAAAAATTTCAGGCCCGCGGGAAAGATTTCCGATATTCCTTGCCGCACTCAACGTGTTAAGCATTGAAAATGATCCAGAAATAAGAAATCAGTTGCTTTAACAAAAACTGTTTCACCACTATCACTGGTAGTATTAAAGATTTATACAAGACAATAGGTATCATCAGTTAAATAGGCCTATCTCATGTAACTTACAAGGCCAACCTATTCTATGGATCGTTTATTTTTTACAAAATAAGGAATATGAATATTATGAGCATTAGCTTCTTAAAAAAATACGCAAATTATTTTTACGTGAATGTTTAAAGATAGACTAAGAATAGTAAATACGTTTTAAAATAACGTACATTCGTCGGAAAAAAATGCCTTTCTTTTATTTTGTAAAGTCTCTGATAATTATTATCTCGATTGCTTACAATGATTAAAATGTGAAAAATAATATGAATTAGTATTAGGCCTATTTGTTTAGTACATTTCCTCTTTAATTCAAATTGCGATTTTTGTGTATTAACATAATAATAAAGATTATTTAAAGTTCTATGAGCACGTGGTTATACTGGAACGGAAGTATAATTTTAAAATAGTTTGCTCTTGTTTTTCATCCCCAAGTTAAAACTGTTTTCAATGTAAATATGAAACCGTCCCCAAATCGTTTTTCCTCAGTGGAACACACTTTGATTGCTGCCCATGTAAAGTCGAAAATCAGCATCAACTGGGAAATCGATAAATGTGGCAAGGGCGTGGGCGACAGACAATACATTATTCACAAGCTTGTCATCATTGAATCCCAAGTTGAAGGATGTTACCTAATTTAAATAAAATAAATTATTAATTTGCTGTAACATTATCCTATTAACAAGTTTTTGCTGCCGTTAGCAAAGTTTTGAATAGCTTCTACACAATAGGTCACGTGACGTGCGTCATCGGTACTGTGTGTGTTTTAGGTCATTGTATTTCCCAGTGCACGTGCATGTTAGTCTATAGCTCCATGAATCGGCTTGACGCTTCACATTGACTTTGGACTTGGAGTTCTGCAACTCTAACTTAAATGGCCGAAGTAGTTATGTGCGCTTCCTTTGTTTATTGCAGGGGTCTATGATGAATATCATGTAACAATAATTAGGTATCTTTACTACAACTCGTTGCGGCGGTTTACTTTTAATTCGTGCACAAGAGCTTGAACAGTTTTGTGTTGTCCATCTGTCTAAAAACTGTTAATTTTACATGGCGATGAACCGTTGAGGAAGACAATGAAATAGCAGTAAACAAATCAAACAAACCAATTATATTATTATTATTTATGTACAACGCAGGTTTTAACCACATATTATGCTAATTGGCCAGGACACTGGCTAAACTATGACCATGCAAGTTGTAATAGGCCTACGTAATTTCAACAATAACTTTAGTTATAGGTTAGATGTTTCTGACTTTCCCAGTAGGTAGCTACCTTTGTCATTGAAATCACTTGTTTCCTGCCTGTTATTTTAACCCAACAGCTCCTTAGACAGTGACGCAATGAACCGTGATAATGCCACTGTAGTGGTCACTATAATTCTGAGGCTTTAATAAATAGCCTACGTACCTCTCAATTTGAGAGGTTCATAGTTTATAAGAAACTAGCAGCTACCCCGGGCATGCTTTTCAATGAAATTATGATATTTCTGAGGAATTGTATGACCTTCAGGAGAGCTCGTTCGCTACGCTCACATCGCCGCAAGTCTATCTTTTTTACCAATCTTCCTTCAATACAGTAACTTAAATGAGAACAGCGTTTTATGGAATTAATCACAAAGAAACATTTTTTGCCTTTTGTTGTGTTCATGAACAACTCTTATCAAATACTCCAAAACCCCTTGACATGGGTATGTTTATGACGGTCGTATGGGGCTATAAGCTCTAAGGATTATACATAATAAACTAAAAGCTTACAAACCTCCATGAAATTTTCCATATATCTACCGAATTTCATAGCAAATGGTCCAGTGGTTTCCGAGTCCATCGATCACAAATATATAGATACAATATATATACATACATACAAACATCCTATTTATAAATATAGACCATAAAATATTCCACTTTTGAGAGATCAATATGTGATATTTAATGCATTTCTTAAGGCATCGACGCACTCTACCGTGCGTATTTTAAGGTATGATTTAAGGTTGAGTGTGATGGATCAAATAAGTTGTAGCTTTGTTACTGACAAAGAGTTGTTGATTTATTTGTCAGGATCATTAATTAATAGCCCAGTGGTCCAAGTAATCAGATAGGTATACGGAAGAAATTTAAATTAGGTCAAAAGAAACTATATATCATTGCAGTCACCGCCGTAAAACACTCGGCGGTAATCTTAAAACCATTTAAAAAATTAAATTAATTTTTACTAGTATTTTTTGTTATAGCAACCTACGCTAGTAGGAAGATGTTAATTTACACGGTTTAATATTGTAACTGAAAACGTTATCGCTGATGTTTTTAAATTAAGTTGTAGCCTATTAATTGGGAAATGATAAAGTTGTCATAAGCGGAAATAAGTGATGCCTAAGTTATTAGTCACTATAGTTTGACCATCTAACACGAATATGGCAATACGTACGTAGAATATATCGACCAACTTGTCAATATATGTTCCATAAATTTCTCTACATATCAATATACTCGTACCATGTGGTGCCGTTTTAAACTTTGGTGTTGCTATACTACTTTTTACTTAAATAACTACTGTTAATACAACTGTAATGGTAATTGTTAGAGATAGGGCAATTGTAGCTAAGGATGGTCTAAACTTAGGTAAAGAGAGCAAGAGATGTATTTAAATATTATGTGACACACAAAAATTGTTAAGTACGGTAGTCGGTTGTTAAAATCAAAATTATTGTTTAAGTATTGTATATTTTTTAAGTAAGCGATGGAAGGAGGCGTTAATTTGTCTATATTATTATATAAATAAATTATCTATCTATAGAGTTGTTCATAGAAAATGAGCAAACCAATCCCGAATGAGGCGTTCAGTTGAACCGACTGACCGTATATTTTATGCTCTTTTCATCGATTTTGCTTTGTACTTAAGACTTTTCACTGCCGCTGTAGTAAAATGTTACGACTGGTATTACTTCAAACAATCATTTGCCAACCATTCACAATCATTTGCCAATGATTTTGCAGGCTTTCAGTGCCAGAATGACAATATACTTTGAAAGAAGAATTAATTATTGTTATTTTTAACAAAAAATCTTTAAAATTAATCTCTTGTTTTTATTGTTGAATGGTTAGTACCGAATACCGAATTAACATAGAAGAATCAGCTCGGTACATCTGACAGTTAGTTGAGGTTATCAGGAGACATAAGGTTTCTCTCTATGTCTAATCTCCACAGGAAGAGAGGCTCAAGTTTGTTTTGACAGTGGTTACAATGCAAATAATTTGCGATGTTAACGTAGTTTTAGCAATTTTGTTTCACTCTTGGTTTTCGTTATGTAACTAGCTAGTTTAAATTACTGTTTCTCGTTAGTTTGTTTTGTTAATTTTTAAAGAATTTTAAGTAAATTTTCAAAATGATAACATCTAATTTTAAATAAAAAATGTATTAAAGGAATATAATATTATATAGTCAACATAGTTTTAAATTCACTTTTTTTCAAATTTCATTTTTAAAACTTATATAAAGCCTTAACCTTACAATCAATCATGTAGCCCAATCCAAGTAAAGTTTATTTTCTTGAAGTATAACAGCTAACAACATGACAGAAAAGCGAAGTGTTAATTATCATGTAGACCTACTCTCGGGAATTCAGATGAGTATGCCCAGGTTGAAGAAATGGAATGCATTACATGTTACTGTTGTAAAAGGAATCATGGACATAAAATGTATTTGATAAAATTCCATTTCCAGTTTGTTGTAGGCCATGTAGTGTAGGTTGACGGGCGCACGTATTGTTGTGAAGCAACAGCCAGGCGGTGTTACCTCAATAATTACCCACACTTACATAGAATTGAGGTTGCATCACGCTTCAAACTAAATCATTCCTACATCATAGTCTTTTGTTGCACACTTCCATCCACTGAATAGTTTAAAGTTACAGCGTTCCTCGATGCCAATATCCTAAATCTTTGTTTAGGTTTTCTCTGAAATGACGGCTAGAAGTTATCTCATAGAATAAAATTTCGTTTAACTTTTTATTCTCTAAATTTGTATTAACGGAAATGGTATTTTATAAGTAGCTTTGGATAAAAAATAAGCTTGGTAAATGTAACTCGAAATGCGTCGAAACAGCAATAAAGTGCCAAATCAAATATTTAATCAAATATTGAAGTCAACTGGTTTTTATTAGGTTTTTTAATAATGGTAAAAACATTAGGATTAAATACTATTTAGAATTCAAAGGTTCGAATTATTCAGCAAGAATATAACCTTTAAAAATGAAGCGTTTCTAGGTGCAATTTGGAAAAATGCGTCGTTCTCAAATGTGAGATCAGATCGGTCAAACTTTGATGTGCACTCTAAAAATTTACATATTTACCGAGATAAAGTTCTACACTGATGCAATGATGCCATACTGACTGAAATGTAGGGTGGGCCATACATTAAAATATAAATAGGCCTATGCTATAAACTTTAATCAGCAATATCGTTGTCGGCAGTTATGTGCGCCTCTATCCAGGTTTTCGCCGTACCTATCTGTGGTTGTCGGCTCCCATTGATTCTATAATTCTATAATTGGGCAGCCGGGTATGTTCAATGATAGTGTGCACGGCTGCTATTATGCTAGGCTTTTGCCAATTTGGTTTTTTTACTACTACTTGTTTGTTCAAGTTATAATACGAGGGCTATTCAGAAAGTGAGGAACGTTTTCGTAATACTCCGTTAGGAGCGCACGTATCGCCTATATTAGGGTATGAGAGCACTCGGGGCCTCAGTGGCTAGGCTAATGGCTATCCAGCCGTGACACTAGGGGCATTGTCGTGCTGCTAGTTTTCTTTATTTTTAAATTCAAAATGGCCGCTCCCGTAAAAATGCCGCCAGTTGCGAAGTGCGATCGGTAACACGGTTTTTGTTGGCAAAAACCTTAAAACCGATAAAGATTTATCGAAAAGTGTGCGAGGTGTATGGGAACAATGTCTTGAATGAAAGTTTTGTGCGTAAGTTGTGTATTCAGTTTACAAATGACCGAACCAGTACTTGATGAGCAGTAGTGGACGACCGAGCATTGTGACTGACGAACTGGTCACTAAAATTGACGAGAAGATCCGTGAAACAAGCTGCTCCTCCATAACGGAGCTTTCGTTATCTTTCCCCCAAGTTTCACGGACTTTGCTGTGTTGAAATTGAAAGAATAAAAATCGATAAATCTCTATCGGTTTGAAATATTTTGCCAACAAAAACCGTGTTACCGATCGCACTTTGCAACTGGCGGCATTTTTTACGGGAGCGGTCATTTTGAATTTAAAAATAAAGAAAACTAGCAGTGCGACGATGCTCCTAGTGTCCAAGGATAATAGAATATGGGGAGGTTGTCTCATTCACAAATTCAACTCATTTGTGCTACGTCATCGGCCGACCCATCAGCTGGCTGTTTTAAATCAGATGTAAACTTTCTTTGTTTGCATTTTCTTTGTTTTTGTTTCCCTTGTTTACTGTTAGTATTGTGGTTAGGTTATAACGATAAAGAAAGTAATACAGATTAAATTTATTAAAATTAATATCAAATCTTTGTTGTGTGAAATGTGTAGGCTGTTTTAATTATTACAAATCCTAAAAGAAGAACAGGTCTTAAATTGTTATTATTAAGATTATTGAATTTAATTTTATAATTTATTCGGTTTTGGCGTCCCGATAGTCCACTGTAATGAAGGTCATTAAACACGATAACGTGCTACTGCGGCCGCTTTTTCATTACCGCGGTAGGCCTATCACAGTTTTGGACAGAAGGTGTTATACAATCTTTGGTCCGAGTTTTAGGCCATTTAACGATGCTTAATCGGTACTGTAGCGATCGCCTTCCTGCGGTCCGATCTTCCCTTGAACCCATGTTTCATGGTCTGATCGAGTATACGGCAGATTAGGCCTAGTGTAAGCTCCGCAAAACTTACATCAAACTCGACTAGTCTACATTGAGTCGTCTTTGTGGAGTTTTTACTGCAATAAATTAAAGCTCTACGATTGTAAGTGGTACAAAGGACTATAAAATAAAATCCCCCAAAAATCAATCACGCCACTGCCGGCATAGTGTATTTTATTTCATTTCTGGTAAACTATCTTCACACAAATGACGCAATGTATAATAACCAAGAAATCCATACCCAATATCCCCATAACGACCTGATTTTTGCAACAAACATCAATTTTATGAAATGTTTAATTAAAATACCTATAAAATTCATTTAGACAAACAAACATTGTTCAAAAATTGCCTGAGTTAACCATAAGTGGACCGAACTCCTAGATGTTTTGGATGATTGTTTTTATCTAGGCCTACTGCAATGAGTTGTAATAAACAAAGGAAATGATTATTGTTGGATAAAATAATCTAGCTTTTAAACCTTAAAATGTAACATTTATATTAGGATTTAATGATGAGTAGTTTTCCCCTGCAAATATTTTGGCGACCTCGCACCTCCAGATTGTCCCCGTCCAGATACTAATCAGACTAAGACTAAGACCTAAATTCACCCATGTAAACTCGTGTAAGTTTGAAGAATCTGAAATAAATTGTACGGTAATCAAAGTAAACAATCTTGAAAATATGATTTAAACTTTTTTTAAATCATAATTTAAAGATATAATGAAATGCGACGGATAAAATATGGCATTATTATTAAATCTGTGGTCCCCGATCCGATAGAATCGCGCGTCTATAGCAATTTTAGTTCCTGCTGATTAGTTCCATTTTTTCTCACTAGTATCGCTAGGGCGGACAGGGTCGGCCGCTGACGTAACGATTCCAGCTGTTACTGTCTACATAGGCCTTATGGGAATGAGACAACCTCTTCTGTTCCTTATTTAATAGCCTTGCTCTCATACAATTAATATAGGCGATACGTGCGCGCCTATCGGCGTAAGACGAAAACGTTCCTTACTTTCTGAATAGCCCTCGTAAATTGCTATAAATTTCCCTAGATTCATACCTTATTAATTGACGAAGCAATTTAATCAGCACCATTCACTCTCTATCCAAAAAATAAATTAGAAATTAATTTTAAGTTTATTGTTTATTTTTCACCAATACCAAAATTCAATTGGCATTTCAATAAAAATAGTATGAGTAGAAAGCTTTTCGTTAAAAACATACGGTTCATGTATACACACGGTGTATACGGTGGGCATAGAATGTTGAGTTGCAAGCGTATCAACCAAACCAATCAGCTGTTTTCTCCGTATCGACAAAGGCGCCGACGATGACAATGCCGCAGCCCGGGGAAAGCTGGCCGGCTTTTGTTTGGAACAACTGTGAACTGTACTCGGCTGCGGTGCATTACTCGGGCATTACTGTGAACCTTACTTGCCTTCCCGCGCTACCTTTACAGCCGCTCACTTGACTATTCCGCCGCCGCCGCGCCGCGCCGCCGATGCGCTTCTTTACGACTTTACCCGAACCGAACATAATCGTTTAGGTTCCCTTTGGTTCCAAGAAAAAGTTTTGTACGAGCACCATTGATAGTTCTTCAAAAATTATAACATATTTTAGAATTATGTAAATGACTTTGTTTTTGTTTCTTAATTAAACGATTATATAATCAAAGTTCGTCCTACGATATAATGATAAATACCATAATTCATTTTCTAAATTACTCTGGGTTTTTCATTAACCTCTTTAGTATTCAAGAAAATTGAAAGAAAAAAATTTAATCTTGCAAGGCCAATGTCCTTCACAATTTTAGTTTCGTACAAATTTTATTGGAAACACTTTCACACAATATAGAACTCAAATAATGCCTAAATAATGCTCAAATCAGTTTGTGCTCAAGCTAGTCGATTTGAATGATTTGAACATTTCACCCAACTATTTCAATGTAGGTTACATTTATAGATTTTAATTACACTTTAGTAATCTGGCACAAGAAATTAATTAATAAAACTTCAAAGCGTGCTCCAAACGTTTACAAATCAGAGCATGATTGCTGCCTCTGTGTCCAGTGGTTATATATATTTCAATAAATATGGAGAGTGCATCGATATTGCATAAAGTACACAGAGAGTTTGTTAAAATAGTATTACATGTATTGTAAAAGTCAACTTCTACGTCAATTGTAAAAGAAATACAATGATTTTTGGTGAAATTTTAAATTTTGCTTTGACATTAAGTGTTTGTTAATAATGCATTTGTAAATATATACCCCTAAATAATTATGGCTGGCATTATAAAATATTTTAATTCGGTTTATTCCTTTAACTTCTAAAAACCAAGGGTAGCTCTTGAGAGACTCTTTAGACCCACGATGTGGGACGGTCATTTATTTCAACCCCCGCTTTATGAAATGCATTTATGTCTCTCTGATGATTAATTTACTTTAATTTAAAAGCTAATGGTGGTTTCTAGATTTCCATGGATGTTTTTATTTCGACTTCCCGAAAACCAAAGCATTATATAGGCCTAACATAAGTGAGTGGAGCGAACGAGCTCGTGCTCGTTTTTAACCTTTTCATGACTTTCTGTTGCAAAGCACGGCAAATATAGCAGCTATTCATATCAATCTAGTTTAGAGGTTTTCATTCATCTGATTCACTTTTTACAGTATTGTATATTAATGCGCATTTTTAAAACGGTCTACGGCAAAAAGTTAGTTATCTTAATATAAATTATAAAACTAAAAGCTATATCTTATACATTGTTTGCTATGTTTGTGAATCTGTGGAACAGTAGGCCTAAGGTAGCTATTTTTGTACTGATAACATTTGTAAGCTAGGCACAATTATAGTCAATTTTTTTCAATCGATTGATGAAACACATCCACAAGATAGCACAGCACGAGATTACGTGACTTTTGAACAGTTCAATCTGGCAACTCAGCTAGGAGGAGTGGTAGTAGACTACTAATTCAACTTACTATTTAATTTTAATAAACTCTACCAACTTAAACACACGATATTTTTTTACTATGTTAATATAACAATCTAGTATTTTCAATACTGACTGTGTAACCTGATCACAATAAGAAGTACAGCACCGCTACCACAGCCGAGTTTTGCTGGGTGTTTAATATCCGTCTACATTTACCCTTTCTCGTGTTCACTATATTATTTACTATATAATATATATAACAGTTTTCACCAACGAGGTTAACATGTTAATTTTGTTTCAGCTGTTGATTTGCGCCATTTTACCCACAATTCCCGCCGTTTCCTTGGCAACCATCCCACACGTTACCTTGGTTACCAGTTTTACCTATTCTGACTGGTCGCATCAAGCTTCAAAAATCACAGATTATACTTTTGAAACATCTGATTTTTTGTTTTTAAAACTACTTTGATTTTATGGTCTGTGAACATGCTATTGAGATGGTTGCCATAAAAACGTCGGATAGGAGAGGAGTGGTAAAATGGGAAATAACAGATGAGAAAATGTAAACAAAAGACTGGTTACCAGCAAGGCAACGTGGAATCGTGGGTAAAATGACCAGAATCCGCAGGGGACAAACTTCCTATCTTTTTTAGCTCTATATCCTATATTCTAATTCGAGTAAGGTATATTTGTATGTATAGTGCAGACCACGTGTTCCAGTATAAACATGTGGTTTTGAATTTCAGCCAGTTAGGCCTACTAAGTTATTAAACGGTACACCATGTACTACTGCATGATAAAAATAAATTAACATTTTTAAATCGTACTTCATACTGCTGATTATGAGTGTTTAGATACATAAAAGTCATAAAAGCATAAAACAACTAATCAATCTATCTATATATTAATAGGCAAGCATGTTTCATTTCCTCCTTTTTTCTCAGCTTGTGCGCATCGTAGGATAAATCTACGCATACCGTTAGAAAGGCATTGTGCTGTAGATGAGCATAATCGCATTATAATTCCCCTTGGCCCCCAGGGCTACGCCCTACAGGCTTCCAAAGTTTCAATGTTAATTTTATGGGAGAAGGATAATCGATTGAATCATAAGACAGCTGTTGTAATAACGAATTGTAGCAAATCAGGAAGAACAGATGTTTTAGTGATAAACATTCTAAAACTAATTGGCAAAAGATCAACTAATTTTTGGTCGAATTTCGACCAGTGGGTGATTTCTAGTTTGTAGAATTGCATTTGAATTTAAAAACAAAAGCATTAGTAAGAATTATGAAAACAGTTGTTACCTAAATAATTAGAATCCCCGTGTTACAGATTCAACGTATTTCAACAAATGCACACCCAAGTGCAGCACCCGTATAGGCCTACTTTGAAACAGTCTGAAATGAAAGGCGAGTGAGCAAACGAACGATCTCGTCTTGAACAACAAATAAGCCTTTTTGCACTGGACATTTTAGCGCTCTGTTTGAAACTGATATTACTATAAAGAATATTACTGTTTGAGTTTACAGAGCAAATGTTCGGCCCAGGTATTCTATAGTGTAGTAACTATACAGTATATTATAAATTATGAATTTCGTATGGACAGCAGAAGATACATTTGTTGAACTGCTGACCATCAGCTGATAAAGTAGTGTAATATAGAATCAGCTGATAGAATTGCCCGCCAAAGATACGATGCCAATAGAGAGACCTTGACCATCGCACTGCCCCTGAAAATTGAATCGAACCATCAGTTGAAGTGTGTGGAAGATGTGGTTGATCAAATCCACATACTTCTCAATTGTAGCTGTCACAACAGTTTATCAACAATAAACTTGAGAAATCGCACTTTTGACTCATATTTAACATGTATTGACTCAATAGTTGTTATTTTAAATAATAGTTCGCCCCCCACTTCTGACAATGTTTATTCTGATTAAAAGTCTAGGCATTATTTTTACATTGTGAAGAGTGGGTGTTTTGCTTTTGTAGACTTCAAAACTAAACTCATCATGGTATGAAAGAAACTCCACTACAAATGTTGTCGTGTTAAAAACAGTTAATATTGCATTTTTAAACATTTCATGAAAATAAGGTAAAAATCAACTTTTTAATATGATTTATTTTATTGAAGCCAAAGGCATGTCAACATTTTTTCAAAGATCCATTTACATATTAGACAGTTTGTTTAAGAAAAAAGAACCTTGTTAAGAAAGAAGTGAAAGAAAATTTGGCTAGTCTGCAATTCTGTCTATTAACCCGATTTGCATTAAATCGGGCATTATCTTCGATCTCTGGGTGTTTCAGCATTTTGTTGAATCAGATTTGAACTAGGACAATAGGACACTTTGCCAAAGTGTTAGGTGTTATCTTATCAAATATGGGTTTAAATTTATTTATGGTTGGTAGTTCTATGCAACACAAAATTAATTTTTAAAGTAATATATAAATTACAAGATATGCGCAGTTAATTTACTAGAGGAGCGCGGCCCTAGATTTTGCTGGCTTCTATATAGGTAACATTCAACAGATGGACCTTTCCTTTCCCTATCTTTAACTATTTTCAATTTGATCTTTATTTTATTCTTATATAGTTGCCAAAGTTATATTTAAGTAAAATCCAATTTATCTTAATAATTTCGGGTTTTAGCGAATTGTAATACATTTTCCGGTTGAAAAACAATATATATGTGACAAACAACGAAATTGCAGCTTACTTTTTCTTATAAAGTGAAACCCTGCGTGTTTTTATTATTATTTTTTTTTTGTTTTACTGGTTTACATATAAACAAAGATTTTACTATGAACAGATTAACACTGTGCCATTTTTGACATGTAATAATAACTCTTCATTTTTTATCATCGCAGAAAATTTTGAAGTGTTCCAAAGCAGTTATAACTTTGGTGGTGGAAAGCGTTACTCTTGGAGTAAAACTTTGATGAAAAATTGTGTTAACTGATTGAAATTGTTAATAATTTCATAATTTTCATAACTGTCAGCTTCACTCATGGATGACTAGTCGACAATGATCGGCAGCAAGTCTAGTCAAAGGTCGGGTATGATGCAAGCTTCTAAAATTAAACAGCAGATGGCACTCTGCCGTGGTATTGAATTTGAAACCGATCGTTACAAGCTATCGTACCAATCGTCTGCGTCGCACATCTTACTGAGGATAAGCTAATGGGACAGCGGAAATACGGATATGGCTGCTTTCCGTGACCGAACCGAATCAGCGGTCAAATCAGTGGTGATCTGATTTCAACGATGGACAATTGCTCGTTGGCGGATGATTTCGATTTGGAACAGTATTAATACTTGTTTAAATAAAACATTATTCATTTGGTTTTGTTTAGTCCTTTGTTGATCTAAAGAAGTAATTTTGTGTACATTACCTAATTTCACACCCATTTCTCTAAATTACTTGATTATACCTATGGTGAAGTTTTTATCACAAATTTGAGTCAATAAAATAAGGAAAAGTAAAAGTTGTTGTATTCTAGACACGCGCCTGTCTCTAGCGGTTAGTAATGGTCTCAGGATTTGGTCTCTGAAATCATCTTCAAGTGGAAGAAATACTGAAGCATAAAAATGAACAGGCCTAGGCTTTTTTGACACATACTTAAAGATGTTGAATTTCCGTTGTGTTAATTGACATTACGAATATTTTACGTTGGCCGTATTTAATTACATAACATTAATACCAATCGTTTTATAAGCTATTCAAAGTTGTAGTAAAGCTATTGGGTGCAGCTACATAATATCACCGTTAACATCAATGGAATTCAACTTTATTTTACCCAATTTTTTATTTTTACTTTTAGAGAACCAAAACTTAAAATTTTTATCGATAAAAACCGGGTTAAAGTTTCTAATGCGTCGAAAGAAATCATACTTGAAATCGAGAGCTATTTAATCCAATGTGAAATTAGTTATCCGACGAATACAGTTGTATCTTATCATTTGGAGATTTAACGTTTCCAAGATAAGAGTTGCGAGAGAGTTAAAAGGTTAGGAGGCGAACGCCGACATTAGCAGCACGTGTGCGTCACTGTCGACACTGATTTCCTGAACATGTCTATGTTGTACAGGGATTCCCATTAAGAGACGTATATAATTGTAATTAAATTCTGTATTAGTTCTCTATAGTTCAGCTAAACTTAATGAGGTGTTATAAATCGGACGACAGTAAGGGCCCAAGCCATCGATTACTTGTTATGAAGTAAAAATTATTTGCGCCCTTGTAAAACGTCCAATAATTATGTATAAAATTATAATAATCTCCACTGGGATTTTTTGTTTTTCATTTTACAATTTTTAGAGACCGTACAAGTAGTGGGGTTTGGTTACTTTCAAAACGGAAGTCGTGCCAATTGCCAGCCGCTGCCGGCCAGCTGCCATCGGCCAGCTGCCAAATCAGTCGCTGCCGCCACGCCATGCCATATAGCTTCCGGTGGGGTAGGAGATGTTATTTGAAATTTGAAATTCAACTTGACAATTGGGTTATGGAAAGTATGTCAAGGTCATCCAGAGTAAGTTTTAAAAAACCCTATCCCGCTACCACCGGAGTAATAGTTCGGAGAGTGGAACTAACTCCGGTGATAGCGGGATAGGTATAGAATTAGGTTTGTGAATTTTATTTGTGAAAAACATACAATCAATGTGCGACAGCAGTGTTTAAACAAGTTGAAGTTTTGTTATGAACTACAGAGTTGTAAACACAAACACCGACGACGATGAGAAGGTAAACGCAGAGTCCCCAGATGATGTATTTAAAAAGTTTGAACAAACGTAACATCTCGAGTTGGTTTTCCCGTTCCATTTCCAATCGTTTGATTTCCAATTTCAATTTATCCTCTTCCATCCTTGTTACAAATGGAACTTCATCCATCATATCCATCATGTTTGTGTTTTTTTGAAATTTTGAAAGAAGCGATGTTGATAGTTGAAGAGGCGAGGATGGAATGAGAGTTAAAAGAGGGAAATGTCGGTTAAATAAAGAAGTGGTGGGGGGAAAGAGCGTTGTTACATAGAAGCGGTGGGGGAAAGATGCTGCTCATCATTTGCCTCAGAAGTTGTGTCCGACTGTAGAGGGGTAAGAGGAGTAGTATTTAGTAAACTGTCTTCATCAGAACTTTCAACCTTATTACAAATAGGACAAGCGTAAAGTATTTCCAAATTCATTGTAATAGCGTTAAATTTATCTATAATTTCATTTAAAGCATTAAATATTTCTTGTAAATCATCTTTTGAGTTTATTTCAAAACTAGCATTCATTCGTGCCGATGGAGAAGTGTTCATCGTTAGAGAGTTGGCAATGGAATGAGGATTAGCGCCTAGGGAAGGGGGCTTATATAATGGTGACCTTGAGCAGGCGTCTAGGGAGGGGGGCTTTCTAGGGAGGGGGCTTCTATATAGGGGACCTTGAGCTTATGATTGAATAAAACGTTTAGTTCTTCTTCTTCTTCGTCTTTTAATTCAATTATTTGAACCGAAGTAGTTGTTTCATCCTCTTCACTCGATGAAGAAAACAATTCACCAGGATTTAAATATTGAACTACAATTCTGAACCATCTTATAGGATATTCGTCAATGACAGAAAGTAAGTTTTGAAACAATTCTTCCATCTCCTCCCTGTCAGTTATTATATGTTCAAACTTGATAAATTTTCCTTCCATGTTGTTAGTTAGAGTGTTGGAAGTGGAATGATTTAATATTATATAAAAATTAGAACTAATGGTGGGGGAAATCTCAAGGTCATCCAATTGAAGTTTTAAAAAAGAGTGTAAAACTGAAATTATACATTTGATGGTTCTACAGGATCGGAATACCAATCTGATCTGTATTTACATCTTTTTATCATATGTGTACAAAAATCATCTTGATGAGACTTGGTGCGTTGACAATGAGCAAGATCTAGAGGGTGAAATTTGAAACATCTTTGAGGACAACATGTATGAAAATATCTTGATTTGTAAAATTTGAAAGTTCGCAATTCCGGTGGCGGTAGTTCTTTTGTTTTACATTTGCAATAACAAGATCCGAAGAATTCACATTTAGTACAAGCTAACCCATCCACCATCATTGGTCCTAAATCTGTACACTGTTGTTCACAACAGTAACGAGGTTTGTACTTGTATTTTTGCTCTTCCATGTTGACGCTGCGGAGTCTAGTGAAAGAATAAGATTGTATAGTGATGAATAGCGAGTTTTATGTACTATGAAAAGTGGTAGGGGTAATTTCAAGGTCATCCAAATGGAGTTTTAAAAAATTATACCTTACAAGTGTAAGGATTATTGAAATTTAGGAAGTTTGTTTCTGTTTGTTTTCTTCAGACTTTTTTTCTCTCTCTGCCTTAGCCATAGCAATAAGTTCTTCTGTTGATAGTGGATGTACTTCAGGAAATTTTAAAATTAATTTAGCTTGATATCCTTCTTTAGTTAATACATCTAAATCTTGAGTCATTTGTTCAACAGTGTTATAATCCTTTCCATAGATTTTCCCATCAAGTTCAATCATCATTCTGTATAACATTTTGTAGAATAGATCTTGTTGTGGCGAGAGCTGAGAAGCGAATGATTATTTATCAAACTGTTACATCCTTTTTATGAACTTGATATTGATCACGTGATTCCTTAGTTGTAATTTTATTTATTAAAAGTTATTCAACATTGGTAATACTTCTGGAACTTGACGTTATGTTGACCAGCTGGCGATGAAGAAGTTGTAGGTTGTGTAGAAAAAAATATTTCATCATCGCAATATTTTGTTTTAGTGAACATCCTTGTATTAGTAGCACTAACATCAACAGTTAAGTGATAACCACCGGTAAGTAAAACTCGCATTTCGTTAGTTAAATCTTCAAGTTGTTCAAAAGTAGTTATGGTGTTGGTATCATAAGATGCACACTTAACCTTTAGGGACATGTTGAAGTTTTGTATTTAGTGATAGAGAGTGAGATGTGTATGGTACGAAAGGTAGTCGTAGACTGATGAATTTAACAAGTTGATTTTCACTTTTATTATCACACAAAATTGGGTCAAGGTCATCCCATGGAATTTTTAAAAAAAGCAACATATTGTAATGTACAAACACATTACAATATGTTGCTTTTTTTATTTTTTTTTTTTTTTTAGGTTTATATCATATTTATTGAGAAACAAATACAAAGAAATATTTACAATGTTATGTACAAACTAATCAGTAGTAGGTGTTACATGAATTGTAAGTTCAGTAGAATTGTTTCCACTTGGTCCATGTGATACCAAATAGAGTGCGCCGGGTTGAATTATACGAAGATCTTCATTTTGTAGTAGTTGTACGAAGCGCTTTGGTAGGAAGATTTGAAATTTTACTTCATCACCAATTGTATAAGGTGCCTCGCTTAATGTGCAATTTATAGCATCACCTACTGAAGTTTCCATCTTCTTTATTGTATGAATGATGTAGTGTTTTTCTTCTTTCAGCTCGGAACATTTTTTTGTAGGTAGGATTGTTGATTTTGAATGAGCGTTGAATTGTTCAACTAAATTTTGAAGTAAGTTGTTTGATGCCATCTTAATGTTTTTGCTGATGCTAATCTTCTTGTTAATAAGAATATCCGTTGGAGATGTTGTCTCTTCGGAGGTTCGAGTAATACTCATGCTGTGTCATGGTAGCGCTCTCACTTTTATTATCGAGAATACCCCCACCACTGACACTACCCCCACCACTGATGCTACCCCCACCACTTTGTTGAAGGAAATTATTCAAGCGGTAGGCATTCTTCAAAGCACACTGTGACCTTCGATGTTTAAAACTTTTTGATGAAATACAAAGTTCATTAAAGTAGCATTGGAAATCTCTATCTATTATTGCATTTATCACTTCATTGCTTGTAAATGATTGTATCCAATTTGCTTTTTCCAATCCTCTTGTGTAGATAGTTTTAAACTCTTTACAATAATGATTCATAATATGCGGCATCATGTTATAATGAATAAAACCTTCATCCCATTTTAAGTTATGAAAATGTTTGTTTAACCATTTGTTTGTAACTTTCGCTTTAGTTGTTAGTTTATTGAATGGAAACGGAGGTTTGAACAAGTAATGATAAATTACAGATGTGTTCATATCCAAAATTACTAATTCTTTAATAATGAAATTTCCATCATTCCCTCGAAAAGCTTGAAATTCAATTATACCTCTTTTAACTTCCATTAACTGTGATGCAGTAGAAAACGAAACCCGTTTGTTCATGATGAAGTCTCATCCACAACTGACTGTTATTACAAACACGATTGTTCTTCTTTTATTTCTTGCGCTTCTTCGTTTATATTAAAATTGGTGTGATAGTTGTTTAATTGTCTCCACATATCCACTTCTTGAGGTATTCGATTAAAAATTGAAGTATCCACAGGACCATATAAAATTGGAATGAATGGTTGTCTGTCCAATGTATCGATTAGATAATCTTTAATTATTGTACTTGAAAATACTAGTTGTTTTAAGTATCTAGTGACAGGACCGGTAGTACAACTTAAAGTGTAAAATTCTTCTTTAGTGAAATGTAATTTTACATCATGTCTAGTTAAATCTTTGAAGCGAACAACTTGTCCCCCACGATGTTTGATTATATCAACTTCAATATTTGATTCTAATAAACTTAATCTTGTTCTTTTTCCAAATGTGTTGTTAGTTAAATAACATTCCAAAAGATGTAAATGTTTCATTAGAGAATCCCAAGAAGTTTCAGTAAAGATAACCATTTTACTTCCTTGATTTAACATAACAATTGGTGAATAATCCAATGATTTTACAATTCCAACAGATATACTTTTTGTCATGCATGAAGAAATAGGGTAGAAAATTCGAAGAAATACTTCTGTTAAAATATTTGTTGTAATGTTAACTTCAACCTTTTTTCTTTTTACTTCTTTTTCATCTTCTCCTTCTTCTTCTTTTTTCTTATGTTTGTTAAACTTGAGGAATTCATCCATTTCTTGTTCAACTTGCTTTTCTATATCAGAACTATTTTCATCCATTAGAGGTGTATTTTCTTCTCCGTTAGTAGAATTCATTTTGCGAACGATGTTTCCCAAATGACGGTTGAAGATAGAATGAAGTTTCTACTAGGTAATTTCCTGCTTTTATATTTTTTGTAAAATTTTTGAAATTTATACAATTACATAATTGTTTATTTTCAACTTGTGTTTTATAAACAAAATTCTAACCTTAAAAATTGAGGAAGATAATTCTAACCTCAATATTTTGCAGTAGTTGTACTAATTATTCTTAAAGTACATTCTTCACTATTCCGGTCAGTGGTGTGTAAGTAACTATTTTATCATGTAGAATTAGACAGTATGCCGAAGTTCCATCCGCTACTGGTTCTTCAAATTCCATTTCAATTTTTATATCCACACTTGATGATTTTACTGATTCATTTTGTTTTGAACAATCGATTACAATTATTGGAGCTTTGGAATAATACTGATCAGGTGATAATAGTGGTGTATTAGTCTTTCCATAATATGATGATTGAAATCTTGCATACATATCATATAAAATGGAAAAACGTTTTTTGCTAAACATGACATTTAAATTGTCATATGGAAAGAATTGAGAGTTTAAGAAAACTTTACAATTCTTTATTTTACAGTGATCAAATTGACCAGCATTTGCAGTAATAACATCTTTTCGCTTAGTTTGAAAACCGAGTATTATGTACCTTGCACGTTCCAAGTAAGTTGATGTTTTGACGGTCCATGTTTGTCGTTCTGTTTGAGGTAATGTAGGGTATTCATGAAATTCCCAACTTCGGAATGGCATTACAATGTCACGGTCAGATTTTAACTTTCTTAACAATACGATTCTATGTTCATCAGCCAATCTTACATGAGGTACTCTCCAAACAACTTTATCCAATTGTAGTTGCCATTCCAGTTTATCTTCCGTAGTTGCAGGGTCTGCAAGTATTAAGTCCTTATTAGTTGAAGATCTGAGTAATACTAATTCTTGTTTAACATTTATTATAACCCTTTTGTAATCTTCAGCAAATCCTAAAAGCAATCGTAAAGGTACATGAAAATCAAAATGACCGTTGGAAGCAGGTGTTATAGTGTCTTTATCAGGAGCAACCCATCCGGCAGTGACTATTGAATTCTTCTCATGTGGTGTTAATGATGTTAATCCTTTTAATGTAGTTGTTATACCAACCTTTTTTGTTGAATCAACTGTCACCCCTGATATCTCATATCTTATTTCATCAAAAAGATATGCCATTGGGTTATTTATAAAAGGAACTGTTGAAGCAGTTTTTCCATCCAATTTTAATACCCTTCCTTCGATGTACAAATAACTTTCACATGGTAATGTGTAAATATCTTGTTGTTGAATGGGAATTCTTATTTCATCATTATTGTTTAATTTTGATGAAGTGTAAGGGTTGTGTGTGTGATATTCCTTCTCCCATAGTGTTTCGTCGAATGTCGGTCCTTGAGATATATCCAGGATATCCATCGTTGTTAAGTTTCAATCCAATGTTTTGTAGAAAACGAATGTTGTCTGATGTTAACTCTTCCAATGTCGAGGAGCTACTGAGCTCCCGACTCTTCCGTTGTGGTTTAAATGATAATCCCATGTTGATTTTTATGTCGCCGCTCTGATGTGTATTCGTATAGTAATTGTTTCTCCTCTAAAGTCAACACTATGACCGTCTTGATCCAATATGTTCAGTACGATGTCTGAAATGAAACTGGTGTTTAACGGTAGGTATATCAAGTTTTGTGGCTTCTCAACAATTTTAAAACCTGGAGCAACTGTTGGATAAAATGTATGTAAAATATGCTGATTTACTCCTTCTCTATATGATCCATGTATAATATTACATGTTACATCAATACTATTTACTTTTAATATTGTAACAGTTGTATTACCTGAATGAGTAGTTTCAGGAGTTAAGATTTTCTTTTTTGTATCTGTAAATCCAAGTAAACTGCCAATAGAGTTTTTCATTCCGACATCGATATAATATTTTGAAGTTATTTCTGCTTTTAAAGTATTATTGTTTCCTTTAACGGTGATATTTTCTTCTCCGAGTTTTTTCTGTAGTAATTGGTTTATATCATCAATTTCATAAGCTCCAGTAGGAAATGTAATTATTTTCAATTCTGAGTATTTTCCTGCAGCATCCTTAGTTTCATAATAATGTAGTAAATTGTTTTTTCCTTCTGTAACATTAGGAATTGAATTGTAGGTAGTCAAATCAAGTAATGCCGCTTCCCATAATCTTTCCTTGGATAAACGCAATGCTGGGAATAGAGTACTTTTTAATGTGGATGAATTTCCACTCAGTGACACTGTATACGATGACATCTTAAAGGTGACTGACACTTTTCGCTAGAAACTCCAAACATAAATGTCCACATATTTCAGTATTGTTAGGTTGTTCTCTTTTGTAATTGTAAAAAATGTTTTTGGAGTTTTGAAAATAATGTTGAAGTTCTTTAGGCGGTGGTAGATTGCCAAAACTGTCAAAGTAGTAAACGGTTTGTCCGAGCTTTTTATAGCATACCCAATGAGTGCCTGGACCATAGGTGGAATCCAAATTTACTATTCCAGTTTCATTTTTCCATATTTTAGTTGGTAATGCATCTTTCATAAAAACTCCTCGAAAGAATGGTATTTTCAAACATTTTACATAATCATTTAACTGATGATTAGTTAAGGCTTTATTTGGAATTATCAATTGATTTTTTTTATTTAGTACACACGGTACGGTCTTAGGTATAAACCTGCTCCGTTTTTTACCATTGACCAAACAGAAGCCTTTTTTACTTTTGCTTTACGAGTTCTACGACGTCTCTTTCTAATATTTCCACCTTTTTTGGGAGCTCTTCTTTTTGCAGGTCTTCCTCTGCGACGTCGTCTTCCACCACCAAACTTAGCTTTTGTCTTCATGGCTGTTGTTACTGCCCAAGCCGCTGCTTTTTCTGCAATACTTGCGTCACTTGATTTTACTCTTTGCCAAGCTTTTTCTGCTAGAATTTTATCTGCTATTGATCTATTTGTTGAATCTTTAAACTTTGAATATGCTATATCGTGTTGTTTGCAAGCTTGATCTAATTTATTAATTCCAGGATCTCCTCTTGCTAAACGTTTTGCCAACTTAGTTCCAGGTCCACAATATTGATAACCTCCAGGAATATGTAATTCGTATGGTAAAGCGTCTATTGCTCGATTTACAACAGCACCAATAGGTATCCGTCTAAGCAGGGATAACGCAGTTGAAGTTATACCACGTCCTCTCTTGTTGCTGTCTTGATGATGACTGAGTGATACGGCCTTCATTATGTAGTCTTATATAAACTGGTGTGTTTACTCCACAAGATACATTACATAAATGAATAAGTTATGTATAATTTTTTATATTTAAACACTTAGTTATTCAAATTAATTATATATTGATTTATAATTCTATTTTTAATCCAAGCTTCCCGTTCATCGGGTTGAATTATCACATGACTCGTTGTACTAGCTATATGATTATGGGTATCAATAAGTAAATTGCCCACTATTCTTATTAAACAATCTAAATTTACAGCATCTTTTGGATGTTGAGGATCATGTAATTGCATAATACGTTTATCATTACATGTGTAAGCTGTTGAATCACTTTTTGATGTTTTTATGACTTGTCCAATAGTAGCAGCATCATTTGAATCTTCGCCTGGTAAAATATTAATTATTTTCTTCATCTTTGCATCATATTTGGTCCCAAAGTGTTTATCCCAAGTTATTGTTTGTTTCATTGTAACACAATCATTTGCTTCGTAACCAGGATAAATATCTTTTATTCTTCTATTACGACCATTGTATGTACCTAATGTACCACCAGTAGCAATTAATGTTTGCACCATTAGAGGTACATCTGTATCTTTTATACCAAATCTTCCATTTGTTATTGTTTTACGTCCTGCATCCCATTCATCATTATTTCCTTGCATTAAATTAAACTTTTCATTTCCATGTATAAATTTATCTCCCCGTTTTAACACGGCATCTTCATGTTTTACAAAATTGGATGTTTCCTTTTTTAATTCTTTAGATAATTGTTCTATAGTAACAGCATCTTTTGGTTGAGAACCAAACTTTACATTTGTCAATGTTTTACCATGACAATCGATTTCATTAACATCTTGTAAAATACAGTTGTCCTTGATGTATTTTAGGTTTACAGCATCACCGTCTTCCTTTGGGTATCCAATGTCATTTATAATAAATTTATAAAAAGAATATCCATGTTCAGTTTTTTCCGGTATTATAGAATGTAAATATTCTTTATTAACTGAATCTTTATTATTTTTGGGATTTCCCACGTTGGTTATTCTATAATTTCCAGCATCATATGTTTGTCCATCTTTTAAGTTGTTACCCCATTGCAATTTTAAAGTATTTGAAAGTTCAGATGATAAGTACTCTTTAGTAATTGCATCAGAACCTTCAGTTGGTTTACCAACATTAATTAATCTATGTGATTCAACATCATAAGTATTCTTATGTAATTTCAATGATGTTGAAGTAGCTTCTTTTACTGTCTTTAAATTTGCTCCATCAGTATCTTCTTCTGGATCTTTAACTAATTTTAAACGTTTATTACTTATGTTATAGTCACCTTCAGGTGTTTGCGGTAATCCGCTTCTTTTTCTGTCTTCTCCAACTTGCACTCCTAATGCGGAGTAGCGTCCGAACTTGTCGACGCTCATGTTAGAACTGATACATCTTATACTTGTAACTTCTTTATATTTGCGGACAATTATACAATTATACCACGATTTTTAAGTTCATCAACTAGAGCCACCCATTCATTATTTAAACCAGTATGACCGGCTTCCATAGCTTCATGCAATAGTCTCATTCTGTCAACTAATTTATTGATGTCGTTATAATAGATAACATTTGTATTGTATAGATTTTTCATTAATCCTTTACCAGATGTTGAAGTATCTCCTTTACTCTTTTTACCATGTTGTTCAAGAAGTGATAAATCCATAAGTGATAAAGACTTTCTTTTTAAAGGTTGTCTCACAGCCGGTGTAGTACGTAATGTTGGTAATTTTCGTGGGGGAAACAATTTTTTTATAACAATACTATATTTTGTTGCACGTGAACGATTAATCATTCCATCCTTTGAGTAGTTTCTTTTATGAGCGTTAGTATTTTGTAAAATTTCTTTAAAAGTATTTAAATCTTTTGCTGAATATTTTATTGGTATATTTTTAAAAATTAATTCATATAATCCTTTTGTTCCTTTATATCTATGGTCACCAATAATGATATAATCGTCTTGAGTTACTTCAAGCTTAGAGTTACCAATTTTCAATTCATTTCCATCAATTCTTGCTCCATATACATGTGATTTACTTAAATTTGGATTTGATTTCATGTCATGTAGCATTTTCATTATATATTTTCGTCCAAGAGGTCCATGTTGTAATATATCACTACTCAATTGAGTTAAATTTGGAATAGATTGTTCTGCTTCAGGTATTGGCTGTTCTTCCTTTTCAACAATTGATTCTTCTTCATTTTTTGTTTCTTCTTGTTCACTAGCACTTGTATATGAATCATCATCATCATCTTCTTTTTTTAATGCTTGTACTTCTTGTTTAGAAACTGGTAGTAAAACATCTCCTTCATAACGAGGTTTACCAATAGTTTCTGATATCTGTTTTAAAGGTTCCGTGATAGGTTTAAATGTATTCTCTAAAAATTCTTCTCTTTCACTTAAACCCATCCTTAATGCACGATTCTTTATCCTAATAGAATCACTGAGTGATTTTATTTCTTTTAATAGTTTTTCTTGATTCACCATGTTTACACTGTGAAGTTCAAAGTGTTACTAGATGTAGCATAGGTAGTTCAACGTATTAATACAAATTTATCCAATCCTATACGATATCTACCATTTTTAATATCTTCTTCTTTCATAATAACGAGAAATCCATATTTTTCATTCCATGCTTTACCACACATTTCTTTAAATTTATCAAATGGCATATCCGCATTAACATGATCATTATATATATGCTTTAAATTTGTCTCATCTTGCTTAAAGATGATCAACATATTTGCATTGTCTCTTATAAGTTGTTTTGGAATTTTACTGTATGTTTGACCAATATAAATGCTATCAATATTATTATGTCTTCCCATAGCAAAATAATTTCTTATAGTATCATGATTTTCACAAGAAACATCGTCAAATATAAAAATGGAAAATGGTTTTGCTTCACCTGGTTGCATTATTGTTTCACTAGCATTAAACTTGTAGAAATTCACTTCAGGTACACTTGCAAGTATTTTATCTAATAATTGATATTTTGGTTGTTGCAATGATTTTGAAAAAATATATATATTGTTAAAGCGTAAACCTTTAGGATTAGTTATAAGGTTAAAGACAACATTAGTTTTTCCACAATTTGAAGGACCAGTTATTAAACATCTTATAGTATTTGGTAGTAATTCACCATGTTTACCATGATTTAACTTATTATTGTCAACTGTCAATTCATCAATATTATT
Source organism: Neoaliturus tenellus (assembly GCA_030545055.2). NCBI lineage: Eukaryota > Metazoa > Arthropoda > Insecta > Hemiptera > Cicadellidae > Neoaliturus > Neoaliturus tenellus. Next base: position 15,565,336 of record CM061531.1, on the reverse strand, counting down.
AATATTAAATCGATCTTTTTGTTGTACAATCTCCATCTTGTTTAAAGGTTAAACACATAATGAGCTATTTAATAACTATACCAAGTCTTTTGAAGGAATCCAAGAGTCTTCACTTTTATCAAATCCTAACCACCTAACTTTAACCATATCCTTTTTCCTTTGTAAAACCTTTTCAACAAGATATACATCACCAACTGTTGATTTTAACAACTCATGTCCATAGAATCCACCTTGAAGTAATTCACCCTTATTATCCTTTAAAATGTAAGTTTCAGGTATAGTTGGTTGCACTTTATAAATTGTAAATACTTCATTAGTCCAATTTGGCAGATATCTTTTACTAAATACACCTTTGTATTTGCTTATACGAACTTTATCATTAACCTTAAACTTTTTTGGTTGTAACTTTTCTATTTTTGGTGTTGTATTATTTTTGATGCGTTGTAATACAATTTTAGCATTAGCACTGTTTACTTGGATAGGTTTCATTCCAATGGTGCGATGATATTTGTTGTTATACTCTTTTATAAGTTGTGGTAATATGTCATACCACACATATGATCCTCGTTTTGAAAATTGTTTATACATAGCTCCTTTTAATGTTCTATTAAATCTTTCAATTATTGAAGCTTTAACTTCAGAATTTGTAGAATAATGATTTATTTTATATTTTTTCATCAAAGCTCCAAAATCTTTATTAAAATATTCTTTTCCATCATCCGTTTGTAAATGTTTAATTTTAAATTTATTTCTTTGTATTGTTGTCTCCATAGCTTTGGTAACACTTTTACCAGTCTTGTCCTTCAAGGGTAAAGCATCAGCTATTTTAGTAAAACAGTCTATAATTGTTAAAATATATTTAAATCCTTTGTTTAATTTACTGTGTGGTATCATTTCAATAAGATCAGCTTGGTAAAGATCATTCATTCCTTTAATGATTGTACTTCTTCTTGGAAATCTTCTTCTTGCTGGTTTATGTAGTTCATTTACAATCTTATCCTTTACACTTTCCATCTTAAAGTGTTGCTTGCACACTGTTTGTAGAAATACTGATCCATACAATGGTTTATTCTCTTATATATAGTTGAAATATAGGTCAAGGTCATTTAATATTAGTGTAAAAAAGAGGGAACATGGCATTGAGCTTGCCATGTCCCCTCTTTTTTACGGAAAGGAAGAAGGTAAAGGACGAAGAATAGGTTTACTGGTCGATAGGGTTTAAGGAATAGTGGCCAAATGGTAGAGTATTAATTTTATCTTCTAAAATATGTCGCTTGTCATCTTTGTAGCTTAATGCCCACTTTGTTTGTTTGACACTAAAAAGTTGGTGGTTATAACTTCTAATAGTGTTAAATGTTGCAGTTGTTTCAACATTTTCAAACAAACATCTTTTATAATGTTGAAACTGTACGTTCTTCTTTAGGAAAGATGTCTTTATTCCTTTAGCTTTTTTTGTGACTTGATATTCATTCCTTTCATTTATGTACAGTTGAAATGAATAGAGTTTAGACATTAATGCTACAATTTCCATCATCGGCACACCATTTGTTTCATCTTTAAATTTTCCCAATACTTTTTTGTTTTTGTCATAGTCGTAATTTGGATGGTCCTTAGGATAATCGGAAAAATCAAAATCATCTTTATATACAAAGGTCCGTAAATCCTCATACATGTCATTTGTTTTAATCCAGTAAATAAGTGCATCCGTATCCATATATACAATACCAATGTTATCTCTTCCATAATAATTAACCATCTTCTTATAATGAAACTCGTACATGTGTGTTTTAGAAATATCCAATATTGACATTCCAAGATATAAAGGACGATCCAATACAACTGATTTTTTGTTCATAGAAATGACGACAAGATTTTCATTTATAATTACCGATGAACCAAAGTTTGGTTGTTGCACTAGTTTCTGTAATTTTACTGGATCAGTTACTAATTTGATATTCTTATGTTTCCTTTTGTTTTCTAAAGTCTTGCCAAATATTGCATTGTTCATCAGTTTGAAAAAATCTTTTTGAAAACTTGATGTAGCAGCAGCTCTTCTTCTTGTGTTGTTGTCGATGTACGGTTTCAGCCAACAAGATTGAGAGAATTGTAGTATTCGATTAATTTTTGTAATTTTTAATCCCAAGTCTAAAGCCTGTTGTATCATCCAATAATGTCCAACATACCTAGACTTATTGTTTAAAGTCATTAATAATTTTGGCCATCTTCCAGTAGGGGAAATTTCAGTCTTTGGAAGAAGTGGTAAATCGTAATGATGATCATGAAGATGTTCAGGATATTCAAAATCGACGTCAAAAATGTAACCAGTTTCACCATGCTTTGGTATATCCATTATGTTTCCAATTGATTCTGGATCTATCCATTTAAAATTATCATATGGAAGGGGATTTGACATTGCCCATCCGTATAAGTTATTTGCATCGAAATAACCTAGAAATGTTGTTGGTTTTGATGCATCATAATCGGGCAGATACTTATTATTAGCCTTAACATGTCTGGTTACACTTTGTGTCAATCCCCCTCGAACTCCTGATTCTAACATTAAAACCATATCTATATCAGTAAGAAGTTGTAATTTACAATTTGTTTCTTTCAACATGGCTTGCCATGCTAGTCCAGGTGAAGTGTATGAATGAAGAGGGTCCAATCCATATGCTGCAAAACATGTATTTCTAAATTCTTCCATTATATCACATAATAAAGTTACATCTAATTTAACATAAAAATCTGAATATTCTCCCAATGTTGTAAATCCTAATTCATTCCATACTTTACATGCATGATCATAATCCTCTTGAGATATGTCCATGTCGTATAGTTTACTTTTAAATTCTTCTTTTGGCGGAAGTGATGTTTCATTAAACTTTTCTAAACTGTCTATATAATCATATGGGAAAACACCTTTCCGAAGTACGAGATCCAGTTTGTCGTTACTTACAATCTTTTTTGTTTCAATAAAATCTTGTTTCCTTAAATTTTCAGAAAGTTTAGACAAACTCGACGGCATAAATCGGTAGGAGTCTAAAAATCTTAATTTGACATTTCCAACTGTTTTAGAGAAACTTATAAATTTTTCTGAAGTTTCAGCCAATACATCTATCGAACCATCGTCTCTTCCTAATTCAGGTATTATAAAATGAGCATCATACCCACTGAGGTTATGGAGAACCACAGGAATAAATAGTGGTAAACGATAGCTCAAATTACATTTATTACAAGCAGCACCCCTGTAATAACCTGTAAGGTGGTCATGATCTTTAACTTTATAATTGTCAATGGTAAATTCATTTTTACATAAGAAACAATGAGTTGCATTTTCATGTTGAATTTCCTCTTCTTCCTCCATCGGTTTCATTGGTATGATATTTGTATATAATCTTTGTACATTTTCAGCTATTAAATATAAATGGTCAAGAAATATTGTTTCCACATTTTCACCACGATATACTAGAGGTTCTGAAGTTAATCCATATTGGTTTAAATGTTCTTCTGATAATGTTGAGTACCAGGTTAACCGAGCCTTGCTCGTTGGTTTTAATTCAGTTTTGATATAGTGTCATTAGAGCTATTAAATTTCCCCCAACAACCAACTATACCTCTTCACAGTTAACAGCTGTTTCAAAAAGTCTGCTTAGTATTAATGTTCCTTTTTTGTATACCTTTCGTTGTTATTTCGTTACCAAAATAGCAACCCATAAGACCAATGTTAAAAATTACGATTTTTAAACTTAAATTCTGACAAAATTCGATTTTTCCTGGGATGGAGGCCTTTTCTAAACGTATTTTTGGGCCAATACACTTTTAATTGCAAAGTTTAAGCAAAATCTGACAGCTAGATTTCGAGATCGTGGAACACACATCCCTTCAGACATTCCTCGTATTATAGGATTTAACCATTAAACAAAAACTATTTGGTTTATGCATTTGATATTTGACACTTTTTCTAGCTTCACAATTTTCATCTTCTATAGGAATTAGTGTTGATTCAAAATCAGCATATACAACTATAGGGATACGATATTGATGATGAACTTTTTGAAATGTAATAAATGCTCTGCTTTCTGAAGGTAAAATAATTTTTGCTTCATAATTATTGTTACATAATCTTTTGTGCTCTTGTAACCATTCCATTCCTTGTCTTCCTTCTCGTTGGAAATTAAAACATCTTTTGCAGATCAGCTTTTTGTTTCGATTTTTTGAAAGTTGTTTATTAACAAGAGAGTCAAATTTCTTTATATACACATAATGAGATACATCTCCTTGTGTTAGTAGTAGTAAATCTGTATGATCTGCTAGTTCTTCTTTAGCAATACGTAAAGGATAAACTTTATTTGAACTATCTAATCCAAAAACATTAATAGATGTGCCGGGATTTTTCTTCTCAAATTTTGATATATCTTTTAGTGATACAGGATAACTAATTCCTTGAAAGTTATATCTATATCTTTCATTTTCATAGTGCTGGTTTGGTTCATTACAATGATTTGGTACAAATTTACATGTCATCGCATATCTAAAACATTCGTTATCTTGATTTTTCACATTAACACATGATCTTGTATCTTCAATTATTTTTGGTAAACGAATATAACTAGATCCCATTAGTCCATATCCATGTTTATGAACTCTTATATTTAATCCTTCAATACTTATAAGACTCCACCCTGATCCTCGTCCTTCATGTTCCTGAATTTTAGTTAATATTTCTTCTATACATTTTTCAACTATTGAATCAATGTCTGAACTTCCTATGATAGTTTGATTTTTAGTTATAAATCCTCTTGGTGATAATTCTTCTTGTACATTTATAAACATAGCTTCTAGTAGTAATCCAAATTTGAGAAAATTCAATCTTTTTAATTCTTCTTTTAAAGTTCTACTGATGATTGGTTTTGCTTCTCTAATAAATTCTTCTAAGTTTAAATCTTCATTTTGAATCTTATGATGCATTACTACCTTTCCGGGTAAAGCTGATACTTGTAAATTTGGTAAAGTTGTTGTTATTTCATTTTGTTCTTCTTGTTCTTCTTGTTCTTCTATGTTGTTGTGAATTAGTTCCTTATGTATTTCTAACAGAATATCATCATTAAACGATTCCAAACATTTATCGCAATGATACATGTTTGGTGGTGTTCACTCTTCAAAATTTCGCCAATAAATGAAATGAGCTCTCCCTTTCCTTCTTTTATAATAGTTCCCCCACTACTATTTCATCTTCTTCTTCTTCACTTTCAGAAGAAAACAAACGTCTTGGACAAAATATTAATCTTCTACTAACACATTCTTCATTAATATTCTCTATATGAATTGGAGTTTCAATATGTATTTCTTCATATTCAAATGATGACGAAGACTCTGATATTACTACATCCATATCCAAATTTTCATTCTCCACATCATTGGCATTTTCTTCTTCTGATGTTGTTACATCCACATCCATATCATTTATAGTTTCTACTTCTGAAGTTTCGCTATTATTTTCATCTTCTTCCATATTTAAATCCTCTAATTGAATTTTATACAATATTTCAATCATAGATTTCCTTGGATAATCGGTGTTGTCTACAGGAGCCATTTCCAGTAAATGAGGAATAACTGTTTTTGATCCGGCTTATATGATATTTTGCTAAGTATGTCAAGGTCATTTTTGATTAAGCGAGAACTGGGAATAGATCACTAAGCAGCATGATGATTCATTACTACAAAGTGATCTATTCCCCATTCTCTAAGAAGTGTCCAATCAATAACCAAAGTCCAAATTCATTTTTTTGTTTAATTTAAGTCTTTTACATCTTCTTCTTTTATTACACAATTTATAGGTTCATTGTTCGATGTTTCAATATGTTGTTTTATCTTGTGCTCCAGCTCTTCTATTCTTGCTTCCTTTATCATTAATTCCGATTGTAAGTAACTGATGTAATCAGCCGCCATGTCTACCGTTCTTGATCTTATTTCTCCTAACTTAACACCAGGAATCAATCTCTGTAGTTTGTAAAATCTCAACCTTATTCTTGACTCTCTTACTTTAGCCATTTCTCGAAATCTTTGTTTTCTATCTTCTCCTTTGCTTGTGGTCAAGTCCATACTTCTGACAAGTTTACTTTCAGAGTGATTCCTCTACAGTAGGCTTCTCCTTTATACACTTTCCCCCACCATTTTCAATTTCCCCCACCCTACTAATGTAGGTCAAGGTCATCCAATATAACGCGAGAACGAGGAATAGAGCACTAAGTGGCATGTTAGTCCATTACCACAAAGTGATCTATTCCTCGCTCTCTATTCTACATCTACTTTTTTTTTCATTTTACTATTTTATTATTTTTTTTTCTTTTTCTTGGGGGGAATGAGTGTTTACTTCTTACAATGTTCATTCTTCTTCTCCAACTTTTCAATTTTTTCTAACAATTCCAACAAATATGCATTGGTTGCTTGCAAAGTTTGTATTCTAGTACATCCCACTTTAATAGAGGGAACTGTTAACTGTAATTTTGTAAATTCTATCCTTTCTTTCTTGCACCTTTCTCTCATGTATGTGTTTTTCCTGATTCTTCCTGATTGAGCTGATATTAACTTATTACAATCCAAATGGGGTTTTGATACTTTAAATACTGATGTACAAAAATTAGTTGATGTTGTCGGCTGTTGATTTTCATAGAAATTTTGTGTTGAAGTAATAGTTTGCTGATTTCCATAACAATTTATACTTGAAGTGGCCGGTTGCTGATTTTCATACCAAATTGAACTTGAAGTACTAGGCAGCTGATTTTCATACCAATTTGAATTTGAAGTGCTAGGCTGATGATTTTCATAACAATTTGAACTTGAAGTATTTGGTTGATAATTTTGATGCCAATCCACAGATGCCAATACAGGTGTTGTGGAAGGATGCTCCATCGTTGTATAGAGTGAATTCTGTTCTACAATTTTACTGGTTTTATCTCATTTCCCCCACCAATAACTTCTACATTTCCCCCACCACAATAATTTAAATTAGATACCAAACTTCTAGGGTCACATCCAAATCTTCTTCTTTTAAATATTTTATAAATGCAGAGCTTTCTGATGTTACATTAGGTGTGTTTAAATATGCCATTATTTTGTCATGACTTTCTTCATTGTGAATATAGCAATGTACATTTAGCAACTTTTGATTTTCTTCTTTAGACTTGACAAATCCTGCAACAGAGCTCCAATCTTCATATTTAATTTTAAAATGGCAAATTTCGAACTGCATGTTGTTTCAACAAATGCTGCAACAATATTAAAAGTCTCTTCAAACAGCCTACATTTATACAAGTTCTCCCACCACTTTATAATCCCCACTCTTTTTCTTCCCCACCTTCTTCATATGTAGAAGGGATATCATGATTTTAATGCACTATACTTAATAAATTCAAACAAGTTTTGTGCACAAATGTTACATTTTTTCTTCACTGTTTCAAATTTCATCACTTGGCCTTTTACAAGGTGAACTAATTTACCTCCATCATCTTCAAATTGTTCAAAGTCTAAAACAGATGCTTTTCCACAATCATGACACATTTTTGTTCCATCTTCAAAAATAAAAGCAAGATAAATACCAAATCCACTATTGTCCTTCTTAAATTTCATGACCATTTCACGAATTGGTTGAGGTATTTCACATTTATTTGATGTTATTATATAACGGTAAAGAAACCCATTATTGATAATTTGTTGTAAACACAAAACTAACAAGCTGTCCATAGTGTTAGACTTGTACTGAAAGTTATATCCATAACTATCTCTTTATATGCTCTTACCCCCACCACTTTTATGTAGGTCAAGGTCATCGGATATTAAGCGAGAACTGGGAATAGATCACTAAGCGGCATGTTATTACATTACCACAAAGTGATCTATTCCCTATTCTCTAAAAGGGGTGCTGATAATTTAGATTCCTAAAATTTCTTTTCCTTCTTCTTCACCTTCTTGAACAGTTGTATTACCAGACATGTGTGATATTAATTTCTTCAATTCTCGATTTTCCATTTCTAATCTTTTCAATTTTAGATCTCTTGCTTCAACTTGTACTTTCAAAAATTTGATATAACTTCCAGCCCAGTGGAGAGTTTTCAATCTTGGTGCTCCAAGTTCAATTCCTGGTATTTGAAATTGTAGTCTATTAAATTCCATCTTCATATCTTCTCGGTCTTGTCTTTCTTTTTCTAGTCGTTTTAATCTTTGTTTTTCCCTGAAGGAAGAAGTCGGATCACAAGGTACATGATGAAACATTTTGATCAACAATTTCTCGAAGAGTAAGCTTCTACACAGATAGTCAACACATTTATCCACATTCCCCCACCAAATTTAAGTCAGTAGTGGGGAGATGCCAATGGTGGGGAGACGTCAGTGGTGGGGAGAGTTATACTAATGTAATGGTTATTTCTACAGTTACACTCGCTCCATTCTCGAAAAGATATTTGTAATATGGTTCGGGATACTGTTCTCTTTCAGATCCCGCATGTTCTTGAATAAAGTTGAAAGCCAATTTTTTTGAATAATCATTGTGAAATACTTCCCTGACACAAACAAGAATTTTTTCTTCCGAAAATTTGACTTGAACCAATGGTATTTTGCTTACATCGTCCTTGTCCATGATAGGTAGCTTGTAGGTAAAAGTATTAGGTGGTAGTTTTTGTGGTTTATCCAGTAGAGAACAAAATTTCTTGTACAATTTCTCCTCAATGTCTGGAAAACGATGTATATCAAACAGATTGTAGTATGAAGGATCAAAAGGTATTTTACGAAACATCTTCGGTCACTAGTCTCTTTAAGACTGATCTCCTGCACAAATATTTAACACATTTATAAACATTCCCCCACCAACTTTTAACTTGTGGTGGGGATATTTTCCCTCCACTACTTCTTCAAAATAGTGGGGGTACCTTAGTCCAATTCAGATTCAGATTCAGAAGACAGTAAAGGTGATATGGGTGATTCCAATGATGAATCCAATATAAATATTTCAATAGCTTCCTTAATTATATCTTCATCACTATCATTTATCATTTCTTCAAATAGTTCTTGTTCAATCTGTACCATTTCTTCCTCTTCCATCATAGAATCATTATCAGTTTCGTCATAAGTTTCCTCTATGTTTTCTTCCTGTATTTCATTTGTGCTTTCAAAAACATCTTTAACTTGAGAATAATTAATAAATGGAGTATCTCTAGACAACATGTTTCTTTACTACTTCTTTTACTTCAAATAACAAACTATGTATCGCTTACTTAGTCTTATATATACTCCTACCCCCACTATTTTTGCAAAACAAAGGAATAGGAAGGGGGTTAGTATCTATTCTTCTCTATCTAGGTTATATTTCATTGCTGTCACATCTACTATAATTTTCTGCTCTTCAATTTTATTGCGAATAAATATTGTCCAAGGAAATAGTTCATTAATATTGTTAATTGTTACTTTTATACTATACAAAATTTCAAAATGTTCTACTAATGAAACAAAAACAATAACTCCTAGCTCATTGTTTCCCATAATTTTTTCTTCAATTTTTATCCGTAAGTTTGTTATTAAACTCCATATATTAATATCATTGGCTATAAAACCATCAAGTCTGGTAAGCATCTTGATGCTACAAGGTGTGGGTACAGACTAGAAACTTGGAGGTTCATAGCCTGCCTTTTCATCAATTTTAAAAATGGGGAGGGGGAAGGAATAAGGATTGGGAAGGGATAGGGTATAGGGTGGGGGGAAAAGTAATTTTGTTATTACACTACTTGTGCAAGAAAATAGCCACCAGTGTCCACACCTTGTTCATAGCACTCCATCATAGATTGTGCCCACTGCAACATGCGGTCTCTGTCATTTGGTGTGACAAGGAAAGAATGACTATCACCATACAATATAAAAGAGTCAATTCGTATATAACATCCTAAATTTAACCATTTATTAGCTTCAACCAAAAAGTTTTCTATTGTATCAAATGGAAATTGTGGATCAATTGCTATAACTTTACGTTCTTCACTAAGTTCAACACTATAATCATCATCTTCTTCACTCTCACTCTCACTATCATTATTTAAAATGTCTTCAGGTTGTACAAAAACATCGGAAATTTCGGAAGAATTAAAATGGTAATTCACATTAGGAGGCATTTTTTGAAATAAATAATATTTTAAAAGGTGGAGAAAAAAAATACAAGAGATGTACTTCACGGCACAAAGTGCGAGTACAGACTAGAAACCTGAAGGTTCATAGCCCCACTTTTATAAATTTTAAATATGGGGAGGGGGAAGGAATAAGGATTGGGAAGGGATAGGGTGGAGGTGGGGGGAAGGGTAATGTGGTTATTAAGCCACTCTTGCAACAAAGTACCCAACACCAATGTTCAGTTCGTATGATCTCATCACATCGTCCTGCCAAGTAAGAATTTGTTCTCGATCATTTGGAGTTACAAGGAAGAAGTTACTGTTATTGTAGACAATAGGTGAACCAATTATAATGTTGAATCCTAAATTTAGCCATCTATGTGCTTCAAAAATAAATCTTTCAACTACATCAAAAGGAAATTGTGTTTCTATAAAATATACTTTGAATTGTTCATTAATTTCAATTTCATCTTCACTGTCATCTTCACTTTCATCTTCACTGCTATTATCCATGTCTTCTATCACATCTTCTTCATGTTCTTGGAAAGCATCTTCTTCATGATGTTGGAAACCATCTTCAGGTGGTTGAAAAACATCTGCATTTTCTGAAGGATTAAAATTTTCATTAAAGTAAGGAAGCATTTTAAAAATAAAGATATTAAAACTGGCAGGAACAAAGCAACAAGAGCGGCGAAGCAACAAGAGTGGTGGAAGAAACCAGAATGAAACACTAGCCATAGCCGGCGCGTCTTTTATAACGGTATGCAAATGAGAGGGGTTAGCAGCCGGCCATGACCGGTCATTGGCCCGGGAGGTGGGGGAAGGAGTGGGGGAAGGAGTAGGGGAAGGGGGGGGGGCTCCATTTTTTCGGGGGGGGGGGCTCCATTTTTTCAGGGGGGGGGGTCATTGACCTTTCAGGTCCGGTCATTGACCCTAAGGAGTGGGGATGGACACAGAACCCTCCTTTGCTTACTACTACACGGATCAAACTAGCCATGTACCAGAACTTATTTCTGCTAAGTCGCATGTAAGCTAAATAGCTTACATCCCTAAATTTAAGTCTTAGGTGGCCCTGAAAAGGGCCGTTTGGCTGGGTTTGGTGGACTGCTATGGAGCTTAAGGCATAAAAAATAAGGGACTTCAATGTTGTTTTCCAAATGGATTTCAGCAGGATCGGCTTGTATAAACTTGTACAAATTAAGTGCACAAATATCGCATTTTTCTTCTTCTGGGATGATAAACTTGTATGACAAGTAAGATTTGTATTCATAAACTCCACCATCTATTATAAAATCCAATCTTCCATTTCCTATTGCAGCCGAACCGCATTCTGGACACATATTTGTTCCATCCATAAATTTATACTTAAGGTAATGAAAAACTCCAAAATTTTCCCTATAAAAAGAATACACTTCTTGACGTAGTGTTAGTGGAAGGTTTGCATCTTGAAATGCAAGTTCCACCAACACTATATTTGAAACTATCTGTCGCAAACATAATTCTAATAGAGTAGGCATGTTGCGGCAGTGGCCTCACGGATTAGAATGAAGACTCTGGAGTAGCTAGTATAACGGTTAAATGAAAGTAGACAACCGGTCATGACCGGCCATTCACCCAGAGGAGTGGTAGGGGAAGGAGTAGTGGGGGAAAGGGGGGGGGCTCCATTTTTTCGGGGGGGGGGGCTCCATTTTTTCGGGGGGGGGGGGGGTCATTGACCTTTCAGGTCCGGTCATTGACCCGAAGGAATGCAGACAAACACAGAACCATCCTTTACTCACTACTCACATGAAAGTAGGTCACGAGACTTAGAGTGTTAAAAAATAATGGGGGAGAAACACAACGCTATAACGCGTTGTGTTTCTCCCCCAGTATTTTTTTAAGCAATAATTTGGAAAAAGCTATGTGAATTTACTTGCTACGCCCCCACCTTGTAATACCATCCAGTTTGTGTCTGAGGAGATAGTCTTTAGAGTCTAACTCATAAACTGATTTCTCTTTGCGCAAGGATTCAATCACTTTAATATTATATCTTAAGCCGTTACAAGTTGCCAAAATGTGTTCGTTGTCAATAACACGTTCAAAAAAATAGACACAACCTCTCTTAAGCCTATTTCCTTTCACACCAATAATTTTGGATTGGTATTCAACAGTGGGGGTTTCTGTCACTTGTGGTTCAGAAATGTGTTTTACGACATGTACACGGCAAAAACTTTCGTTTTTTACACATTTCCTCCCACAAGGTGATCCTTTCTTAATTCCCCTAGTAAGCATTTCAGGGCAAGTAGTGGGACGGCTAAATGCCCTACGACGCTCTTCTTGTAATAATTGAAATTGCTCTGAAGGAGCGGGTTTAGGAGTAGGTTTAGGAGTAGGTTTAGGAGCTGGTTTAGGAGCTGATTTAGGAGATGGTTTAGTAGCAGATTGAGAGGAATCAGTTTTATGATAGGTATGATCTTTAGGTGTACTAAGTGGTGGGGTAGGAGGCAATGGTGATAGTGGGATAATAGGTGTGCTAAGACGATGAACAATGGTTTCAACGGAAGGGGTATTAGGATAGTGATGAACTGGCTTCTGCGGTGGCGGCATAGTAGTTGATGGTGGTGGCGGCATAGTAGTTGATGGTGGTACGGAGTCCTTTGAAGGCGAAGGCGAAGGCGGTGAAAAAATACTACGAAGTCTAAAAGTGTTAGTTGGCGGAAGAATAGCTCTAGAAGTTGAAGGTTCAGATGCAAGTCGGTTCTTGTAGCAATCAGGAAGGTTTTTGAGGCGAAGAGTTTTCTTAGGTGCAGGAACAGCTGTAGTAGAAATAGAAGTCGAAGTAGAAGTAGTAGTCGGTACAGAAGACATGGTTATAACTCTAAGTTCGCAGCGTAACGTCTGGAATCAGAATGAAACACTGGCCGCGGCTGGCTCGGCTTTTATAACGGTATGCAAATGAGAGGGGTTAGCAGCCGGTCATGACCGGTCATTGGCCCGGGAGGTGGGGGAAGGAGGTGGGGGAAGGAGTGGGGGAAGGGGGGGGGGGAGGGGGGGGCTCCATTTTTTCGGGGGGGGGGGGGTCATTGACCTTTCCGAAAGTGGGTCAAGGTCATTCAAGATTTATAATGATCCAAGGTGATGGGAACAGTAATACTGTTCCCACCACCCTGTTTGCCTAGCGGTTCCCACTCCCAACCCACTAGTTACGTTCTGCAAGGGAGGTCCCTGGGCCGTCCGCATCAAAGCGTAACTTCCCGTCCGCATCAAAGCGTAACGCTAAATAGGGAAACTGGAACAGCTAATGCAGAAACGCAACTCTAACCCCACCCAAACTAATCCCACCCATCATATTCCTAAACAAAATGCAAAAAAAAGTCCGACTTGCGGATGTCCCACCCATTTTAAATGAAGTTCAACTGAACTTCTGAATTTACAGTTAATCTACCCCCTAACATCTAGCTGTAAGGCAAAACAAATGCACAAAACAAACATAAATTATTAGTACCAACACATCATTATTAAAAACCAAATAATTCAACACAACCAAATACCATCATTATTCTTAAAAATTAATACACCTTAATGCTAAACCCAACTTATAACTAACATCGCAATGCGCAAATTATTTCTTAAATTAAATACACCTTAAAACTAAACACACACACACACACATACCACATTGCATTAAAAAACGCAACATAGTAGAAGAAGTTCAAATATATATAGGCCTACTATATATTTGAAACCTCTTGCTGAGTCGCCAACAACCTTTCGCTATGAAAGTTTGTTGGCGACTGAAGCAAAGATATAGCTCCTATCGCTCCTCGGGTTTTCAAGGAGTGGGGGAAGTTGTTTCACTCCAGTACAGTGTTCAATCCAGTCCAATTCGCAGCAGTGTAAAAGGAAGGCGAAGGAGTGGGGAGCAGCATATGCACAGCAACGCAAAACCAAGGTTTGAGGTTAGAATTATCCATGTGCAGTAGCGCTAAAGTGAGTAATACAGGACTAGGCGCATGCGCAATAGCATAGTCACTATTCCGATCCGGAGAACTCGTTGCATGCGCAGCAGGTTTGAGGTTAGAATTATCCATGGCAGCTGCCATATTTAGTCTGGTTTCACCACATAAAGTCAACAACCGGTGGTGACCGGCCATTGACCTGGAAAAGTGGGGGAAGGAGTGGGGGAAAGAGTAGGGGAAGGAGGGGGGGCTCCATTTTTTCGGGGGGGGGGAGGTCATTGACCTTTCCGGTCGGTCATTGACCCCAAGGAGTAGGGATAGACACAGAACCCTACTTCTCTTACTACTCAAGTGAAAGTCGGTCAACCAGTCATTTGCTTGCCATCTGCCGCCATCTGGCTGGAGTTATTGCCTCTATAAAGGTGGGTAGTTTATTTCGCTACAAACATTCATTGCCTCGCATCCGCTCGGTCATCATCTCTCGTTAGTTTTATGTTATGACTACTTCACTTACTAGGTTTGAGGTTAGAATTATCCATGAAATAGCCTTTGTAAATTCTAACCTATAAAATTACTACTCTGGCTTTCTGTTTCAATTTCTTTTACACTTCATTTTATATCTCAGTCTTCTTTTAACTTCTGAACTTAACACATCGATTATAATGACTGCACAATGTTTAAAATTAAAGCTTTTGCGAACACAACACATATTACGAAGTACTTCTAAACCTTCAATTTCAAAGTGTAAAACTAATTTAAATAGAGTTAGGAAGAAGTACAGTTTTAACCCATTATACTATTCAACAACTTCTCAGGTTAATGTTGATGATAGTGTTATTTACGACATTTTACGTTCTATGTTACACTTAAATAACTTAGAACTTGTTACACCTATCGACTGTGTTCAACAAGTTTTTTTATTTTACCCCCACCATTCCCTATATAAGGGCCCCGACAATAATTCCTACTTCATTATCTTCTATGCTCTTCAGCTAACAACATCTCCACTCTAATTCACACTACAATAATAATGGAAACCAACCAAGAAAATGTTCAAGTTCATGAAATATCATCAACAACTCATCCAAGGGAAAATCCTTCTAGAAATTCAACTTCAACAACTCCTCAGAACCCTGTACAAGTTCCAGATGTATCTTCTACAACAATAAATGATGTAGAAGCTATTCTTCAATCCCTTGTCGGTTTCGACTGACCTGTATGATGATCACCGATAAACTGAACTCTTAGAGTTCAGTCTTTTTTAAAACCCCCTCCATATGACCTTGAAGCAATTATCCCCTCTCCTTTATACACTAACTCCTACTTCAAAAATTAACACCATCTCCTCACCCCTTCTCCACCCCTTCATTTGATTTAGCCTCTCCCCACCTGAAGCTATATGGCATGGCATATGGCGGCAGCGACTGATTTGGCAGCTGGCCGATGGCAGCTGGCCGGCAGCGGCTGGCAATTGGCACGACTTCCGTTTTGAAAGTAACCAAACCCCACTACTGACAGGAAATAAAAAATTCTTAAAGAAATAACAGGATTATGTTTTTTTTATTTAATATTAAAATTTTTTTGGTTTACGTAATTATAAAATTAACCCTTTAACTTTACACTCGGGATGTTAATTCAATAATCTAGTGTTTATTTAAAGCTAATTATGAATAAAGGTGAATATAATGAATTCATGAATACAAATAAACTAAAGATCATCCATTTAAAGTTACACTGCGACACCCAAAGCACGGCCGTGTTCCACTTGTTAACCACTTTAGTGTGTTTGTTTGAGACTCGATCAGCCAATCGCTGATACTCACGACCGGGTCTAGGCTATTATTGTTGTTAAAGAGTTAATTTTTGTAACCGCCGAACAATGCGGAGACTTTAATCTACAAACTCGGAAAATGTTCTTCCCGAAAAACTCAGATAACTAGACAATCACTCAGAATACGTTAACTTGGACTCAGCGGAGTTATTCGTCAGATAAAAGATAATCTTTGAGACGAGATTCGGTCGTTGTTGCGGTATGAATAGTGAAGATAATGACCACTCGATTGGTATTTTCAAACATTTACATTGTCCCTCTCACATGTATTATATTCCGTACTCGGAACTTCTCGAGGCGCCTATTTAGTTACAGACAAATTCATTATATTAGTGTCATATTCTGTACATATGTAGAAAGCATATTTTTCCAGTTTCTGTCCCTTCCGTAACGCCCGCCAAAATAACAAATCTGGTACTTCCAAATTTTGGAAAAATGCATTGGAAAAATGCCTCCCGGGCCGGCTCCCCATGCTGCAGCATGGATCTCATGGCATTCGGACCGTACCTGGTATATGCCGAGGGCCCATTTAATATTGTATGGTTTATACGATATTTTTTAAAGGTGCTAGAAATACCTGTTGGTCAATAACACAAGTAATACAGATTAGTTAGTTCCGTTAGGTTAAACAATCTTCTTTGCCGACTGTAGTTTTATACTTGTCCGCGTGGTTGAGCTGCTATCGCATACCCAGATTGATTCATTGTTTGTGTATTTAGGTAATGTAAGAATAAAATATTGTTTTCCATTATTTTCAATAGATATATTTTTAATCAAACTTATTTGAACATTTTAAACCAAAATAATAATTTTTATGAATAGTGTAATTTAAATTGCAGCAATTCATGTCTCGCATTTAAAAACGTGTAATGTTTAGTATACTTTGATGAAAAATTTAATTGGTAATGGTGTACGTTAAATGTTGGCCAATCAAAATCCATCTACTGGCGCGGTTACTTTAAAATATCTGCATGTCGCCTAACGATCTAAAATGATCTAATGCCGCGATGTTCGAAGCGGCAACGCTGCAAGAGAGTGAGTCGATGTTCGAAGTGGCAACGCTGCACCACAGTGAGTAAGGATGACCATGTATATTCAGTCATTCCCCGGTACGCAGCCGTACTGACTGGTATAGTAGACCCGATGTCCTCAACACATTTTTAGTTTATCCATCGTGAGTGGCCACCGGAACTGAGTATTAATAAATATGAGTCGTTCGTTGCACGTCGATACTCGACGGAAACAGCTTCAACTTTATATGAAACTAGTACACGAGTTGCTCGAAATCGAGCAATTTTACTTTTATACAAAAATATTTTTATATTTTTTTTACAAATTTTACTTTTATATAGCTCTAAATCAATGACATCCGATCAATCCAATATTGTGAATATCTTTAATCGCCAAAACCTACACGTATTAACAGCTGATTAATAACAGATGTTGAAATGCTTTATTCAATCTTAATGTTATTTAAATGGGAATTTTTTATTTCAATGGTGGATAGCTCCTTTATTTTCAGTCATATTTTCATCAGTTTTTGCGGAAACAACTACAGACCAAGCCCTATCCAACGACACCAAAATCTTGAAAATCTGTTAAAAATTGTAGGAGGAGTTCTGACCACAAAAAAAAAACACTTTGCGTATTAAATAAGTATAGATTCTTAAAGCATGAGTTAAACGACAAACACTTCAAGAATAAAACAGTGACAAGGTAGCAGAAGAGAAAGAAAAACATTGGTACGATTTTAAATATAGCTCTGCATTCACTAAGTTTTTCTGTCATATAATATGTTTGAAAACTTTGACATCAACAGATGTTTAGGGGATTTATATATGTAGATTACTGAAGATGATTTTTTAAAAATATAATATAATAATATTATATCTATAATATATACAGCCCTATGTGTAACTGACTGACTCACTGATGATAGTAATGTCCTGAAGCGACCGTTTAAGATAGAGACTTGAAATTTGGCATGGACATTCTTTGAGATGTTTCAATTTAGGGAAAATCATAAAACTACGATTTTTTTACTTTTAAACTATAAAAAAGGTAAAAAATATAGATTTGTCGGTAATCTAGTTCAGCCGTGTGAGCATATATCACCGTTTGGGTAACGTAGATCTTGCAGGTTTAGTTCTCGCTCGTGTTTAATTGATCTCTTACAACTACACCCGTGTTTGATACAAATATTGTATTTCATACGAACATGAACATCTTCATGTACACGACGGTGATTCGATGCATTGAGAGCGGGTTATTTCACCAGGGTAATACTAGCTTTGATTTTATTATGCCCAAAAACTACAAATTTTCAACTTTCAAATTATAAATATACCGAGGTGTCGGTAAGGAAGTAGGTTGGTTCTTAAAGATATCGCTTGGAGCGCTATTATAGTCGCTTAGTTCTCGCTTGTATTTAAATGATGTATTTTAACTACACCTCTTCCTGATAATTACTCTCAATTGGGTGCATAGTTGTTTGCGTATGGTTTTCCTTCTGATTGTTGTGTTATTATTGAAAATGAAGTTTACTGAATCGAAAGCGTATATTTACATTTAGGTGATGTCCGCTATGATTTCTATAGTAACTTTAAATTAAGGTCGCTTAGTTCTCGGTTGTATTTAAATTATGTCTTTTAACCACACCTGTTCCTGATGAAGTTTTCGTGACAGTTTTGCTGAGCAGTGATCTTAAGCGTTGTATAAACTACGTTAGTGTAAATTTCAGTTTACAGTATATTGTAATATAGCTGTAACTGTAATATAGCATTTGTTTTAAGGATGGTGAAATAAATTTAATGCACGTACTCTAAAGTAATACGAAAATGTTGATTGAAATGTGAGGTTCTCGTTTCGTTTTATTTAAATTCATTTGTTCATATTGGCTATTGCTATTACTCTTGTCTTTTGAGAGACGATTGAGCGTAGTGCTGGAATACTTTGTTACAATATTATATTATTAATTTTATCATTACTATGGTGAGCTCTACGAAGCTTGTGCGAATACTTTAAACATATTATTCTAGTACTGCATATTTTTTGCCGCAGTAACGCCCGTAAAGTAAATGATTAATTGCTAAAAATATTGTAGGTCTTACTACATTTTCTAGACTTTAGTCTTCTCATGCTGGAAAATTTCTTGTAGGTTTTCGCACAAAAAAACCCTAATACAGTAATTATTCTTAATTTTCTACTATTTGTATGCTGTCTCTCTATATGAATCCCCAGATTGAATATAGCGCTTCAGTTGATAGTTCTGGTGCAGTTTTACTTTGAAGGTTGAACGTGTCCCAACACGTTTGACATCCGGTCTTTGACCTATTTGCTGCCGTCCAATCAGGCTTAGATTTTAGTTTAGGAAACGATTGAACATATCAAGTTATAGAACGATTGAACTTTCCATTCTAACCTTGGCTAATGTTTACCTACTTCCGACGTTTTTTTTAAACCATCTACATATCTGATGACCCATCAGGCTGAGAAATATTATAATAACCAATTGAATTAAACTCAATAGTAATTTTTCTCGCTGCCACTTTGTCCGTCAAACTTCCTCAATGCAGTGCTCTCACCTAAAGTCTCGATTAACCCTATTATTGTTGTAATTTAAAACTATTCTATACTTATCAATTATTGTAACTCTTTCAGTATATTTTAATTTAACCGATAATCCTTTTTTGGCTATTATTTCACAATTGTTTTTTTTTAATACCATTGGTTGAAAATGCATAATGTACGCCGATTTTATGGTTCTTAAGTTGCAACTTTCTTCATTTTAAGACTATATAAAGACTTAAAGACTTCATGATTATAGTACCTAATACCCTGTGATCTATTACATACTACTAGGGCTCTATTTTTATTAATTTTCTGAACTAATATATATATATATATATATATATATATATATATATATATATATATATATATAACATTTAAAATTGTTAAACTAATAATTTCTGATTTTGAATGATAAAATTGTTATCGTTTCTCTATATGGTACATATATGATTCCTGCGTTTCTTGGCCACCCCGTGGCGGAACTGAAGCATCTTAGCCTATACCATTTTTTTTTTTTATAATTTCATATATTTTGATTTTGTCCCGTTTTTCTTCTATTACATACAACGATCCTCTATATAAACTTATAATTTTATTCCACTTTTATCTTTTCAGAATACAGCTATTATTACCTCAATCATGTGCAATCATAATCGTATCTCCAAATTTTTACACAACTTTTGAGCATGACTATTTACATAGTTCATTAATATTTCACAACTCCATTATATTTTTTACGAATTAAGGGGGGAGTGGGATTATACCATGAGCCGTGAGCAAATTTCAAAGCTTATTATTATTTATTGTGAGTAGTGTGTATTGGCGGCTTCTGTTACTGCCGTTGGAGTTGAGCCCTCAACTAGCCTGTTCATTGTATGAGGTTTTGACAGTAATTTAAGGAATTGGGGCAACCAATTATTGGGTTGGACCCTCCATCAAGCATAACACCTAGAATATTTACATAAATAATATTTATCTCACAGCTCAATTTTTTTTAAACTATTTACTAAGGAGGAGTATTAAAACCTACTAATAGGAGATTATTAAAGCTTTTTTTACTATCGATTGTGAATTTAGAGTATTAGATAGTTTTGTTACTGTCTCGGCTGACCCGTTCTTCGGTTGGAACTAACCTGTTTAACAACTTGACTTCTTATTAATTTACCAATTTAGGGAAACCCCTAAGGGGCATGGGGCGAAGCCCCATCGAGCCGTAGGCGAGTCTAACATATATACTCCCGCAGGTGTAACTCACTGATGTATATAAAAGTTCGGACGGAACCGTTCAAGTTAGAGACTTGAAATTTGGCATTCACTTAGCTTACATTATTTACATTCAGAAAAAATTCTAAAAACTAGCAATTTTTCATTTTAAATCAATAAAAAAGGTAAAAAATGTAGTTTTGTCGGTAACATAGTACACCCCATGTTCACACCATAGTGTCGGTAATGTAGATTACTTACCAGGTTTATTTCTCGCTCGTTTTTAAATAATATCTTTCAACTATACCCGTGTTTGAACTGGGCTATGCGTCACGATTAACTTTACAAGACTTGTTGTGAAGAAGTAATTTATTCTTGAATAATTATTACTTGAGAAGTTTAAGTTCACCCAGTACTTTTAGAGAGAAACGTGAACTTATTTTTGGTTTTCTGCTATAGCTGCAATCACAGTTAGTCCTATAGAATATCTGAGACTTAGCGAATATATTTCATATTACTACAACTTTGTTTGAGATATACTTATTAAGCCGATATTAAGAGCTCGAAGAAAGGAACCTTACCTAATTTCTAGGATTTTTATTGACACACTGCGAAACATTTCATATAGTTTTGTTGCATGTAGCTGAATTTTGCATTTTGCTTCTCGATAAGCTTGAAGTTTTCTATTAACTTAGCTTTAGTATTAAAATTAAATTCATTGTATTTAGAAGTGTAACACCCTACAAAAATTAGACTTAAAATTTCATAACTAATGCCAGCTAATATTATGTGTTATTTTTATCGTTTTGTTGGTCCTTTACCTTCCAGTCAGTTTTTAAGTTAACTTATTTATTTATGTGGGTGGCTTACCATATGTAGACATTTTTTATAACGACTGTAATTTTATTTATTTCCTTCAATATTGCCCATGCACATATCTTGTACGGCGCCGATATCAATAAAAGTACCAAACATAAAAAATAATTGTGATGAATGCCAATATTATGTATTTTATTTTGCCTGTTAGGCGGAACGGGGTGTTTTTCAATTGTTAGGCAACTGATTGTTTTGAATTGTTTGTTCCTTAGCGATGTTTTACATTGTTTGTTACTTACTGACCTAAAAATTGGGCCTCCAACTACTTGAGGTAAATTTGCAATTATTAACTAATATTTGAAATACTTTTGTCAGTAATTATAGTAATATTGTATTAAGAAAGTTGAAGTTTTGTATTAACTTAGCTTGACAGTGATATTTAAAAAAAATTCACTAGGTTTAGAAGTTTAAGACTTTAAAAATATTGAACTTAAAAAAATATAATTAATGCCTGGTAATACTCGTATTATGTGTTTTTCTTTAACCTGTTCAATGTGAATGAATTACTCTGTTACATAGAATATTGCGGATGAGGAACATAAATCTATCTTAAAAAAATTTGACTTTTTGTCGTATCTCAAATCGTTATTTTAAGACCGTTTTGCAACTTTTATTATTACTGAATTTGATATTCTGTAACTTGTTACTAGGCCTAACTACAGTTAAATTGTATTTAAAGTTCGAATTTTTAATTCACTGAACTTATACAATATCCTTGTAACTTCAACAGAATTTATGAGCAGTAACTAGAATAATTATTATAAAATTTTTATTTCATAATTAAATTTTTATTTTGTAACGAACAGTATTTTTGTGAATAGTCGTTGGCGTTTTCCAAACCGTTTGTTCATATTTTTCTATTTTTGGTTTTTGTGAAATTATTTATATTTTTATTGATCTGCAAAATAGTTTATTTAGCTTAGTCATTCTACATTTTCATTTATTTTACATCCCCTGACGATTAGTTTATTACAGTATAGTTGCTTTTATAATCCATATTAATAATACTTAGATATAGTACATAGAAACCACACATTAACCTACACTCATAAACTGATAAGTACAGTTAGAGTATCAAACAAAATTAACAATTTTAACTTAAAATATTATGTTAAGATTTTAAATGTTTGAGACTTGCTAAACTACAAACTAATTCGGCGAACACAACGAGGGGTATGGGGGTGGAGGCCTCAACTAGCCTGTTCAGTGCTCGAGACTTTTACAGCAATTAAAGAATAGGGGAAACTATTTAATGGGATTGGGGGTGGAGCCTCCATCCACTATAATACCTAGAATATTTGCTTAGTTGATTATGATTTCACAATTTTCTATTGTTTTACGAACTAACGAGAACTAGGAAGTGGTTTTAAAACAAGCTACAGGCGATTTTCGTATTAGCCGGCTTTCTTACTGTCTGCGGAGCAGTTCTTCGGTGGACTTAACCTGCTACAACTCCACTTTTCAATAATTTACGAATTTAGGACAAGCCCTAAGGGGGAATGTGGGTGGAGCCCTGCGTCCAGCATACTACCTAGAATATTTACGTAGTTAATTATAATTACACAACTCTTTTAATTTTTATACTAAAATAGGATAACAACGAAGGGGTATAAAAAATAGCTAAAGGAAAATTCAAAGGTTTTTATTATTATTGATTTGAGTAGTGTGTATTAGCCGGTGTTACTGTCTCGGCTGTCCAGTTCTTCCGTGGAACTATCCTATTTCATACTTGACTTTTTATTAATTTACTAATTTAGGAAAACCACTTATTCGGGGCAACTCCTAAGGGGGCATGGGGGCGGAGCCCCCATCGAGCCGTAGGCGAGTCTATAATATATACAGCCCCATGTGTAACTGACTGACTCACTGATGATCTTAAATTCCTGAAGCGACCGTTTAAGATAGAGACTTGAAATTTGGCATGGACATTCTTTGAGGTGTTTCAATTTAGGAAAAATCATAAAACTACAACTTTTTTATTTTTAAACTATAAAAAAGGTAATAAATATAGATTTGTCGGTAACGTAGTTCAGCCGTATCAGCGTATATCACCGCGTGGTATCGTAGATCACACTTCAGGTTTAGTTCTCGCTCGCGTTTAAATGATCTCTTTCAACTACACCCGTGTTTGATATACTCATTGTTTCCTTCGATGGATAGACTCTAATATATATTGTAAACTACGGCGTTATTTTGTATTGAGAGCGGGTTATTTCACCAGGGACCCAGGGTTATACTAGATAATATATACAGTGATAATTCCCTAATTTGTAGCTTATGCAGCATATGCGCTATCTTGAATGTTTACCAAAGGTGAATTTTCTTCTCCTACTATGAATTAATTTCCCATGGCGGGTGAATAGTCGCTTAGTTCTCGCTTGTATTTAAATCATGTCTTTTAACTACACCTGCTTCCTTGCTGTTGGCAACGTTAGTATCCCTCATATATAACAAACCGTTATCCATTTGACTTCAAAATAGCAATGAGATTATGCTGCATTGAAAGCTCGTTTCCTTTATATATTACACACATCATAAATATCGTATGTTTTAGGGAATTTTTAAATAACTGTTTAGCTGAACTAACATATTTAAATGTAGGTTCTCGTTTTGTTTCAATTTATTTTAGATTACTTATTCAAATTCACACGGGATTATTCTCCGCCGAACTTCGCATTGAATAGATTTTCTGTGAAGCTTGAGCCGTGATCTTAACGTAACATACTTCGATTACTTTGTACAATACTTAATAGACAGTTTATTATTATCTTTCTGTTTGATTTATATTCAGTGTCTTATATTTGAATTTTTCACACTTAAAATTTGTTTTTGAGAATGTTTAAATAAGTGTTGAACAAAAGTAATAGATTTAAATGTTAGGTTTTCGTTTAATTTCAATTTATTTTAGATTACTTATTCAAATTCACCCCATGAGAACCCCTCAGCCGAATTACGCATTCAATGAATTTTCTGTGTAGCTCGTGCCGTGATCTTAACGTTATGAATTTTGCTGTGAAGCTTGAGCTGTGATCTTAACGTAACATACTTCGATTACTTTGTACAATAATTAATAGACAGATATTTATTATCTTTTTGTTTGATTTGTATTCAGTGTCTTATATTAGATATTTTTTTCACACTTATAAATATGTTTTTGAGAATGTTTAAATAAAAATTGAACAAAAAGAACAGATTTAAATGTTAGGTTCTCGTTTCATTTTCACCTCATTCCAGATTACTAATTCAAATTCACCCCAAGTTAAGCTTTCGGCCGAATTTCGCATTCAATGAATTTACTGTGTTGCTCGTGCCGTGACCTTAACTTCTATTACTTTGTATGATAATTAATAGACAGGTAATTATTATCTCTCTGTTTAATTATATTCAGTGTTT
This sequence comes from Neoaliturus tenellus, assembly GCA_030545055.2. Lineage (NCBI taxonomy): Eukaryota > Metazoa > Arthropoda > Insecta > Hemiptera > Cicadellidae > Neoaliturus > Neoaliturus tenellus. The sequence continues at coordinate 15,540,374 of CM061531.1, read as the reverse complement.
TACATTATATTTTAGTACACACTTAAAATATGTTTTTGAGATTTTTTAAATGAATATTGAACAAAACAAACAGGTCTTTATGAATAAATTATTATTTCACAGGTCTCGATTTTATATTCTTATAATTAGTTGTTTGTAATAGTAGGGGTTTTTTGCGGATCAACCCCGTTTTTATTCTTTCCTATTATTTTGTTTTCATGTTATTTAATTCTTGTTTTCGCTCATTGATTTGAATGTTATACGCTATTTCAGTGATTTAAACGTTTTTCTTCTATCTCCTGAAATTTACAAGTTTTTATTTGAGTTGGGTCAGGCATGGGATTATGCCAATTTTCCCATAATTGTATCTCTATTTAGTACCAGGTTAAACGAGCCTTGCTCGTTGGTTTTAATTGACTTTTGTTATAGTGTCATGGTAATCAAGCTATTAAATCTACACCAGACTCTTCACAGATAACAGCTGTTAAAAAACTGCTTAAAATTTATGTTCCTTTATTTTTGTTTACTTTTAGTTGTTATTTCGTTACCAAAATAGCAACCTATAAGACCAATGTTAAAAATAACGATTTTTAAACTTAAATTTAGACCAACTTCGATTTTTCCTGGGACTGAGGCTGTTTCTAAACTTATTTGTGGGCAAACACTCGTGCAAAGCTTAAGAAAAATCTAACAGCTACATTTCGAGATCGTGGAACACACATCCCTTCAGACATAGCTTGTATTATATTATAGGATAGGATAACAGAGAAATATTTGTTACCATAACTACTACGATTAAATATAATGATAGCAACAACAACAACTATAACTCTATTAATTGAAATTTCTTTTCATCTAACACAACAACAATCGTCTAATCTAAAGTATATTTTTTTACCAGCATAACACCTAAAATATTTAAATAAATAATTATAAATTCACAGCTCAAAACTTTTAAACGAATTCTAATTACGAAGGGGTATTAAAACCGATTCATATGAGTTTTTTAAAAGCTTTGTTTACTATTGATTGTGAATTTTGTGTATTTGACGGTTTTGTTACTGTCTTGAGTGTGCAGTTCTTCCGTGGAACTAACGTATTTTAAACACGACTTTTTATTAATTTAAAAATTTAGGTCAACCCCTAGAAGGGGGGTCTAGCCTGTTCGGTACTTGAGACTTAGAGCAATTAACAAATTTGGGGCAACCCTCTTAGGGGGCTTGGGGGCGGAGCCCCCATCGAGCCGTAGGCGAGTCTATAATATATACAGCCCCATGTGTAACTGACTGACTCACTCACTCACTCACTGATGATCTTAAAGTCCTGAAGCGACCGTTTAAGATAGAGACTTGAAATTTGGCATGGACATTCTTTGAGGTGTTTCAATTTAGGAAAAATCATAAAACTACAACTTTTTTATTTTTAAACTATAAAAAAGGTAAAAAATATAGATTTGTCGGTAACGTAGTTCAGCCGTATCAGCGTATATCGCCGCGTGGTATCGTAGATCACTCTTCAGGTTTAGTTCTCGCTTGTGTTTAAATGATCTCTTTCAACTACACCCGTGTGTGATACAAACATTGTATCCCTCGATGGATAGACTCTAATTTAATATGAACTACGGTGGTTTGCTGCATTGAGAGCGGGTCATTTCACCATTGACCCAGGGTTATACTTGTTATGATATATACAGTGATAATGCCTAATTTGTAGCTAATGCAGCATATGCGCTATCTTGAATGTTTACCAAAGGTGAATTTTCTTCTCCTACTATGGATTAAATTCCCATGGCGGGTGAATAGTCGCTTAGTTCTCGCTTGTATTTAAATCATGTCTTTTAACTACACCTGCTTTCTTGCTGTTGGCAACGTTAGTATCCCTCATATTTAACAAACCGTTATCCACTTGACTTCAAAATAGCAATGAGATTGTGCTGCATTGAAAGCTCGTTCCTTTAATATTTTTACACACATCATAAATATGTCCCAGGGAATTTTTAAATAACTGTTGAGCAGAAATAACAGATTAAAATGTTAGGTTCTCGTTTTGTTTCAATTTATTTTAGATTACTTATTCAAATTCACACGGAATTATTCATCCGGCCGAATTTCGCATTGAATGGATTTTCTGTGAAGCTTGAGCCGTGATCTTAATGTAACATAAGTAGTGGGGAATGGGGGCTTTTGGCTCAGTTCAAGGTCACCTGAGGGATGACGTCATCGATGACGTCATCGAGGTCAATGACCTCATTGATGACGTCATCGATTGCATCATCGATGACGTCATCACCAATGACGTCACTTCCTTGACGTCACACCCATGACGTCACAAAAATGACGTGCTGATGACGTCATCACCCCTTACGTCACCAAGATGACGTCATCGATGTCACAAAGGTCAAGGTCACGCTGAAACCTAAAATTTTTTGGCACTTTTGCTGTTTCTCGCACTACGCTCCGAGTTTCAGTCAAAGTTACCATGACCTTGACAACTTGGAGCGAAATTGCGATGAGAAACAGCAAAAGTGCTGAGGAAACTTGAAGTTTGCAACGTGACTCTGCCTAAACCGTCATGTGACACCGCTCGGGTGACCTTGAACTGTTCCAAAAGCCTTACTTTAACCATTACTGCAACCGCGATGTGCACCCTACGACAGACACCGAGCGACTGACTGTCCGGCCCCGCGCACTCTAGGTATATGGGAAGTGGTGGGGGGAACTGCGAAGACCTCGGGAAATTCGAAAATGTCAAGCCAGGTAGCACCGTTTCGGTGCTACCTTAAATTTACATGTTAAAGTGTGATGACCTTGAGGTTGACTGTGAACCTGGGGCTTAGGATTGTGTTTAACAGCTTGACGTTTTCGCCAGAGTTCAAGTGTGGTGACCTTGAACCGGTTAAAATTAAAACTGCACAGCAGACTGCACAACACGGATGTGCACCCTACGACAGCTGCCGAGCGACTGACCTCCAGGCCCTGCGTACTCTAGATATATGGGGAAGTGGTGGGGGAAATTTCGAGGTCATTCAAACGGAGTTTTAAAAAAGTCAAAGAGTAGAAAGACTACTCTTGTGAGTCTATAGCGATTTCATTGATAGTGAGTGCTTCGGTATGCCAAGTTGATCTGTATTGACACGCTCCTAAATAATGTTTGCAAAAACCTGCAAAATGATTGTTGCACAATTTGCAGCCAGTTAGCTGTTTTAGTTTAAATTCAATGCAACGTTCAGGGCAACAAGTGTACTTATGCCCTCTCATTTGGTACACATGGAATGTCTTCAACTTCGGTTTCGGCTTCTTCAAAGACTTGCACTTACACATGCACTGACCAAAAGCTTCACATGTTCTACAAGCCAGGCCATCCACCACATCAATGTCATTCGGCCATGAAAAACATTTCTGTTCGCAACAGTAGTTGAGTTGACTTTCCATGTTGCTGCGGTGAAGGTGCGCAATGAAATGATGCTGTAGTCAGTGAGAGTGCACCTTAAATAAACTCAGTGGAGGGGGAAAGGTCAAGGTCATTCAAACAGAGTTTTAAAAAAGATGACTAGTCGTCCTCCTCGTCCGTCGTACTTGGAGAGCTGTCAGACGAAGAGCCCCGCGCAGGTGCTCTCCAGATGAAATGTATATCTATTTGAAAGCGCAGGCCGGGATCTTGTACCATCAACTCCTTTAATCTATTACATACCAATTCCACTTTGTACACATTGTTAATAATCAACACCCAAGGCTTTGGCTGAACATAACGTGTAGTTGAGTCAGCCTCGCAGACAGTTACATCTTCCGGTGATATTGGAGTGTATAAATGTGTAAAATCTCGTTGCTGAGGCTGGCTTGAAGTTGAAGGTTCTGTGCCGACCCTGGTTGCATCAAAATTCAAATCCATTCTACATTCAAGAGGTCCAGGGTTCCCGTTGAATACATTGAGTAATTTTTGATACAAGACTTCCACTTCTGTCGCATCCTGTAAATGAACAGTCCACCGCAAGGGAAATGCTTCGTCCGTAGTGGAGTCAACTTGAGAAAGAGTTCCTTCCGCCATGGCAGCTAAGCAAGGAATGAGGTGAGCTGCAGTCAGTTGTAACATTATCGAAAAGTAGAGGGGGAAATTTCAAGGTCATTTAAATTGGGTTTTAAAAAAAGGAAGGAGTGGAGGGGAAAGTTCAAGGTCATCCAAATTGAGTTTTAAAAAAAGGAAAGAAGGTCACTCCCCATCAGCCTTGTCGTTGTCTCCTACATCTTCATCCGCATTAGATTCACTGTATAGGTAAATCGGTGACATTGGTGAGTATTGCGGTGAGTGTTGACCGTTGTTGTCCTCCTGCCGCAATGTAACTTGCGACCAATCATAGTTGAAATTCATTTGTATTATGATCCCAGGGTTGTCCCGCAGTATTTCTTTCATCCGTTCACAAATTGTTTCCAAATAGTGAACACTGTCGATGGATAGTGTCCAACCTGTACTCGTTCCAACATCAGTAGTGGAGTCAGCTTGGCTGATGGTGTTGTCCACCATGGTTGCTTGTCGAACAAGGAATGACGGGTGATGTGATACTCATGCAGGAACATGGTGAAGTGGTGGGGGAAGTTTCAAGGTCATCCAAACGGAGTTTTAAAAAAAAGGAAAACCTACAAAGTAACATTGAAACTTTCCAACTGATGGTGGCGGGCGTTTTCTTCTGCAACCTTGCCGACACATGTGACTATACCATATAGTATGAAAAGTACAACCATAATAAGGCCGAACAATAAAAGATAGCCGTTGACTATCATAATATTTTCTGAGTGGATCTGCTTTCTTCGTATCGCCCTCTCCTGCATCCTCTTCTTTAACTCGTGGACGAAGTCACAGCAAACGTGAGGACATGTTTTATCCGTTGGTAGGTTTGCCATTGTTGATGTTGTCGGTTTGGCTGTTGAAGATGGAATGAGGTTTCCAATTGTGATGTGCCATGTACATCAATAGTCAAGTGGTGGGGGTAGCAAAGCAGTGGAGGGGGAAGTTTCAAGGTCATCCAAATTGTGTTTTAAAAAAACCTATCTTGTTACTGAGCTCATATGTCAGTAACAAGATAGGTGTTTTTGCTCTTTTACTTCTTTAATATAATGAAAAAATATACATATTCTATTATTGTAAGAACAAGGAAGACAACTGCTAGTCAGCTGAAGTAGTCCAAGTTGTCTGGCTCGGTCTTCATCGACGCCGGTGAGGAAGCCGTGGAGGAGTGTCCAGGCTCTTCTTTTGACTGCCGGGTGTTCCGTATGTTGCAAGCGTAAACTTGCACGTTTATACGGTAGCCTCTTGCCACCATTAGCTGCAACTCCTTGTACAAATCGTTCAGCTCCGGTTGCGTCTTGATAGTCACCTCCTCATAGCTGGCACAGCTTACGTTCAGAGACATCCTGATGTTGCTAGGTTGGCTGCTGGAGTAGAAATGAAGCCAAGGCACAGCGCTTGGAGGTATATGAAAAAGTGGTGGGGGTGTTTGCATTCAAACAGGTTTGACTTGTAGCGTGGTGGTGGGGGTAACTGTGAAATGCAAAGGTCAAAGGTCAAGGTCACCCGCGAAGTTTAAAAAAAAATGCAACATATCAATATGTGACAAACTTCACATATTGATATGTTGCATTTTTTTCGTCTTTTGAATTTTTTTGTTTTTTTTATGGTTTATTTATAAAACGTTACAATAACATATTTACAACAGTAAAACTTAAATCTAACACTGCTGCTTGTCGGCGATGTGGATGGTCAACTCGGTGGAATTGCTACCCGTGCAACCGTGGGAAACCAGGTAGAGACAGCCGGGTTGGATGGAGCGCAGATCCTCGTTCTGGAGGAGATGGACGAACCGTTTCGGCAGGTAGACTTGGAACTTGGGCTCATCCCCCGGAGTGAACGGTGCCTCGCTAAGACTGCAGCAGATGGCCTCTCCAACTGTAGTCTCCATCTTCTTCATGGCGTGGATAATGTAGTGCTTCTCGTCTTTAAGTTCGGAACACTTCTTGACGGGTAGTATGGTAGATTTGGAGTGAGCATTGAACTGCTCAACCAAAGTTTGCAGGAACTGGTGAGATGCCATGGTCGAGATATAGATCGTCTTCTTCGTCTTCTTGCTGGGAGATGTTGTCGTCTCGGAATCTCGAGTAATACTCATGCCAGGTCCCGGTCTGCTCCTCACTTATATAACCCCCGTTACCCCCACCACTCCCCATTTCCCCACTTTGAAGGTAAGATGCGAGTTTATAGGCGTTTTTTAAAGCGCAATGTCTATCTTTTTCATGTTCTGGACTTTTAGTACAAATACAAACATTTTCCATCGTATACTTGTAATTTTTATCCAATTCCACATCATTAACCGGAACATGAGTAAATCCTTCGATCCATCTTTTCTTTTCCAGCCCCTTTGTGTAAATATTGGTAAACTTGTCTGAAAAGTGATGCATAATGTGATACAAGTCCGTGTAACTTGTAAAACCATCATACCAATCGATATGATGGAAGTGTTTTGAAATCCATCTGTTGGTAGTAGCGGCTTTACTGGTTAAAGATGAATAAGAACATGGTGGTTTAAATAAAAACGAATAAGGAACACTTGTATTGATGTCGAAAAACACAAGTTCTTTTATGATAAATCTATCATCATTACCCCGAAACGCTTGGAACTCAATTATACCAGGTTTGGACTTTACTTGTTCTTCTTCCTTGTCCATTGCGAAGATCACTCGTCTGCTCATGACGAAGTCCAAAGGTCAACTGATTTCCACACCACGGTAGGTACGACTTTTATACCCGGCCGTACAGTTGTTGGCGCGTTGGTGTATATTTAACGTGGGCACCGTCCCCGGTAGGCCTAACCCCACAAAGTGTTTGATATTGTTTTTAAAAATTAACCATTGCTGTGTAGTTAATTGTCATTTAGGTTTCCATCTTTACATTTTCCTTGTTTTCATTTTCATCACTAACACTTGATTCTTCTCCTCCTTCTTCTTCCTCTTTTTCACGTTTTACTGATTTCTTATGTAGTTGAGCGTACTTTTCCAATTGTCTCCACATTTGTACTTCATGAGGAACCCTATTGAATATAGAAGTATCTACAGGTCCGTACAATATAGGTGCGTCCGGTTGTTTGTCCAAAGTGTCTTCCAGATAATCTTTAATAATTGAACTTGAAAACACCAGTTGTCTCAAGTATCTCGTTATTGGTTCAGTTGCACAAGTTAGAATAAAAAACTCTTCTCGATTAAGTTGAATCTTGTTATCATGTCTTGTTGTGTCTCTAAACCGCAACTGATGATCACCACGATGTTTAACAATATCGATTTCCACATTTGAATCCAAAAGGCCTACTCTTGTCTTTCTTCCAAACATGTTACTACTTAAATAGCATTCTAGCAGATGCAAGTGTTTCATAAACGATTCCCAAGCGGTGTCCGTAAACAAAATCATTTTGGGTCCATGAGTTAAAATTACAGTAGGGGAATAATCTGTAGATTTCATAACACCGATTAAAACACTTTTGTCCAAACTGGAAGAGATTGGGTAAAATATTCGCAAGAATACCTCACTTAATATGTTAGGAGAAATATTATCTTCAATATCCCTTTTCCTCTTGTGTGCTTTCTTTCTTCTTTTACCTTTTTCCTCAACATTATTACTGGCGTGGAGTTGTCCGCAAGCGTTGTGTTCATCTCCCTCCGGTTGACCTTGAAGATCTAAAAAGTCGGATATCTCCTTCTCAATATCTACTACATTTTCTTGTGTACCACTAGGAGAAGCCATATTGAATAAGATGCTACCCATACAACAACAGGCAACAAACTGATAAGGAGCGAGCTGAACGCTCTGCTTTTATACTCGCGGAATGCATTGGAATGTAGGAAAACCGGTCTTTTACAATACATTTTTAACAATTCCAGTTAAAGGTGTGTATGTTACGATTTTATCATGTAGAATTAAACAGTATGCAGTTGTATTAGCCGATATAGGCGCGTTGAATTCCATTTCTATTTTTATATCTACACTTGATGATTTTACCGATTCATTTTGTTTAGAACAATCGATTACAACTATAGGGTAACCATCTAAGTATTTTTCTGGTGATAGTAAAGGTGCATTCGTTTTACCATAATATGAACTTTGGAATCTTGCATACATATCGTACAATATGCTGTACTTTTTATTAGCGAATGACACATTTAAATTATCGTATGGAAAAAATTGTGAATTTAAATAAACTTTAATATTTTTCAAGTTGCAATGATCAAATTGGCCTGCATGTTTGGTGATGGTGTCTCTTCTGCCTGTTTGTAAACCAAATATAATATACCTGGCTCGTTCCACATAATTAGATGTTTTAACTGTCCAAGTGTGTCGATCCGTAGTTGGCAAGCTGGGATGTTCATGAAATTCCCAACTTCTAAAAGGAATTACAATATCACGATCAGCCTTTAACTTTCTTAATAGTAGCATTCTATGCTCGTCAGCTAATTTTACATGTGGAACTCTCCATACAATTTTGTCTAATGTTAATTTCCATTCTAAAGTTGCATCTGTTGTACCGTCTGGAGCTTTAATAATATCTTTATCGTTTGAAGATCTCAACAAAACTAATTCTTGTTTAACGTTTAATATAATTTTCCTATAATCTTCAGCAAAACCAAGCAACAAACGTAACGGAATATGAAAATCAAAATTTCCATTTGTATCTGGAGTGATTGTGTCTTTTGCAGGTAAAACCCATCCTGCAGGTTGTATTAAATTGGTTTCATTAGGTGATATAGATGTTAATCCCTTTAAAGTTGTTGCAATACCTACTTTTTTAGTAGAATCAACTGTTACACCTGATATTTCATATCTAATTTCATCAAACAGGAAAGCCATGGGATTATTTATAAATGGAACTGTTGTACCAGTAGTAGTACCGTCCTTTTTAGTAACTTTTCCTTCAATATACAAGTAACTTTCACATGGTAGTGTGTAAATGTCTTGATTTTGTATGGGAATACGAATTTCATCGTTATTGTTTAATTTTGATGAAGTGTAAGGGTTGTGGGTGTGATATTCTTTTTCCCATAGGGTTTCGTCGAATGTTGGACCCTGCGCTATATCCAGTATATCCATAATCGGTTAATTGTAATCCAATTCTCTCTAAGAAACGAATGTTCTCGCGTGTTAACTCCTCCACAGCTGAAGAGCTACTAATGCGGTTTCCCGTAGGTTGTTCGCTTTTAAATGTTAAACCCATGATTTTGTATTAAAGTGTTGATTTTAAATGTAATCTAACCGTAATAGGCTCTTCTCGGAAATCTATCAAGTTACCGTCTTGATCCAATACGTTCAACACGATGTCTGAAATGAAAGTGGTGTTCAAAGGTAGATATACCAGGTTTTGCGGCTTTTCAACAATTTTAAATCCAGGTGGTACACTGGGGTAAAAAGTATGTATTATATGAGTATTTGCTCCATCTCTGTAAGCTCCTTGTATAATATTACAAGTTATGTCTATACTATTGACTTTTAATATTGTTACAGTTTGTTTACCGGAATGTGTTTTATTTGGTTCTAAAATTGCTCCATCTTTGGGAAATCCTAATAAATCACCAATTGAGTCTGACTTACTGAAATCTATATAATATTTTGAAGTAAGCTCAGCTTTCATTGTATTGTTATTACCTTTTAGCGTTATATTGTCTTTTCCCATTTTATTTTGCAAAAATTCATTAATATGATCAATTTCATAAGAACCTGTGGGTAGAGTGCAAACTTCCAAGTCTGTAAACTTCCCACTGGCATCTTTTCCTTTATAATAATGCAATAAGTTATTTTTACCTTCCGTAACATTGGGAATAGAGTTGTAAGTTGTAAAATCCAACAGTGCTGCCTCCCAAAATCTTCCTTTTTGCAAGCGTAACGCTGGAAAAAGGATACTTCGTAAAGTGGACGATTTTCCTGTTAATGATACCGTATAGGAAGACATCTCAATAGTGACTGATACTTTTAGCTAGGAATTCCAAACATAAATGGCCGCATATTGAAGTATTATCAGGTTGTTCTCTTTTATAGTTGTAATATATGTTTTTAGCAGATTTAAAGTAATGTTCAAGTTCTTTAGGTGGTGGCAAATTTCCAAAACTATCAAAATAATATACATTACTATTTAGTTTCTTATAACACACCCAATGGGTGCCGGGCCCTTCAGTATTATCCAAATTTACGATTCCAGTCTCATTTTTCCATATTTTCTTTGGTAAACTGTCTTTCATAAATACTCCGCGGAAAAATGGTATTTTTAAACAGGAAATATATTTAAATAATTCAACATTAGTCAACGCTTTATGCGGTATAACCAATTGATTTCTTTTATTTAATATGCACGATACGGTCTTAGGTATAGACCAGCCCCGTTTTTTACCATTGACCATATTGTCGGTTTTTTATTATTTTTCCTTGGAGAACGTCTTTTTAGTCTAATATTACCACCATGTTTTCTCTTGCTTGATCCTTTTTTATTCTTACCCCTCCTTTTTCCACCTCCTACCGCTGTTTTAGCCTTCATACCTGCTGTTACCGCTAAAGCTGCTGCTTTTTCCGCAATACTAGCGTCACTAGACTTTACTCGTTGCCAAGCTATATTCGCTAGCTTTTTATCAGCGATTGACCTATTTTTTGAATCGGTAAACGTGGAATATGCGATATCGTGTTCTTTACAAGCCTGATCTAACTTATTTATGCCTGGATCACCTCTTTCCAGTCGTTTTTTCAATTTAGTTCCTGGTCCGCAATACTGATAACCTCCCGGTATATGAAATTCGTATGGTAAAGCGTCTATTGCTCTATTTACGATAGATCCTACTGGAATTCGATTTAAGGCTTTACTTAATAGAGAAACCGCTGTGGACGTGATCCCACCTCCTTTCCTTACAGTGTCTCGATATGGACTGGTGTAATGAAATGCCATGATTGTCTTTTATATTCAAAAAGCGTAACCTATGTGTTACCTCTATGACAGGTTGCACATAAATGATGTAATTTATGGTGTTATTTAATTAAATATCAAAAGTACCCCAATCTGTTGATCTAAACTTTTGTGTATTATGATTAAAAAAGTATTTATAAAGAATTTCTTGTTTAATCCATGCACTTCTCATTTTTTCATCAATAGGTTTTTGTTGTCCGGCTGCAATATAATTATGCATATCAAATAATAAATTACCTATTACTTTAACAAGAAAATTAACAGTTACAGCGTTATCAGCATAATCAGGGTCTGCAACATTTGTTAATCGTTTGTTATCACAATTCCACCATTGTTTTCCAGTTGGCTCTAATTGTATTATCTGTTCATAAGTAACAGCATCACCAGGCTTTTCACCAATACCTAAATTTGTCAATGACTTTCCTTTACCATCCCAAACACTATTGTTTTCTTCAAGTAAAGTAAACTTTTTATTTCCCTGTACAAATACATCTCCTTGTCGTGTTACTACTTGGTCTTGTTTCACAAAACCAGATGTTTCTTGTTTTATAGTTTCCTTTATTTGCCCCACCGTTGCACCATCTGATGGTGCAGAACCATCTTTTACATTCGCTAAACAATTACCAAAGCAATCAATAATTCCTACATCACGTGTAATACAATGATCTTTGATGTATTTTAAATTTACAGCATCATTTTCATTCTTTGGATAACCTATATCGTTAATAACAAATTTATAAAAAGAAAACCCATCTTTTGTCTTTTCAGGTATTATAGAATGTAAATAGCGTCTATTTATGCTGTCTTTTTCATCTACAGGGTCTGCTACGTTAGATATACGTCGATTTTCAGCATTATACGTTTTTCCATCGAATTTTAACGTATTTTTCAATTCCGATGATAAATAACCTCTGTTTATTGCATCAGCGTTTTGATTTGGCTTACCGACGTTGGAAATTCTATGATTACCCGCGTTATATGTGTTTTTGTCTAGTTTCAGTGTTGGTAATATCTCTTTTTTTAATACTTTTAAATTTATTGCATCATTTTCATCTGTGGGATCATTAATGTTTTTTAACCGTTTATTACTAATATCATAATCTCCATCAGGTGTTTGTGGTAAGCCAGCACCTCTTTTTAAAGTATTAAAGTAATATAATCCATCCGAGGAATATCGTCCGAACTTGTCAACACTCATGGTGCAACTGAATAACATTCTAGAGTGTAACCCATTTTTATAATATTAGTCTCGATTTCTAACCCATATCAGTTTTTATACAAATTCTTAGTCTTTATCAGTTACATTTTCATCGCTCCCGGGACATTTAAAATATTTAAAATTTCCACTAACTAATGCTCCGTCTGATTCATTTCGAAACACATGATTTTTATGAATAAATTGTTCACCAGACAATTTTCTAAATCCGCTAAATGAATTTGGATCTGCAATTAATATATTTTGATAATCATTTACATCCATTAATTTAAATCTTTGCTTATTATAAATAAACTCTTTATTTGCACTGTCATATTGTAATGTTTGTCCTACAGTTGCAGCATCATTTGGATCTCTTCCATTATGCAAGTCTTTTATTACTTTATTTTTACATGTAAAAAATCTAAAAGAATGATCTGGATCTAGATGTACGGTTTGTGATAAAGAGGCTGCATCTTGAGCAGTATAACCCAATCTCATATTTGATAACCCTTTACCCATGCAATCCCAAGCATTATTTTTGTATGTTAATAAATTAAATTTTTCATTACCTTGAACAAATTCATCCCCTTGCTTCGATACTACTTGATCTTGTTTTACAAAAGAGGTTGTTTCTTGTTTTAAGGTTTCCATCATTTGACCCACTGTTGCACCATCTGATGGCGCCGAACCATCTTTAACATTTGCTAAACAATTACCAAAACAATCTATAACTCCAACATCGCGTGTAATACAATGGTCTTTGATATATTTCAAATTTACAGCATCATTTTCATTTTTTGGATAACCTATATCGTTAATAACAAATTTATAAAAAGAAAATTCATCTTTTGTCTTTTCAGGTATCAAGGAATGTAAATAGCGTCTATTTACGCTGTCTTTTGCATCTTTAGGATCATCTACGTTGGATATACGTTTATTGTTAGCACTATACGTTTTCCCATTGAATTTTAACGTATTCTTTATTTCAGATGACAAATAACCTTTGTTTATTGCATCACCGTTTTGATTTGGTTTACCAACGTTGATAATTCTATGATTTTCTGCGTCATATGTGTTATTGTGCAGTCTTAATGTTGGTGATATCTTTTCCTTTAATATTTTTAAATTTATTGCATCATTTTCATCCATAGGATCTTTTATGTTTTTTAACCTTTTATTACTCATATCATAATCTCCATCAGGTGTCTGTGGTAAACCAGCACCTCTTTTTAAATTATTTGCGTAATATAATCCATCCGAGGAATAACGTCCGAACTTGTCGACACTCATGGTGCAACTGAATAGTATTTTAGGGAGCAACGCATTTTTTATAAGATTACCCCACGGTTTCGGAGTTCATCCACTAAAGCCACCCATTCGTTTTCCAATCCAGTATGACCCGCTTCTTTAGCTTCATGTATTAGTTTCATTCTATCCACCAATTTATTGATATTATTGTAATAAATCACATTTGTGTTATATAATTTCTTCATTAAACCTGTACCCGTAACAGACTTACTTCTTTTTCTTCTTTCCTGAGCACTTACATCTAAAGTGGATGCCATAAATCTTCGTTTTACAGGTTTTCTTTGTGTTAACGGCATTGTTTGTCTTCTAGTTGGTATTAACTTGGATACAAATTCTCTATATTTTAAAGACTTAGATCTAAATGGAAGTTGGTCAGGTAAATACATTCTCCTATATGCATTTGTCTGTTCCAAAATATTTTTATATGCTTCCATGTCTTTTTCTTTCACTAACGATACTGAAGGCTTATTTTCAAATAATAATTCAAATAATCCTTTTGTACCCTTATACCTTTGATCACCAATGACAATATTATCATGTTCGTCAACGTTTAACGGGCTATTACCTATCATTAAACCATCTTCTGTTAATCTCGCTCCATAACTATGGTAATTCTTATTAGGAATTGTTCCGAGTAACATTTTTACCATGTATTTCCTTCCTAAAGGTCCTTTGTTATGAATGTTTTCACCCAACAAGCTTATGTTTGACGGACCTTCCCTTGCTTCTTTTTCCTCTTCACTAGCAGTTGATACATCTTCATGTCCTCTTTTAGCTTTTACTTCATATAATTCTCTTATACCACTATAGTCTGGTGATTCTAGCTCTCTTTCAGGTTCTTCACCGGTAAAACCACTATATGTAGAGGATTCCAGGTCTTCATCACTAAAATCTTCTGATTTTACATCTTCTCTTTCAAACTTTGTAATAGGTGCAATTGCATCTCCTTCCAAAACGGGTTTAGCAAATTTTTTGTTTAATTGTTTCAAGGGTTCAGTAATAGGTTTAAAAGTAGATTCAAGAAATTTCTCCCTTTCGCTAATACCTAATTTTAATGCTCTGTTTTTTTCTCGAATAGAATCACTAAGTGATTTTATTTCCTTTATTAACTTTTCTTGGTTAACCATGTTTGTAGCAAGACGTGTTGTACAACAATGAATGTTTTACATCATGATCAGTGTATTAGTATAAATTTATCAAATCCTATCCTGTATCGACCATTGTTTAGCGGTTGTTCCTTCATAATTGTTAAAAACCCATACTTTTCAGCCCAAGCCTTTCCACACAACTCTTTAAATCGTTCAAATGGCATATCCGCACTTACATGGTCATAATATATGTGTTTTAGGTTGGTTTCATCCTGTTTAAATACAATTAACATGTTTGCATTGTCTCTAATGAGCTGTTTCGGTATTTTGCTGTAAGTTTGACCAATATAAATGCTATCTATGTTGTTATGTCGACCCATGGCGAAGTAATTCCTTATTGTATTTTGATTTTCACAAGATACATCGTCAAATATGAATACTGAGAATGGTTTAGCCTCTTGCGGTTGCATGACACTCTCGCTCGCGTTAAATTTAAAATATTTAACTTCAGGTACATTATTGAGTATTTGTTCCAATAACTGATATTTCGGTTGTTGTAGTGACTTTGAAAATACATATAAATTATTAAAACGTAAGCCTTTAGGGTTTGTAATCAAATTGAATACTACATTTGTTTTTCCACAATTGGAAGGACCGGTAACCAGACAACGCACCGTGTTTGGTAACAAAACACCGTGTTTCCCAGTATTGAATTGAGAACCATCCACTGTGAGTTCATCTATATTATTAATAGTAAAATTGTCTTTTTGCGGTATTATCTCCATCCTTTGTAATGGTTCAACCCAAAATGATGCTCTATCATTATATTAGATCCTTTTTAGGTATCCAAGAATCTTCCGTCTTATTAAATCCTAACCATCGTACTTTAACCTTATCTTTTTTGCGTTGTAACACCTTTTCTACTAGATATACATCACCTACTGTTGATTTTAACATTTCATGTCCATAAAAACCTCCTTCAAGCAATTGTCCTTTATTATCTTTTAAAATGTAAGTTTCTGGTACTGTAGGTTGCACCTTAAATACGGTAAATACCTCATTTGTCCAGTTTGGAAGATATCTTTTACTGAATACACCTTTGTATTTGCTTATTCGCACTTTATCACCAACATTAAACCTTTTAGGCTTTAGTTTTTCAACTCTTGGTTTAGTATTCAGTTTTATACGTTTTAATACAAGTTTTTCATTTTTATTAGTCACCTGGCTTGGTTTCATACCGATAGTTCTATGAAACTTGTTATTGTAATCGCTTATAAGTTTTGGTAACATATCAATCCATACGTGCGATCCTCTGTTAGAAAACATCTTATACATCGCACCTTTTAAAGTTCTGTTGAATCTTTCAATTATTGATGCTTTTACCTCTGAATTGGTTGAGTAATGGTTAATGTTGTGTTTTTTCATTAAATTTGCAAAGTCCTTATTGAAATATTCTTTTCCATCATCAGTTTGTAAATGTTTTATAGTATGTTTGTCTCTTTGTATAGCTGTTTCCATTGCTTTTGTAACACTTTTGCCACTTTTATCTTTTAGCGGTAAAGCATCTGCCATTTTTGAAAAACAATTAATAATAGTCAATATGTATTTAAATCCTCTATTTTGTTTACTATAAGGAATCATTTCGATTAAATCCGCTTGATATAAATCATTTATTCCTTTTATCACTGTATTTCTTCGTGGAAACTTTCTTCTTGCAGGTTTATGAAGCTCGTTGACAATTTCTTGCTTCAAGTTCTTCATATTGCAGGTTTGAATGTTTCATGTATCACATGTATAATCACAATGAATGTT
The DNA here is from genome assembly GCA_030545055.2 of Neoaliturus tenellus. Taxonomy (NCBI): domain Eukaryota; kingdom Metazoa; phylum Arthropoda; class Insecta; order Hemiptera; family Cicadellidae; genus Neoaliturus; species Neoaliturus tenellus. The sequence goes on along the minus strand of CM061531.1, from coordinate 15,524,011 downwards.
GTCTTAAATATTCACATCATTTATATAGGTCAAGGTCATCCAAACTTGTGTAAAAAAATGGGGAACACGGCGTTGGACTTGCCGTGTTTCCCATTTTTTTACGGAAGGAGAAAGGAATAAGGTCGAAGTTGTAGAAGGACGAAGAATAGGTTACTAGTCGATAGGGTTTAGAGAGTAGTGGCCAAAAGGAAGAGTGTGAATTTTATCCGGCATAATATGCCTTTTATCATCTCGAGCTGATAGTGCCCTTTTAACTTCAGTGACACTGTAGACCTCATGTTTAAAGCTTCTAATAGTGTTGAACGTTGCAGACATTGTAGAATCTTCAAACAAGCAGGTCTTGTAATGGTCAAATGTCACATGTTTCTTCAAGTACGATGTTTTGACTCCTTTTGCTTTCTTGACTGTTGGTGTGTTGTTCTCGTTGTACATTTTAAATGAATACAATTTTGCCATCAGTGCCACTATTTCTTCTAAAGGCATTCCATTTGCTTCATCTTTAAATTTTCCGATTACTTTTTTATTCTTTTCATTGTAATTTGGATGGTTCTTCGGATAGTCAGAGAAGTCAAAATCGTTTTTGTATGGGAAACTCCTTAGGTCTTCATACATGTCCAAAGTCTTTATCCAGTAGATAAACGCGTCGGTATCCATGTATGCAACTCCAATGTTGTCTCTTCCGTAGTGTTTAACCATTTTGTTGTAATGGAAATCATACATCAGAGTTTTACTTATATCCAAAATCGACATTCCAATGTATAACGGACGATCCATCACTATTGTTGTTTTCTTCATACTGACGGCAACTAGATCTTCGTTTATAATCATGGATGTTCCAAAATTTGGTTTTTGCACTAATTTTTCCAATTTCTTAGGATCACTTACTAATTTTACAATCTTGTGTTTCCTTTTGTTTTCTAAGGTCTTCCCGAAGATGGCGTTGTTCATCAATTTGTAAAAGTCCTTTTCAAATGCTGATGTTGCCGCTGCTCTTCTTGTAGTGTTGGAATCAATATATGGTTTCAACCAACAAGACTGGGTGAATTCAATTGCTCTATGAATTCTCACTACACGTAGACCCAAATCAAGAGCTTGTTGAACTACCCAGTAGTGAGCCACATACCGATCTTTATTCTCCAACGTCATCATCAATTTCGGCCATCTTCCTGTCGGTGAAACTTCAGTTTTGGCTAGGAGAGGCAAGTCGTAGTGATGGTCATGAAGGTTCTCCGGGTATTCAAAATCACAGTCCAAAATATAGCCTTTTGGACCATCCTTTGGAATCTGTGAGATGTCTCCGATGGTGGCCGGGTCGATCCATTTGAAGTCAGCGTAGGGAAGCGGATTTGACATTGCCCAACCATAAAGGTTGTTTGCGTCAAAGTAGCCAAGGTAGACCGATGGTTGTCTCTCGTCGAAGCCTGGGATGTACTTGTTGTTAGCTTTGACATGACGTGTTACAGCTTGTGTCAAACCGCCTCGTACACCAGATTCTATCATGAGCACCATATCAATATCTGTTAGAAGTTCCAATCGACAGTTGGATGACTTTAGCATAGCTTGCCATGCTAATCCTGGAGATGTGTACGAGTGTAGAGGGTCCAGTCCATAGGCGGAGAAGCAGGTGTTTCGAAATTCTTCCATCACATCGCACAGCAGAGTTACGTCCAATTTTATGTAAAAGTCAGAATATTCCCCTAAGGTTTGAATGTTTAGTTGGTTCCAAACATTACAAGCATGATTGTAGTCTTCAACGGTGATTGCACTTTCATTTAACTTGCTATTGAAGGCTTCAATCGGTGGCAGACTGGTTTCTTCAAATTTTTCTGCAGAAGTTATGTAATCATAGGGGAACACTCCTTTACGCATTACTAAGTCCAATTTATCTTCAGGTACAATTTTGCTGGTTTCTTTTAGGTCTTCTCTTCTTAGGTTCTCAGACAATTTACTCAAACTAGATGACATAAATCTATAAGAGTCTACGAAGCGAAGTTTAATTTTACCTACTGTTTTTGAGAAACTGATGTACTTCTCCAATGTTTCAGCTAATACTTCAATTTTTCCATCATCTCGTCCTAACTCTGGGATAATGAAGTGAGAGTCATAGCCGCTAAGATTGTGTAACACGACAGGGATAAAGTTTGGCAGTTTGTAATTTATATTGCATGAATTACAAGCAGCTCCTCTGTATAACCCTGTCAGGTGATCGTGATCTCTTACTTTTTGATTTTCTTCACTGAAGCTCTTCTTGCATAAATAACATCTTGTTGCCGAATTGCATTCTTCTTGTTGATTTTGGTTCAAAGGTTTCATAGGTACAACATTACCGTATAAGCGTTGCGCCTTTTCAGCAATGTCGTACAACTGGTCTACAAAATACTTAGCGGCTTCTTCACCACGGTAGAGTATTGGAGTGGATGTTAAGCCATAGTCTTGCAATTGTTCTTCAGGTAAAGTAGATTTCACCAATAAGCAAAAACTGTTAGGTTGATGCAATTGATATTTGGTTCTTCTAGTTACTTCACCATCCGGAAGTTCCTGTGGCACTAACGTGGATTCAAAGTCAGCGCAGATAACTAGTGGAATCCGGTATTGGTGAACTGTTTTATTGAACTGGACAAATGCTCTAGATGGTGGTGGCAGACTAATCTTCACTTCATAGTTGTCATTACAAAGACGTTGGTGTTCTGAACACCACTCTGATCCTCCACGTCTCAAGTCTTTATTTGTGAAACAAAAGCATCTCTTACACACTGTTACTCTAATTTTCTTTTTAGTCACTTGTCGTCCAACCAAAGTTTCAAAGTTCTTGATGTAAACATAATGTGATATTTCACCTTTGGTCAATAGCAGCAAATCTGTATGATTTTGACGTTCAGTCTTTGTAACTCGTAACGGGTATACGTTATTTGATTCGTCTAAACCAAACACATTAACTGAAACTCCTGGGTTTTTTCTTTCAAATTTAGCAACATCTTTAAGACTAACAGGATAAGACATACCTTGGAAGTTATAGTGGTGTTGAACAGCTTCGTATGCTATGCTAGGTCTAATGGCATTATGTCCCACATATTTTGCTAACATTGCATACCGGAAACATTCATTATCCTCATTTTTCACATTGATACATGATCTTGTATCTCGGATCACCTTTGGTAGAGGGATAAAGCTGCTTCCTCTCATACCATATCCATGCTTGTGAACCCTCACATCCATACCTTCAATTGATGATAGCGTCCAGCCGGATCCTCTTCCTTCATGTTCTTGAAGTTTCACTAGCAGTTCAACCAAACATTCTTCTAAAATTTCGTTGATATCAGATGTGGTTGTAAGGGTTTGGTTTTTAGCAATGAATGCTCTCGGTGAATTTTCGCCATCGGTATTAGTAAACATAGCCTCCAACACCAATCCAAATTTAATAAAGTTCAATCTTGCCAATTCTTCCGTCAATGTTTTTACAACTAGTTTTTTAGCTTGAGTTATAAAATTTTCCAATTCTAATTGCACGTTATTAATTTTGAAATGAATTACAACTGGTCCTGGCAAGGCTGTAGTACGCAGTTGTCTTATATCTTCCATATCCTCTTCTTGGGTACGCAGTTGTCTTACATCTTCCACTTCTTCTTCCGTATCTTCTTCTTCCATTTTCTCTTCTTGAATAAATCCTCCAGCTGTAGATGGTCCAGCTCCGGCAAATTGAATAACACTTGGTCTTATTCTTTGCATTAACTGTAAATAGCTAGCCCAGTCCTTCTGCTTATGGGGTTTTTCCAAAAACCGATCAATCGCATCCAAGTCTTCTTCACTTAATACAATCTCTTCTTTTCTGTCCTCTTCACGATGCAATTCTCGGTGTAACTGTAGATAGCTATCACAGTCGTCCATCTGCTTCTGGCAGTTTTCCAATAACCGATCAAACGCATCCAAGTCTTCTTCACTTACAACAATCTCTTCTTTTCTGTTCTCTTCATGATGCAATTCTCGGTGTAAAACAAAGATATCTTCATCTTGGAAAAACTCACCACAAATATCGCAAAGAGCCATTTTTTTTACAGTTTGGCTTTGAGTGTGCACTCGGTGAATGTCCACGCAATAATGAGCAGCGCGCTCAACCGGGTCCCTTTATACCCGAGGTTGAAGGGTGGGGGAAGGTGACGTCATATACATCCAGTTTATCAATCATGTAGCAGATTTGGCTTTTAAACACCCATTTTCAATTTATTCTTCAACAGGTTTGATAAACCAATGATCTTTGGTCTAAATCCACTACTTTGTACAAATTTTTTGTTTGGGCACTTCTCGTCCGGAGCAAAAAACTTTTTGGTCAAGGTCAAAATTTTTTCTCAAAAAAAGTTCCGGTGGGGGAGGGGGTGGGGGAGGGGGTGGGGGAGGGGGTGGGGGAGGGGGTGGGGGAGGGGGGGGGGAGAGGGGTGGGGGGGGGTCATTACTGTATTTAGGTCAAGGTCACGAAAAAACTTTAAAAAAATTAAGCCCCACCTGGGGCACTTGGGTTGTCATCGCTGTAGCCTCCGAAGAGACCCAACTATGACAACAGGCAACATCCAATGTCGTCTAACCTTCACCACGCAAGACTTAAGCATTTACTGCATTGCTAACAAATAACTTTTCCAATAGCTAACAAAAGGTCATTTACATAATTTTGAAAGAGGTTGAGGACAGCCCTAGTGGCTTATGTCCCCGGTCCGAGTGCAGAGGCCATCGGCTCATTACCCCCGTATAAGCGTACAAACGGACCAACTCCAATTTCTCAGCCGCATTGAAGCATGCATGAGTGGAGCCTAACAATTAATTATAAAAAGTGGTTTTTACACGGGGGGCCTACTCCCGTTCCCTATCTTTAATATTTAATATTTAAGTTCAGCAATACAGTAAATTTATATAAGTTCTTACTAGGTCAAGGCCATACGAACAATAAAAAATTTCGGCCCCCGTACATCCATGGCGACCACGATGTTCGGGGGCCTTGGGGACAAAAAAAAACACAAATAGCTAACAAAGTTTCATTTACATAATTTTGAGTTTTCCGGAAGGGAAACTAACTGAGGACACCCTAGTGGCTTACGTCCTCGGTCCGAGTGCAGAGGCCATCGGCTCATTACCCCCATATAGGCGTACAAACGGACCAACTCCTATTTCTCAGCCGCATTGAAGCATGCATGAGAGTTCTCAGCCGCATTGAAGCATGCATGAGAGGAGCCTAACAATTATACAAAAGTAACTTTACACGGGGGGCCTACTCCCGTTCCCTGTCTTTACGATTTACTTTGAGCATTGCAAAAAGCTCAAGGGGGAAATGCTTACAACAGCGTATACAGTTTAGAAAAATATAACACACTTACAACACACAATTGAGCTCAACGTAGTCAATGCTGGAACAAGCACATACACATTAAACACATATGACAAACAAGACACAAAGGATAAAGACACACACACAGGAGACATAGGGTACAAGTAAAACACTCTAATATAGAACAATTCGCAATACCCAAACGCAAGCGCAATATCTTACAACTAATACAAGTCTTAAAGGTTAGAGTAGACTTCGCTAAACACTGAAGGCGCCATTCAATGTTTAGTGATGCCTATGGCGGTCCGTCCCGATCGTTCACGTTCAACGCGCGGGAGCGGACTGCAAGCCGCTCTGGCCGGGCCCCCTTATATCCCCCACCGGGGCTGCCACGCCCAGGATATCAGGGTGGGGGAGGGGGTGGGGGTGGGGGTGGGGGTGGGGGTGGGGGTGGGGGTGGGGGTGGGGGTGGGGGTGGGGGTGGGGGTGGGGGTGGGGGTGGGGGTGGGGGTGGGGGTGGGGGGGGGTCACTTCTCGTCCGGAGCAAAAAACTTTTTGGTCAAGGTCAAAAATTTTTCCGAAAAAAAAGTTCGGTGGGGGGGGGCTCGCACTTTTTGTCGGGGGGGGGGGGGGGTCGAGGTAAGTTAAGTGGGTCAAGGTCACCCGCAACACTTGTACTCTAAGTGTCGGCTATATCCCCCACCACAACTGGGTCCCTAGGCTGCACAACACCGCTTCGCCAGTATGTCTCCGGCTTCCATGCGGTGCGTCTCGCTGTTCTCTAGCTCTCTATATGTAAGTAATTTTACAAGTTCTGAATGTAGGTCACTACACTTTAACTCTGGGACGATATCGACTTGTAGTATTTCAGTGTTTTGACTCAAGGTCATCACACTTTAACTCTAGCACATCGGTTATCGTACCAGAGGTTCTTAAGAACCTAACTTGTAATGTTTAGGGTGGCGTTTGCACGCCATGTAGTATCGCCATGAGTGTCCAGTCCGAGCTATAAGTTAAATTAATTTTACTGTAATCTTTTCCATTTCCACTTCGTTTTGCCAAAGTATAAGGTGTCGCTTAATAAAGTGGTATTTCTCTAAGTATAAGGGGATTGCAGGGATACAATTAATTTATTTAGGAGACTCCTTCATCTTGGAGTTTAACACAATTTCCACTTTGACTTTGCTTCCTCGGCTCTCACAGCCTAAGCTGTACAGAAATGTTTCTTCTAGTGCAACTCGGGCCAAGAGAACAGTGTGTTGACTGTAGGACAGCTCATGGTGAAGTGATGCGATACTCCAGCGTAACACCTCACCTTCCCCCACCACTGTGACCTTCCCCCACTCCTGCTGTTTCCCCCACCTCTTTTCCCTTGACTCATGCTCTACAAGCAGTCCTCTCAGTATTGTGCGGACTTTTGTGAGGAGAAGCCATGTCGCGGGTCACTTTAGGTAAGAAACTTAGCCGTGTTAAGGCTTTATTAGTTGCTCACTGTCCACCACTCAAGTTAAGAGAGTTTCGACTTTAGCTAAGTGGCGCAAACTGTTGCGCGGACACCCTAAGTTTTATACAAAACAGACTAGTGTCAGTTTTACTGATGAGGATTTGTTTAAAATATTGAATGAAATGACTTTTCCTTGCAAAAATTCAGTTGGTTACTCCCATTCCTGACAGTTTAGAGTCTTAGTCTCTTGAGCAATATACCTAGAGTGCACGGGGCCGGACAGTCAGTCGCTCGGTGTCTGTCGTAGGGTGCACATCGCGGTTGCTACTCCAATTCCTGACAATTTCAGGTAGTTCAAGGTCACCACCACACTTAAACTCTGGTAAATACACATTAAACAGTTGTACTAAGAGTAAATTTTTCTAAGTGTTGACTCAAATCTGAAGATTCTTTAGATACATCTTTAAAAACAATCCTAAGTCTCAAATTTACAGTCAACCTCAAGGTCATCACACTTTAACATGTAAATTTAAGGTAGCACCGAAACAGTGCTACCTGACTTAACATTTTTAAGTTTCCCAAGATCATCGCAATACCCCCACCACTTCCCATATACCTAGAGTGCGCGGAGCCGAACAGCCAGTCGCTCGGTGTCTGTCTTAGGGTGCGCATCGCGGTTGCAGTAATGGTCGAATGGGGGCTTCTGGGTCAGTTCAAGGTCACCCGAGCGGTGTCACATGACGGTTTAGGCAGAGTCACGTTGCAAACTTCAAGTTTCCTCAGCACTTTTGCTGTTTCTCATCGCAATTTCGCTCCAAGTTGTCAAGGTCATGGTAACTGTGACTGAAACTCGGAGCGTAGTGCGAGAAACAGCAAAAGTGCCAAAAAATTTTAGGTTTCAGCGTGACCTTGACCTTTGTGACATCGATGACGTCATCTTGGTGACGTAAGGGGTGATGACGTCATCAGCACGTCATTTTTGTGACGTCATGGGTGTGACGTCAAGGAAGTGACGTCATTGGTGATGACGTCATCGATGATGCAATCGATGACGTCATCAATGAGGTCATTGACCTCGATGACGTCATCGATGACGTCATCCCTCAGGTGACCTTGAACTGAGCCAAAAGCCCCCATTCCCCACTACTAACATACTTCGATTACTTTGTACAATACTTAATAGACAGTTAATTATTATCTTTCTGTTTGATTTATATTCAGTGTCTTATATTAGATTTTTTAACACTTAAAATTTGTTTTTGAGAATGTTTAAATAAGTGTTGAACAAAAAGAACAGATTTAAATGTTAGGAGTAGTGTCTTTTGGCCACTCCTGGCTCAGGTCAAGGTCAGCGGTTGGAAGTGGCAGGTGTGGGGTTGGAAGTGTGGGGTGGGGGTGACAGTGATGGATGGGTTTGGGAAGTGGGTCAAGGTCATTTGGAGGGGGTTTTAAAAAAGTGGGAGCCGCAGGGGCTCGGTGGGGGTTTTGGGAGGGGCGGCGCCGGGCCGCGGGAGGTTATCGTTTATTTTTAAAATTAAATTAAAATAATAGTTGCATGATAGGAGAGCTCCTAGGTGTTTACAGTGCGAGTCGATACAGTAGAATGAGACATGTGTCCAAGGAAGAATGATCATATAAACCCGGTAATATAGTGAATAAGAATAATTGGATAGCGTCGTCAATAGGTGTAACAAGATTGAAATGTTGATACTGCAGCATGTCAGTTAAGACAGCGTGCAAAACAGTATCAGTACAGTATGCAGTGTTGCACAGGCTTGGTTTTGCAAAGTACAACGGGTGAAAACTGTAGTATTTCTTAAGCTTAGCCAATGTAGTACGCGGTTTGGAAACTGTGGAGTTAGATTGTTTCTGTAAAATATGTTTTGTGCGTAAAAGCTTTAGTTGTAAAGAGTGCGAAGCCATAATAATATATGAAGGGGAGATGTGTACTCTCCGACAATCGGCGAGTATATGACCGGCGCCCGCGAGTGTGCCTGAATATATAGAGACTAATTAGCATAATAAGTGCAAACATATGTTAGAGTAAAAAAGTGTAAGTAAAAAAGTGTTAGACTAGGTGTTAGAGACTTGCGGATAGTTGTTCACTGTTGCCCTATCGCCACTATAATGACGCGCGCGCGGTACCGATGCCCGTTATATGGGGGTTGTGCGCCCCCCCCCCCCTTCCCCTCCCCCCCAACCCCTCCCCCTGAGAGGATGACATAAAAGAACAGAACTTCGGAGAGCTTAGTTATTTGTCGGGCGGCGCCGCGAAAGGTTGTAGCAGGGGGAAACATATAGGCGAAAAAAAAAAAAAAAATATTGGTAGCCGCAGAAGTTACTTAATCATTCAGGTGCAGGATTGCAAGTAATGTTCCGTGCATGAATAAGTAGGAATACAATTGTGAATTGTACAGGTAAATCTTGTACTGTAGCAATAACTATAATATTAGACGGTTGTAAAGTGTTTGACCTGCTGGTGTGCAAGAAATATCCCGTTTACAACTAAGTAGGATTACAATTGCCAATTGGACAGGTAAATCTTGTATTGTAGCAACAAGTATAATAGTAGACCGTTGTAAGGTGTATCACCTGCAGGTGTGCAGGAAATGCTCTGTGCACAAATATAAAGACTAATTAGCATATTAAGTGCAAACACATTTTAGAGTAACAAGCGTTAGTTATAAAAGCGCAAGAGACTAACGGATAGTACCTCACCCGACCGATTCCGCCACCGAAATGGCGCGCGCGCGGCGGCAACCCCCCTTTTTATGCGATCGATGAGTCACGTGCGACGCCCCTCCAACCCCCTCCCCGAGAAAACCGCATAAAAGAGCGAGGTTTGGGAGAGCTCGGTTATTTGTCAGTCGGCTGCGGCTACGGTCACAAGAGTCGGAGGAAGAGACGGATAGTTTAAGAAAAGTATCGGTAATAGCGGAAGTTAATTAATTAATTATTCAGTTGTAGGATTGCAAGTATTGGCCTGTGGATAAGCAAGTGGGTCTGCAACTGTGATTGAACAGGTAACTACCGTATCATAGCAATAATTGTAATATTAGACGGTTGTAAAGTGTATAAGGTGCAGGTGTGCAAGAAATGGTCCGTGCACGATGAAGTAGGATTACAATAGCCATCTGTACGGCTTAATCTTATGCTGTAGTGATAACTATAATAGTACCCAGTTGTAAAGTGTCTAACCTGCAGGTGAGCAAGAAATGTCTCTCGTAGTGTACCAATAATTATAATAGTAGATGGTTAGCAAGTGTATTATCTGCAGGCGTGAAAGAAATGTCTCGTGTAATGTAGCAATAAGTATAATAGTAGACGGGTGTAAGGTGTATTACCTGCAGACGTGCAGGAAACATAGCGTGCACTATTGCACAGGTAAATCCTGTAGTGTAGCACTAATTATATTAATATGACCGAGAAGTAGCGGTTAGAGTTTAAGTGTTGTTAAAGTAAGAGAGTAATTTGCGTATTAAGGAGGAAACAGGTGTGTAAGAATGGAACCTGCAATTAATCAGTGTGAGTTTCCTGCACACGATGTTAATTAGCATATTTTAGTAAAAAAAAAAAAAATGGAAACTCGACACGAAAATAAAATTAAGATATATAAAATAACTGGTATAGTGTTAAGAAATAGTGTAAAAATAATAAAAATGTTAAAATAAATAGTGTGTTAAGGTACTATGTGGTATGAACTCACGGATTGGTTGTTTACCGTTGGGGTGTCAGCTCCCTATATGGGAGGCGCGCGAGCTTCCCGTCGTTTATATACATGCGGATGGTTACTCATGCATGACCCCCCCCCCCCCCCGACCGGACCGGAAACCGGAAGCCCCCCCCCCCGCCCCCGCCCCCGCCCCCGCCCCCGCCCCCTCCCACAGGCTGCGTGTACCGGCGATTAATTTCCGTTGGAAGTATAATTAAGCGGTGGAAGAGGGCAGATAACAAACTGCGATAGTTATGCTGTCACGCACGCGACGGGGAAAGCTGCGCATGTAGCTGTCAGCGGATGTACTTGTCAGCGGATGTAATTAGATGTTATCTAATGCTAATTAAGAGGCACAAGGCTCCACCTGCGTTAGGGGCGACCCACATGTAACAAAGCACATCCGTTAGGGATTTTCCACTGACCTTACTGGAAAGTTCCGCGCCCCTCAAACCCCTCCAGGCCCCCCACCACTTTGTGAGCCGAGAACCTCTTTGGCGACTATTGCTGAGTTAGTTCGGAACAATTCGTCGGACGCGATGGTTGTTCCGAACTCAGAGGGCAACTCAAATGTATAAGCGGCCGATATATATTTGAGTTACTCTTGTTGTTAGGCTATTATTATTTAATATTAGTTGTGTGTGTGTGTGTGTGTGTGTGTCTATGGTTTTATGTAAAGTTTTATTTGGTTTTAGTCTTAAGATGTGTTAGTTTTAAGGTTTAACTTGCGCATTGCGATGTTAGCATTAAGGTGTGTTATGGTATTATTTATGTTTAAAAAATGTGTTTTTAATTTTAAGTATTGGTTTATGGTGTGTGTGTGTGTGTGTGTGTGTGTGTGTGTGTCTGTCCATGTCTGTGTTCATCTGTGTACTAATAATTTTTTATATTCCACAGCTAGCTGTTAGGATGGGTAGATTAAATTAAAATGTAAATGTAAATTAAAGAAGTTCGATTGAACTTCATTAAATATGGGTGGGACATGCGCGTTGTGCCTTAGGCAGCGCATATTTTTATTGTTTTTGATTTTTGTTTTTGATTTTGGTCAGGCAAAAATATGATTGGGTGGGTTTAGATTAAGGGTGGGAGGTTAGAGTTGCGTCTTGCATTACCTGTTCCAGAGTCCCTATTGTAAAATTGGAATGGTCAAGTCCAGTGCCCAGGCCCGAGGCTGGCCGCCCGTATCACAGACTACCAAACTGGATCGCCACGTGCGTGCGGGCCAAAAATCGGGATCCCTAGCAAGACGTAACTTTTTGGGTTGGGATTGGGAGTGTTTGAGGAACACAGGGTGGTGGAGACGGTCCTGGCCGCCTCCATCACCTTGGATCATTATTATTTTTTGGTGACCTTGACCTCAATTCACTCATGCATAACCCCCCCCCCCTCCTCAACCGGAACCGGAACCCCCCCCCCGCCCCCGCCCCCGCCCCCGCCCCCGCCGCCCCCGCCCCCGCCCCCCCCCCCCCCGCCAGCCAAGTGCTAACAAATTTTATTATAACTTGAGAACGGTTTGCCGGAATAGGGCAAGCGATACATCATTGGAAAGCTCTAGTTAAGAGTAATATTGTGATAAAGACAGAATTAAATTATTTTGTTTTAATAAAAATTTATAGGAAGGTTTGTAATTGAAGTTATGGCATGGATAGAAATTGAAAGATTAGTAAACATAGCATCTCCAATTTTAGTTGATGATAGACCCACCTTTGGTGTATATTGGTGTAACAGTGATCTGTTATGGCTATGGGCGGAGGTATATGTGGAGTATTTGCAATTGGAAGAAAAAATATAGGCTTTAATCATTACTTTTCAGCTTTAGTCTTAACCTACTATTTTTAACATCTCACTAAAAATCTTACCGTCCCCCCTCCCCACTACAACTGGGAGGTTATAAAAAGGGAGCAGTAGAGAATCATTTCATTTTGCTGCTAAATTTCAAAGAGTAAACATCAACAAGATGCATCAATGTGAAATTTGCTTAGAAATCTTTCATGATAATATTCTACTAGAAATACACAAAGAGTTATTCCATAATAATAATGAAGATGTAACAGAAACCGAATATGAAGATTTAAAACTATATGGAGAAGAACAACAAGAAGAACAACAAGAAGAATCATTAGCAGGACCCTCGAATGCTATACCAAGTTTAAAAGTATATGCTTTAGAAGGTAAAGTAGTAATGCACCACAAAATTCAAAATGAAAAATTGAAATTGGAGCAGTTTTTTAAGGAAGTGCGTACAATTGCAAGGAGAACACTCACAGAAGAATTAAGAAGACTAAACTTCATTAAATTTAGCATATTACTACATGCTATGTTTATTAATGTAGAAGGAGAAATGTCACCAAGAGGATTCATAACAAAAAACCAGACCATCATGGCAAGTTCAGATATTAATTCAATAGTTGAAGATTGTTTAGAAGAGATATTAACAAAAATTCAAGAACATGAAGGCAGAGGATCTGGTTGGAGTTTGGTTAGTATTGAGGGTATGGATATTAGAACTCATAAACACGGCTACGGATTAAGGGGTAGCAGTTATATTCCGCTCCCAAAGAAAATTTTGGATACTAAATCGTGTATAAATGTTAAGAACCAAGATATGGAATGTTTTAGATATGCAATGACGACAAAATTTGTACCTTCTCAAAATTCGGAAAGACCCAGTGAAGAATATGAAACTTACAGATATAGATATAATTTTCAAGGATTGACATACCCAGTGACTTTAAAGGACATCCCAAAGTTCGAAAAACAAAACCCTGGAACATCTGTTAATGTTTTCGGTTTGGACAGTTCGAATAAAGTGTACCCATTGCGTGTGGTAAAGAATGAACTACCGGATCATAGGGACTTGCTATTACTTACAAGAGGTGATGTTTCACACTATGTATGGATCAAAAAGTTTGAAACTCTTGTTAATAACCAACTGTGTAAAACTAGACATAAGAAGATAATTTGCAAACGATGTTTCAATTTTCAACAAGAAAGAAGAAATGGAAAAGAATGGTTACAAGAGCATAAAAAACTATGTAACAACAACTATGAAGCAAAAATAATGTTACCATCACCAGATAAGGCCGAGCTAAAATTTGAGAAGATATCTCATCAGTACCGTATTCCCATTGTTGTTTATGCGGATTTTGAATCTACACTTGTTCCTATTGAAAATAATGATGATGAAGCCAAGAAAAGTGTTAAGTACCAAATGCATGATCCAAACAGTTTTTGTTTATTAATTAAATCTACACTGTCAGAAGATCATTTAAATAAATATGATCTAACTTCAAAACCTGTCATATATCGCGGTGAAAATGCTTCTAAAATTTTCCTTGACCACTTATATTCGATAGCAGAAAATGTACAAAAATTGTATAGTGATATTGTACCAATGATACCGATGGATGAAGAAGAAGAGATTCAGTATGAAAATTCGACCCATTGTTATTTATGTAAAAATGAATATACTTTGGAAAATCACAAGGTACGTGATCATGACCATCTAACAGGTTATTATAGAGGTGCCGCATGTAACAGATGTAATATTAACTATCAAATTCGCAACTTTATACCTGTAATTTTGCATAACCTTAGTGGTTATGATGCACATTTTATCATACCGGAATTGGGACGAGATGATGGAAAAATCGATGTGATAGCGGAAACTACTGAAAAGTTTATTAGTTTTAGTAAAACAATTGGAAATATGAAGTTACGTTTTCTAGACTCTTACCGTTTTATGCCATCTAGCTTGAGTAAACTTACTGAAAACTTAAAGAAAGAAAATTTAATAGAAACAATGAAGATTGTAAGTAAAGATAAATTGGATTTGGTTCTCCGCAAAGGTGTTTTCCCCTATGATTACATCAATTGTTTGGAAAAATTTGAAGAAACATCACTTCCGCCAAGAGAAGCCTTCAAGAGTAAGTTGTATGAAGAGGACATCAGTGAAGAGGACTATCAACACGCTTGTAAAGTATGGAATGAACTAGGAATGACAACATTGGGAGAATATTCCGACTTTTATGTTAAATTAGATGTGACTTTACTTTGTGATATAATGGAAGAATTTAGAGATACCTGTTTTGAAGCATATGGATTGGACCCACTTCATTCTTATACATCACCTGGACTAGCATGGCAAGCTATGCTGAAAGAAACAAAGTGTAGGCTTGAACTTATTACAGATATTGATATGGTTTTGATGATAGAGTCAGGTGTTCGTGGAGGATTGACACAAAGTGTAACTAGACATGTAAAAGCCAACAACAAATATCTCCCAAACTTCGATGCGTCACAACCAACAACATTCTTAGGTTATTTTGACGCAAATAACCTATATGGATGGGCTATGTCAAATCCTCTTCCATATGGTAATTTTAAGTGGGCGAACCCAGATTCGATAGGCAATATAATGGACATACCTAAAGATGGAGACATTGGTTACATTTTGGATGTGGACTTTGAATATCCTGAACAACTGCATGACCACCACTACGATTTACCACTATTGCCAAAGACGGAAATATCACCAACTGGTAGATGGCCCAAATTAATGATGACGTTAACCAACAAGTCAAGATATGTAGCTCATTATTGGACAATACAGCAAGCAATAGAACTGGGATTGAAAATAACAAGAATCAATAGAGCAATACAATTTAATCAATCTTGTTGGTTAAAACCATACATCGACAACAACACAAGAAGAAGGACTGCAGCAACATCCGCTTTTCAAAAGGACTTTTTCAAATTAATGAATAATTCAATATTTGGCAAAACGTTGGAAAACAAAAGAAAACATAAAGATGTAAAATTAGTAAGCGATCCGGAGAAGTTGCAAAAGTTAGTACAAAAACCAAACTTTGGAACAAGTGTAATTATTAACAAGAATCTTGTAGCTGTTACCATGAACAAAATCTCAATAACAATGGATCGTCCTCTATATGTGGGAATGTCTATTTTGGATATTTCTAAAACCCACATGTATGACTTTCACTACAACAAGATGGTGAAGTTTTATGGAAGAGAAAACATCGGGATAGCATATATGGATACAGATGCTTTCATTTATTGGATAAGAACAGAAGACATGTATGAAGATCTACGTACTTTTGTATATACTACTGACTTTGACTTTTCAGATTATCCTAAAGATCATCCCAACTATGACTACAATAGAAATAAAAAGGTGTTGGGCAAGTTTAAAGACGAAACAAATGGTGTACCAATGGAAGAAGTTGTCGCTTTAATGTCCAAACTGTACTCATTCCAACTGTACATCAGTGAAAAGGATGAACATCAAGTGGTGAAGAAAGCTAAAGGCATCAAGACTTCATATCTAAAGAAGAAAGTACAGTTTGACCATTATAAGAGATGTTTATTTGAAAATGTGGAAACAACCGCAACATTCAACACCATCAGAAGCTACAACCATATACTGTATAGTGTAAAACAAACAAAGTGGGCATTAAGTTATAAGGATGATAAACGCCACATTCTTGAAAATAACATCAACACATTGCCATTCGGCCACTATTCCCTAATCCCTATTGATCAGTAAACCTTTTCTTCGTCCTTTACCTTCTTCCTTTTTCCTTTCGTAAAGAAGAGGGGACATGACAAGCCCAATGTCATGTTCCCTCTTTTTTACACCAACGTAAAATGGCCTTGACCTATATCCTAACCGTATATAAAAGAGGATAAACCATTCTAGAGATCAGTATCTTTACAAGTGATGTAGAAGACACAACTGAAGATGGAAGACTTAAAAAATAAAATTGTAAATGAACTTCATAAGCCAGCAAGAAGAAAATTCCCTAGAAGAAGTACAGTTATAAAAGGAATGAATGATCTTTTCCAAGCCGATCTCATTGAAATGATACCACATAGTAAGTTGAATAAAGGATTCAAATACATTTTAGCGATTATAGACTGTTTTACTAAAGTGGCTGATGCCTTACCGCTAAAGGACAAGACTGGTAAAAGTGTTACAAAAGCTATGGAAACGGCTATAAAAAGAAATAAATTCAACATCAAACATCTACAAACTGATGATGGGAAAGAGTATTTTAACAAAGAATTTGCAGCTTTAATGAAGAAGTATAAAATAAATCATTATTCTACAAATTCTGAAGTTAAAGCTTCAATAATAGAAAGATTCAATAGAACATTAAAAGGAGCAATGTATAAAACATTTTCCAAACGAGGATCATATGTTTGGTATGATATCTTACCGCAACTTATAAAAGAATATAACAACAAGTATCATCGAACCATTGGTATGAAGCCTAACCAAGTAAATAGCGGTAATGCTAAGATGGTATTAAAACGTATTAGGAATAATACAACTCCTAAACGTGAAAAAATGCAGCCTAAAACATTTAAAGTTGATGATAAAGTTCGTATAAGTAAGTACAAAGGAGTATTTAGTAAAAGATATCTGCCAAACTGGACTAATGAAGTGTTTACAATCTATAAAGTACAACCAACAATACCTGAAACTTACATCTTAAAGGACAACAAGGGTGAATTACTCGAAGGTGGATTCTACGGACACGAGTTGTTAAAATCATCAGTCGGCGATGTATATCTTGTTGAAAAAATTTTACAAAGAAAAAAGGATAAGGTTAAAGTACGTTGGTTGGGATTTGATAAAAGTGAAGACTCTTGGATCCCTACAAAAGACTTGGTGTAGTAATTTGTGAACTCATTACGTGTTTAACCTTTACACAAGATGGAGATTGTGCAACAAAAGGATCGATTTTTTATTAATAATATTGATGAATTAACAGTTGACAACGACAAGTTAAATCATGGAAAACATGGTGAACTACTGCCAAACACAATAAGATGTTTAATAACTGGACCGTCAAATTGTGGAAAGACGAATGTGGTTTTTAATTTAATAACAAATCCTAAAGGATTACGTTTCAACAACATTTACATCTTTTCCAAATCTTTGCAACAACCCAAATATCAATTATTGGATAAGGTACTCGCAAGTGTGCCTGAAGTTAATTTTTACAAGTTTAATGCTAGTGAAACTATAATGGAGCCAAATGAGGCTAAACCATTTTCTATATTTATATTTGATGATGTATCTTGTGAAAATCACGACACTATTAGAAGTTATTTCGCCATGGGAAGACATTACAATATTGATAGCATTTATATTGGTCAAACTTACAGTAAAATTCCAAAACAATTAATAAGAGATAATGCAAATCTACTTATTATCTTCAAGCAGGATGAAACAAATTTAAAGCACATATATAATGATCATGTAAATGCAGACATGTCATTTGATAAATTTAAAGAAATGTGTGGCAAAGCATGGGCTGAAAAATATGGATTTCTTGTTATTATGAAAGAAGAAGCTATAAAAAATGGAAGATATCGTATAGGGTTGGATAAATTTGTATTAATCCATTGAACGATTGATGATACGTTTAGTAATAGATTGGTCTTCACAGCGTAAACATGGTGAACCAAGAAAAACTATTAAAAGAAATAAAATCACTGAGTGACTCAATTAGACTTAAAAATCGAGCATTAAGAATGGGTTTGAATGAAAGAGAAGAATTCCTGGAGACTACATTTAAGCCTATTACAGAACCTTTAAAACAGATAACAGAAACTATTGGTAAACCTCATTATGAAGGAGATGTTTTGCTACCTGTTTCTAAATTTGAAGTAAAGAGTTTGAAAAAGGAAGAAGATGATGATGATTCTTACACAAGTGATAGTGAAGTTTCTCAAAAAGAAGAAGAAGAAGAAACAAGACAAGAAGAACCAGAAATAAATGTTGAAAAAGAAGAAGAACAAGAACAACATATACCTGAAGCAGAGCAATCAATTCCAAATCTAACAAAATTAAGTAGTGATATATTGCAACAAGGACCTCTTGGAAGAAAGTATATCATGAAAATGTTACATGAAATAAAAAATAACCCAAAATTACACAAGTCACATGTATATGGTGCGAGAATTGATGGAAATGAATTAAAAATAGGAGATTCAAAAGTACATTTGACTGAAGATGATGATATTGTTATTGGTGAGCATAAATATAAAGGAACAAAAGGATTATTTGAACTGATTTTCAAAAATATACCTATAAGATATACGCTTCAAGATTTAAATACTTTTAAAGAAATTTTGCAAAATACTAATGCTCATAAGAAGAATTACTCCAAAGATTCAATGATAAATAGAACACGCGCAACTAAATATACAGTTGTAATAAAAAGATTGTTTCCCCTGAAAAAACTACCAACATTACGAACTGCACCTGCTGTGAAAAAACCGCTTAAGAGGAAGTCATTATCACTTATGGACTTATCACTTATTGATGAATATGGTAAAAAGAAAAAAGGAGAAACTCCAACATCTGGTAAAGGTTTAATGAAAAACCTATATAATACAAATGTGATTTACTATAATGATATAAACAAATTGGTTGATAGAATGAGACTATTACATGAAGCCATGGAAGCTGGTCATACAGGTTTAAATAATGAATGGGTGGCTTTAGTTGACGAACTTCGAAATCGTGGAATAATTGTATAAATCATCACGGATATATAAGAGAGCAGTGAGCATACAGTGGATCAGTTCAATCATGAGCGTTGACAAGTTCGGACGGTACTCCGGGGTAGGAGTACAAGGAGGAGAAAACAGAAAAAGAAGTGGATTGCCGCAAACACCTGAAGGTGACTATGATATGAGTAACAAACGTCTAAAATTTGTTAAAGACCCAGAAGAAGATACAGATGGAGCAAATTTTAAAACAGTAAAAGAAGCAACTTCAACATCATTGAAATTAAACAAGAATACTTATGATGTTAAATCACATAGAATAATTAATGTTGGTAAACCAACTGACAGTTCTGATGCAATTACTAAAGAGTATTTATCATCTGAACTTTTAAATACTTTAAAATTGCAATGGGGTAATAATTTAAAAGATGGACAGACATATGATGCTGGGAATCATAGAATAACCAACGTGGCAAATCCAAAAAATGATAAAGATTCAGTTAATAAAGAATATTTACATTCTATTATACCGGAAAAGACTCAACACGGATTTTCTTTTTATAAATTTATTATAAATGACATTGGATACCCAAAGGAAGACGGCGATGCTGTAAACCTGAAATACATCAAGGACAACTGTATTTTACAAGATGGTGATGAAATCGATTGTCATGGGAAAGTGTTGTCAAATGTAAAGTTCGGTTCTCAACCAAAAGACGCTGTTACTATGGAACAACTATCTAAAGAATTAAAAAGGGGAACATCGAATTTTGTAAAACATGAAGATGCCGTGCTAAAGCGAGGAGATACATTTATACATGGAAATGAAAAGTTTGATTTAATGCAAGGAAAAAATGATGAATGGGATGCAGGACATAAAACAATAACAAATGGAAGATTTGGTATAAAAGATTCGGATGTACCTTTGATGGTACAAACATTAATTGCGAGTGGTGGTAGATTAGGTACATACGATGGTCGTAATAGAAGAATAAAAAATATTTATCCTGGTTATGAAGATGATGATTGTGTTACATTGAGACAAACAATAACTTGGGATAAACACTTTGGGACCAAATATGATGCAAAGATGAAGAAAATAATTAATATTTTACCAGGAGAAGATTTAAATGATGCTGCTACTATTGGACAGGTCATAACAACGTCAAAAAGTGATTCGACCGCTTACACGTGTAATGATAAACGTATTATGCAGTTACACGATCCTCAACATCCGAAAGATGCTGTAACTTTAGATTGTTTAATAAGAATAGTGGGAAACTTACTTATCGATACCCACAATCATATAGCTAGTACAACGAGTCATGTGATGATTCAACCCGATGAACGAGAAGCTTGGATTAAAAATAGAATCATAAATCAGTATATAATTAATTTGAATAATTAAATATTTAAATATAAAACATTGCGCACGAGTTATTCATTTATGTAAAGCAGCTCGTGGAGTAAACACGCTGGTTATATAAGACAACATAATGAAGACCGCACCTCTCAGTCATCGTCAAGACAGCGACAAGAAAGGACGTGGTATAACATCAGCTGCGTTATCCCTTCTAAGACGGATTCCTGTTGGTGCTGTTCTAAATCGAGCAATAGACGCTTTACCATACGAATTTCATCTGCCCGGAGGCTATCAATATTGTGGACCCGGAACTAAGTTGGCAAAACGTTTGGCAAGAGGAGATCCTGGAATTAATAAATTAGATCAAGCTTGCAAAGAACACGATATAGCGTATTCCAAGTTTGCAGATTCAACAAATAGATCAATAGCGGATAGAGCGCTAGCGGAAAAAGCTTGGCAAAGGGTTAAATCAAGTGACGCCAGTATTGCGGAAAAAGCAGCAGCTTGGGCAGTGACAACAGCCATGAAGACGAAAGCTAAGTTTGGTGGTGGAAGACGACGCGGGAGAAAACCTAGTAAAAAAGAAGCTGCAAAAAGGGGCGGGAACATCAAAAGAAGACGTCGCACTAACCCTAAAAGGAAAGTCAAGAAAACATCCATATGGTCAATGGTAAAAAACGGATCGGGTCTTTACTTAAGACCGTACCGTGTGTATTAAATGAGAAGAATAAATTGATAATTCCAAATGAAGCATTAACAAACTATCAATTGTCAAAATATGTGAAATGTTTAAGAATACCATTCTTCAGAGGAGTTTTTATGAAAGATACATTACCAAATAGAGTGTGGAAAAATGAAACTGGAATAGTAAACTTAGACTCTAATTATGGACCAGGTACTCATTGGGTATGTTATAAAAAACTTGGAGAAAATGTTTACTACTTTGATAGTTTTGGAAATTTACCGCCACCAAAAGAACTTCAACATTATTTTCGGGACTCCAAGAATATATTCTACAACTACAAAAGAGAGCAACCTAGCAATACAGAAATATGCGGACATTTATGTTTAGAGTTCCTAGCGAAGAGCGTCAGTCAGCTTTAAGATGTCATCGTATACAGTGTCGCTGAGCGGAAATTCGTCAACATTGAAAAGTACACTTTTCCCAGCATTACGTTTATCTACGGACAAACTATGGGAAGCAGCATTATTGGATTTGACTACATACAATTCAATTCCCAATGTTACAGAAGGAAAAAATAATTTACTACATTATTATGAAAGTAAAGATGAAAAAGGAAATTATTCACAATTAAAAATAATTCCATTATCTACAGGAGCATATGAAATAGACGATATAAACCAAGTATTACAAAAGAAACTTGGAGAAGAAAACATTTGTATAAAAGGTAATAATAATACATTAAAAGCAGAAATAACTTCAAAGTATTATATAGATTTTAGCTTAGACCACTCAATCGGCAATTTGCTCGGATTTTCAAAGAAGAAAGGAATTTTAGCTCCTGGAAATGATTATACTGGCGATACAACAGTAACAATATTAAAGGTGAACAGTATTGATGTAACGTGTAATATTATACACGGATCATATAGAGATGGAGTAAATCAACACATATTACATACATTTTACCCCACAGTAGCTCCTGGTTTTAAAATAGTTGAGAAGCCACAAAACCTGATATACCTACCGTTAAACACCAGTTTCATTTCAGACATCGTACTGAACATATTGGATCAAGACGGCATTAGTGTTGACTTTAGAGGAGAAACAATAACTATACGGTTACATATCAGAGCAGCAACATAAAGTCAACATGGGATTATCATTTAAACCACAACGGAAGAGTCGGGAGCTCAGTAGCTCCTCAACATTCGACGAGTTAACACCGGACAACATACGCTTCCTACAAAAGATCGGACTAAAACTTGCCAACCATGGATATACTGGATATAGCGCAAGGACCGACATTCGACGAAACCCTATGGGAGAAGGAATATCACACTCACAACCCTTACACTTCATCAAAATTAAATAATAATGATGAAATAAGGATTCCCATTCAACAACAAGATATCTACACATTACCATGTGAAAGTTATTTATATATCGAAGGAAGAGTAACAACATTGGATGGAAAATCTGGTTCAACTGTTCCTTTTATAAATAACCCTATGGCATATCTGTTTGATGAAATTAGATATGAGATATCTGGAGTAACAGTTGATTCAACAAAAAAAGTTGGTATATCAACAACTTTGAAAGGATTGACTTCAATAACACCCCATGAAAAGAATTCTTTAATCTCGGCTGGATGGGTGACTCCTGATAAAGACACTATTACTCCTAATTCAAAAGGTTACTTTGATTTTAATGTGCCTTTACGATTGCTTTTGGGATTCGCAGAAGATTACAAGAGAATAATAATAAATGTAAAGCAAGAACTGGTACTGCTCAGATCTTCAACGAATAAGGATGTAATACAAGCGCCAAGTGGAACAAAAGATGCCGATTTGGAATGGCAACTTCAATTGGATAAAGTTGTATGGAGAGTACCACATGTCAGATTGGCGGATGAACATCGAGTATTATTATTGAAAAAATTAAAATCTGACCGTGATATTATAATACCATTTAGAAGTTGGGAATTTCATGAATACCCCATATTGCCTCAAACAGAAAGACAAACATGGACTGTTAAAACCTCTACTTATTTAGAACGAGCAAGGTACATAATAGTCGGTTTTCAGACTAAACGAAAAGATGTTATAACTGCGCACGCTGGTCAATTTGACCATTGCAAGATAAAGAATTGCAAAGTTTTTCTAAACTCTCAGTTCTTTCCATATGACAGTTTAAATGTTTCATTTGACAAGAAACGTTATTCCATTCTATATGACATGTATGCAAGATTTCAATCGTCATATTATGGTAAGACAAATACACCACTACTATCACCAGAACAATTTTATTCAAAAGCTCCAATTGTTGTAATCGATTGTTCAAAACAAAATGAATCTGTGAAATCTTCAAGTGTAGATATAAAAATTGAAATGGAATTTGAAGATAAAATACCAGATGGAACTTCAGCATACTGTTTAATTCTACATGACAAAATAGTTACTTACACACCGCTGACAGGAATTGTGAAGAATGTACTTTAAAAAAAGATTAATACAACATCTGCACGATTTGTAAGGTTTTTACAAAAGATCAACAATATCTAGGTCATCTGCGAGTATAAAAGCGAGAAAGAAGAGCTGGAAATTCATTTCATCTTTGATTGTCGTATGGGTAACATCGTCCGCAAGATGAGTTCTGCTACATCAAGTGCTAATGAAGAAACTACACCTCTTATGGCTGACAATAGTTTGGATATAGAAAGACAAGTTGAACAGGAAATGGAAGAGTTCCTCAAGTTTAAACATAAGAAGACAGACGAAGAGGAAGTTGAAAAAGAAACGAAGAAAAGGAAAATTGAAGATAACATTTCTACCAACATCTTAATGGAGGTATTTCTTAGAATATTTTATCCTATTTCTTCTTGTATGACAAAGACTGTGTCTGCTGGAGTAATGAAATCATTGGATTACTCTCCAACTGTTATTTTGAATCACGGATCTAAAATGGTAACCTTCACTGAATCTTCTTGGGAATCTTTTATGAAACATATACATCTTTTGGAATGCTATTTGAGTAACAATACGTTTGGAAGAAAAACAAAACTAGGTTTGTTCGAATCAAATATTGAAATCGATATTGTTAAACAACGTGGTCAACAACTAGTTCGATTTAGAGATTTAACTAAATATAATATAAAAATACATTTGACAAAAGAAGAGTTTTACGCTTTAACTTGTGCTACTGGTCCTATAAAAAGATATTTAAAACAGCTAATATTCTCAAGTACAATTATCAAAGATTATTTAACTGATGCATTGGATAGACAACCATATGTTCCAATCCTATACGGTCCAGTAGATACTTCAATCTTCAATAGGATCCCGCATGAAGTAGAGATGTGGAGACAGTTACACCACAATCAAACCAACTTTAATTTAGATGAAGAAAAAAAGCAAGAAAACAAGGAAAACGAATCACGTTTCAACAATCAACAATCAACAACAAATTAAACAGACAAAGAATATTTTAAGTAAGAAGAAGAAGAATGTTGGAGTATAAAAGGCTGTCAATCCGCATTGACATACCAGTTGTCTACTGAACGTCATCATGGATAAACGAGTTTCATTCTCTAAGAAGACGGAAATAATGGAAGTAAAGCGAGGTATCATAGAGTTTCAGGCATTCCGTGGTAATGATGGAAATTTTATAATTAAAGAGTTAGTGGTACTAGATATGATAACATCTGTTGTTTATCATTTTTTATTCATGCCTCCTTTGCCGTTCAACAGATTAACAACCAAAGCTAAAGTAACAAACAAATGGTTGATGAAACATTTTCATAATCTAACATGGGATGAAGGTTTTATAACCTACAATATGATGCCACACATTATGAATCATTTCTGCAAAGAGTTCAAAACTATTTTTACAAGAGGATTGGAAAAAGCAAATTGGATACAAGCATATACAAACCATGAAGTGATAAATGTGCAAATGGAGAAAGATTTTTATTGCTACTTTGCTAACATCTGTATTGCATCTAAAAACTTTAAACATCGGCAGTCTCAATGTGCTTTAAAGAACGCATATCGTTTGAATGTCTATCTCCAGCAAAGTGGTGGGGGAAGCGATGGGTATAAAAGCGAGAGCGGCACTATGACAATGCATGAGTATTACTCTAACCTCCGAGGAGTCAACACCTCTGACGCGCAAGCACAAGAAGAAGAAGACGAACAATAGTAAGAAAAAATAATGGCATCGCAAACTTTTCTACAGTCGCTTGTTGATCAATTCAACAAACATTCTAAATCTACAATACTACCGACTAAGAAATGTTCAGAATTGAAAGAAGAAAAACATTACATTATTCACACTATTAAGAAGATGGAAACATCAGTTGGAGACGCCATCAATTGCACATTGAGTGAAGCACCCTACACACCTGGTGATGAACCGAAATTTCAAGTATTTCTTCCCAAACGCTTCGTACAACTGCTGCAGAATGAAGATTTACGACTGATTCACCCCGGCGCACTCTATTTGGCATCCCACGGTCCTAGTGGAACCAACTCTACTGAACTTACACTTCATGTTATGCCTACTAGCAACTAGTCTGTAGTTTATATATATATACTGTTGTACATGTGTGTAACTGATTTTAAATAAATAAAAAATAAAAATGAAAAAAAATAATAAGAAAAGGCAACATATCGATAGTGTTTCTGCACTATCGATATGTTGCTTTTTTTAAAAATACGTTTGGATGACCTTGACCTAGTTTCGAGGGTATATAAAGGCCGTAATTTTCTTGAGGATCTCATCAGTCTACGACTACCTTTCGTGCTGTACACATCTCTGTTGGCTCTCCAGTTATTACGAATAACAACATGTCTCTTAAGGTTAAGTGTGCATCATATGATACCACCACCATTACAACTTTTGAAGAACTCGACGATTTTATTAATGAACTGCGAGTGTTACTTGCCGGTGGTTATCGTTTAAATATTGATGTTTACGCTAACAACATGAGGATGTTTCCTAAACAGAAGTTCTGCAACGAAGAAGTATTCGTTTCCACACAACCTTCAACTACAACACCATCTACTCAAAGTAATGTTAAGTTCCAGAAATATTACTAATGTTAAATAATATCAAGTGGTCGCTGTAGCATCTATAAAAGGACCGTGTAACCTAACAGAATCATCATTTGCTCTCCAACTGACGCAGCGAAAACAACTACTAATACCATGTTGTACAGAATGATGATTGAATTCAATGGAAAAATCTACGGAAAAGACTATCAAAGTGTAGAACAAATGACGTCCGATCTTCAAGTATTGACTAAAGAGGGATTCCAACCAAAATTAATTCTAAAATTTCCTGAAGTACATCCACTCTCCACTGAAGATCTCATCGCCATGGCTAAAGAAGAAAAAGAAAAATACAAACAAGATGTAAAGAAGGAAAAAGAAAATGAAAACTCAGTATCTTAAATAAATACATCTTACACTTGTAAGATGATCTTTTTTAAAACTCCATTTGGATGACCTTGAGATTACCCCCACCACTTTTCCTAGTCTATAAAACACGCTATCCTACACTATACAACTTCATTTCTTGCCAACACTTAGAAGCGCCAACATGGAAGAGAAGAAAAACGAGGACGCACCGCGCTACTGTTGTGAACAAAAATGCACCGATTTAGGAAGATGGATGGTAGACGGATTAGCTTGTACAAAGTGTGAATTCTTCGGATCCTGTTACTGCAAATGCAAGACAAAGCAACTACCACCACCGGAATTGCGAACCATCAAAATTTATAAATCACGATACTTCCACACTTGCTGTCCCCAGAGGTGTATCAAATTTCATCCGGAAAAACTTGTCAATTGTCGAGAGTGCAATGCATATTATAAAGACCACTTTTGTACATGCATCATAAGTGCGTGCAAGTACAGATCAGATTGGTCTACTGATCCTGTTGAAGCTTCAGATGTATAGCTGTAGTCACTGAATGCAGCCCTTTTTTAAAACTCCATTTGATTGACCTTAAGATTACCCCCACCACTTATTTTTTACAACATATATTCTACGGATCATTCGATACGCTTCTCATTCTTATTTCATTACTCGCACTGAGAACAACATGGATGATAAATTCATTTCCTTTCAACATTTAATTACCGACAGAGAAGAGATGGAAGAACTATTCCAAAACTTACTCACACTCATTGATAACTATCCTTTAAGATGGATCAACATCACAGTGCAATACGTCAATCCTACCAAAATATTTTCATCCTCATCATCATCTTCTGCCACCTCCATGTCTTCATCGTCGCAAAGTGCAGAGGAAGAGGAACAGACAACTAATGGTGTTAAAATTGTTGAATTAAACGACGAGGAACAAGAAATGCAAGCTCTGGTTAAATATAAATTTAATATTTAATTTACAAACATTATTAGTATTCCTAACTTAAAAATACAACTAATGGTTATCTTAGTACACCTCCTACTACCTACCCGAACGGCGTTTTGCTGCGAAATGCGCTGGCCAACGATTCGCATGGGGGTATATCACCCTTCCCCCACCACGCCACCACCCCTCCACTTCCCCCACCACGCCACCACCCCTCCACTTCCCCCTCCACCGCCCTTGCCCGCATATAAGCGAGCCGCTGACTGACGCTCGCCATTTGTTTCCCGACTCCCGTACGATGAACAACGATCCGCTAGCACTAATGAAATCTACTTTTGTAATTAGAACAAGACATGATTTAAAAGATATAATGGAAACTTTAGAAGATATTATAGACAAATTCCACTGCATCACTATGAATTTGGAACTTGCTTACGGTTGTCCAACATGCGATAGAGTTGAGACTGAAGATGAAGATAGTTTGCTAAAACTCACTCCTGCATCCTCCAAAACTACACCGACAGCTGACGACGACGTTTGATCGGACACACAACTGTTTTTTTTTAACCCCCCACCACTTTCCAGTAAATATGCTCTGTCCTCATCTTCGTTTCTCATTTCATCGCCAACTTTCCGACCGTCAACACCGCTCCCGTTTCACCTACAGAAATTAAAACAAGCACACAAACATGATGGATGATTTTTCACTTAAAACACAATTGGAAGAGGACAGACTCAAACTAGAGATCAACAGGCTGCAATTGGAAACGGAAAATCAACAAGGGATGGTTCGCCTGCTGCAACTGTTCAAATGCGTACTGTGCATGTTGTGCGTCTACCTTCTCTTCGCCACCACCTTTGGCGTCTACCACTCCCTCACCAGTGGACGGCACTCCAACACCTCTCTGCACAAGAACACGACTTTGATTTAATTTTAAAAATAAACGATAACCTCCCGCGGCCCGGCGCCGCCCCTCCCAAATCCCCCACCGAGCCCCTGCGGCTCCCACTTTTTTAAAACCCCCTCCAAATGACCTTGACCCACTTCCCAAACCCATCCATCACTGTCACCCCCACCCCACACTTCCAACCCCACACCTGCCACTTCCAACCGCTGACCTTGACCTGAGCCAGGAGTGGCCAAAAGACACTACTGTTAGGTTCTCGTTTCATTTCAATTTATTTTGGATTACTTATTAAAATTCACCCCATGTGAACCTATCAGCCGAATTTCGCATTCAATGAATTTTCTGTGTAGCTCGTGCCGTGATCTTAACGTAGCTACTATTACTTCTATTACTTAGTACTATACTTAATTGACAGTTAATTATTATTTTTCTGCATTATTTATATTCAGTGTTTTATATTTTATTTTAATACACACTTAAAATATGTTTTTAAGAATTTTTAAACGGCTATTGAACAAAACTAACAGGTTTTTGTGAATAAATTATTATTTCACAGGTCTAGATTTTATATTCTTATAATTATTAGTTTGTAATAGTAGGGGTTTTTGTGGATCCACCCCGTTTTTATTATTTCCTATAATTTTGTTTTCATGTTATTTAATTCCTTTTTTGCTTATGGATTTGAATGTTATTTGCTATTTCAGTAATTTAAACGTTTTTCTTCTATATACTGAAATTTACAAGTTTTTATTTTTAATTAGTTTGTATCAGCCGATTCTTTTAATATCGTGGTTGGCGATACTATATTTAGTAAAAATTGTATTTTTAATTTCCTAAGTTTATTAACTAGCATAGCTTGATTTTTTTATTATTTTAATAGTAATTTTTACACTTATTATTGGTTATTTTCTATTTTTTAGCATTATTGTTTTACTCTAATGGGCAAATTACATTATTTTTAAAATGTACGAAAATCTCATTTAAAAATACTTAATTTGGAATAATTTTGACCAATTGCAATTTTAATGTAAAACATGTTAACTCGTTGACGTTTCAGACTAAGTAGTTGGTAACGTGGAATAGTTAGCATCACATTTTTTAGTAGAGTTACAAGTAAATTAATAACTTAGCTTTTCAAAACTTCGATTTTTATTAGTTTTTATTTTCCGATTCTATTAATATCGTGGTTGGCGATGCTAGATTTGCTTTAAGTGTTACTTTCAATTTCTTTAGTTTATGCATTATTATAGCTTGATTATTTTATTATTTTAATAGTTATTTTCACATAATCAATTATTTTCTATTTTTTAGCATTATTGTTTTGCTATAGTGGGCACATTACATTTTTTTTATCTATGAAAATTTAATTTAAAGATACTTAATTTGGATTAATTTTGCCCCATTGCAATTTTTCTGTGCCGCATCTAAAATCGTTGACTTTCCAGACCAAGTGGTTGGTAACGTGGAGGAGTTAGTATCACACATTTTTGTAGAGTTACACGTAATTTAAAACTTAGCTATTCAAAACTTCGATGGAACTAACCTGTTCAGTACTTTGGTGGAACTAGACAGTTCATTATTTGAGACTTTGTGAATGATTAACGAAATAAGTAAAATCAACTAGGGGGCATGGGGCTGAGCCCCGTGAAATATTTTCAAAGGATATTATTGTTATTATTATTATTGATTGTGAGTAGTGCGTATTAGCCCGTTTTGTTACTGTCTTCGCTGTCCAGTTAGTTGGTGGAACTAGCCTGTTCAATACTTGACTTTAAATTATTCTACAAATTTAGGAAAACCCCTAAGGGGGCACGGGGGCGGAGCCCCCATCGAGCCGTAGGCAAGTCTATAATATATACAGCCGCATGTGTAACTGACTCACTGATGATAGTAATGTCCTGAAGCGACCGTTTAAGCTAGAGACTTGAAATTTGGCATGGACATTCTTTGAGATGTTTCAATTTAGGGAAAATCATAAAACTACAACTTTTCTACTTTTAAACTATAAAAAATGTAAAAAAATATAGATTTACAGCCGCATGTGTAACTGACTCACTGACTCACTGATGATAGTAATGTCCTGAAGCGACCGTTTAAGCTAGAGACTTGAAATTTGGCATGGACATTCTTTGAGATGTTTCAATTTAGGGAAAATCATAAAACTACAACTTTTCTACTTTTAAACTATAAAAAATGTAAAAAAATATAGATTTGTCGGTAACGTAGTTCAGCCGTGTGAGCGTATATCACCGTTTGGGTAACGTAGATTACTTTGCAGGTTTAGTTCTCGCTCGTGTTTAATTGATCTCTTTCAACTACACCCGTGTTTGATACAAATATTGTATTTCATGGAAACTTAAACATCTCTATATGGACGACGGTGTTTTGATGCATTGAGAGCGGGTTATTTCACCAGGGCTTTGTTTATATTTATCACTCGCTTTGATATATACAGTATTATGCCCAAAAACTACAAATTTTCAACTTTCAAATTATAAAAATACCGAGGTGTCGGTAAAGAAGTACGTTGGTTCTTAAAGATATCGCTTGGAGCGCTATTATAGTCGCTTAGTTCTCGCTTGTATTTAAAAGATGTCTTTTAACTACACCTCTTCCTGATAATTACTCTCAATTGGGTGCATAGTTGTTTGCGTATGGTTTTCCTTCTGATTGCTGTGTTGTTATTGAAAATTTAGTTTACTGAATCGAAAGCGTATATTTACATTTAGGTGATGTCCGCTTTGATTTCTATAGTAACTTTAAATTAAGGTCGCTTAATTCTCGGTTGTATTTAAATTATGTCTTTTAACAACACCTGTTCCTGATGAAGTTTTCGTGACAGTTTTGCAGAGCAGTGATCTTAAACGTTGTATAAACTACGTTAGTGCAAATTTCAGTTTACAGTATATTGTAATACAGCTGTAACTGTTATATAACATTTGTTTTAAGGATGGTGAAATAAATTTAATGCACGTACTTTAAAGTAATACGAAAATGTTGATTGAAATGTGAGGTTCTCGTTTCGTTTTATTTAAATTCATTTGTTCATATTGGCTATTGCTATTACTCTTGTCTTTCGAGAGACGATTGAGCGTAGTGCTGGAATACTTTGTTACAATATTATATTATTAATTTTATCATTACTATGGTGAGCTCTACAAAGCTTGTGCGAATACTTTAAACATATTATTTTAGTACTGCATATTTTTTGCCGCAGTAACGCCCGTAAAGTAAATGATTAATTACTAAAAATATTTTAGGTCTTACTACATTTTCTAGACTTTAGTCTTCTCATGCTGGAAAATTTCTTGTAGGTATTGGCACAAAAAAACCCTAATACAGTAATTATTCTTAATTTTCTACTATTTGTATGCTGTCTCTCTATATGAATCCCCAGATTGAATATAGCGCTTCAGTTGATAGTTCTGGTGCAGTTTTACTTTGAAGGTTGAACGTGTCCCAACACGTTTGACATCCGGTCTTTGACCTATTTGCTGCCGTCCAATCAGGCTTAGATTTTAGTTTAGGAAACAATTGAACAAATCAAGTTATAGAACGATTGAACTTTCTATTCTTACCTTGGCTAACGTTTACCTAATTCCGACGTTTTTTTAAACCATCTACATATCTGATGACCCATCAGGCTGAGAAATATTATAATAACCAATTGAATTAAACTCGATAGTAATTTTTCTCGCTGCCACTTCGTCCGAAAAACTTCCTCAATGCAGTGCTCTCACCTAAAGTCTCGATTAACCCTATTATTGTTGTAATTTAAAACTATTCTATACTTATCAATTATTGTAACTCTTTCAGTATATTTTAATTTAACCGATAATCCTTTTTTGGCTATTATTTCACAATTGGTTTTTTTTACTACCATTGGTTGAAAATGCATAATGTACCCCCGATTTTATGGTTCTTAAGTTGCAACTTTCTTCATTTTAAGACTATATAAAGACTTTAAGACTTCATGATTATAGTACCTAATACCCTGTGATCTATTACATACTACTAGGGCTCTATTTTTATTAATTTTCTGAACTAATATATATAACATTTAAAATTGTTAAACTAATAATTGCTGATTTTGAATGATAAAATTGTTATGGTTCTTAAGTTGCAACTTTCTTCATTTTAAGACTATATAAAGACTTTAAGACTTCATGATTATAGTACCTAATACCCTGTGATCTATTACATACTACTAGGGCTCTATTTTTATTAATTTTCTGAACTAATATATATAACATTTAAAATTGTTAAACTAATAATTGCTGATTTTGAATGATAAAATTGTTATCGTTTCTCTATATGGTACATTATGATTCCTGCGTTTCTTGGCCACCCCGTGGCGGAACTGAAGCATCTTAGCCTATAACATTTTTTTTTAATTTCAAATATCTTGATTTAGTCCCGTTTTTCTTCTATTACATACAACGATCCTCTATATAAACTTATAATTTTATTCCACTTTTATCTTTTCAGAATACAGCTATTATTACCTCAATCATGTGCAATCATAATCGTATCTCCAAAGTTTTACACAACAACTTTTGAGCATGACTATTTACATAGTTCATTAATATTTCACAACTCCATTATATTTTTTTACGAATTAAGGGGGGAGTGGGATTATACCATGAGCCGTGAGCAAATTTCAAAGCTTATTATTATTTATTGTGAGTAGTGTGTATTGGCGGCTTCTGTTACTGCCGTTGGAGTTGAGCCCTCTTTTTTTCATGATACGCCAATTAATTCAGTCATATTCGTATCAATTTTTTTTACATTACCGATATTGAGCATAGTACCTAGTTTATTTACATAATTAATTGTTATTTCCCAACTATCAATTATATTTTTTAACGAATTAAGATGAATTAGGAAGGGGGTTTTAAAAACCGTCAAAGATTTTCAAAGCGTTTTATTATTATTGATTGTGAGTAGTGTTTATAAGACACTTTGGTTACTGTCTTGGCTGACCCGTTCTTCGGTTGGAACTAACCTGTTTAATAACTTGACTTCTTATTAATTTACGAATTTAGGGCAACCCCTAAGGGGCATGGGGCGAAGCCCCATCGAGCCGTAGGCGAGTCAATAATATATACAGCCCCATGTGTAACTGACTGACTCACTGATGATCTTAATTTCCTGAAGCGAACGTTTAAGCTAGAGACTTGAAATTTGGCATGAACATTCTTTGAGATGTTTCAATTTAGGGAAAATCATCAAACTACAAATTTTCAAATTTTAAAGTATAAATAAATGCAAAAAAGGCGAAGTGTCGGTAAGGAAGTACGTTAGTTCTTAACGATGTCGCTTGGAGCGCTATTATAGTCGCTTAGTTCTCGCTTGTATTTAAATTATGACTTTTAACTACACCTGTTCCTGATCGTATGTATAGATTAAACGCACTAATGTCCGCATTTCGATTCCCTTGTCACTTAAATTACTTATATCTCTCTTAGGTATATATTCGTTCACTGTGCACAGGGATTCTTCATGATTGTTTGCGTATTTGTTCTCGTTTTAGTTCTGGCTTGTATTCAAACAATGACTTTTAACTACACCTGTCACCTGTTCCTGATGTTGATTTCGTATGGGCGCACGATTACGAATGTCCTCATATAGATTCCCATATTTCTTAAATTACTATTATCTTTCTCATGTACACAGTTTCATAACATACAGTGAGACCCAATGTTTACTTACAAAATATACCTCTTTTTAGTTCTCGCTTGTATTTAAATTAAGACTTAACTACGCTTGCTCCTAATAATAATTTCTAATAATAGTTATCTACGTTACGATGTCCTATGATTGTATTCATCCCCATAGCTAAAACACGCAGTGTGGTGCAACTGCAGTATGTGCGTTTGCTTGGAATGGCTTAAATGGTGAATTCCCTTCACTCATTATCGGTGGATTTTTTAAATTACTTTTCTTTAATTATCTTTTTATCTTGAAATTATGTTTCTTATGTTTTTTTTGTCTGTGATTACATACAGCATACATTATATTTTAATACACACTTAAAATATGTTTTTGAAAATTTTTAAATGACTATTGAACTAAACAAACAGGTTTTTATGAATAAATTATTATTTCACAGGTCTCGATTTTATATTCTTATAATTAGTAGTTTGTAATAGTAGGGGTTTTTTGCGGATCAACCCCGTTTTTATTCTTTCCTATTATTTTGTTTTCATGTTTTTTAATTCTTGTTTTCGCTCATTGATTTGGATGTTATACGCTATTTCAGTGATTTAAACGTTTTTCTTCTATCTCCTGAAATTTACAAGTTTTTATTTGAGATGGGTGAGGCATTGGATTATGTCAATTTTCCCATAATTGTATCTCTATTTAGTACCAGGTTAACCGAGCCTTGCTCGTTGGTTTTAATTGACTTTTGTTATAGTGTCATGGTAATCAAGCTATTAAATCTACACCAGACTCTTCACAGCTAACAGCTGTTAAAAAACTGCTTAAAATTTATGTTCCTTTATTTTTGTTTACTTTTAGTTGTTCTTTCGTTACCAAAATAGCAACCTATAAGACCAATGTTAAAAATAACGATTTTGTTTACTTAAATTTAGACCAACGTTGTGTATTTGACGGTTTTGTTACTGTCTTGACTGTGCAGTTCTTTCGTGGAACTAACGTATTTTAAACTCAACTTTTTATTAATTTACGAATTTAGGGCAACCCTTTGAGGGGGGGGTCTAGCCTGTCGGTACTTGAGACTTAGAGCAATTAACAAATTTGGGGCAACCCTCTAAAGGGGCATGGGGGCGAAGCCCCCATCGAGCCGCAGGCGAGTCTATAATATATACAGCCCCATGTGTAACTGACTGACTCACTGATGATCTTAAATTCCTGAAGCGACCGTTTAAGATAGAGACTTGAAATTTGGCATGGACATTCATTGAGATGTTTCAATTTAGGAAAAATCATAAAACTACAAGTTTTTTACTTTTAAACTATAAAAAAGGTAATAAATATAGATTTGTCGGTAACGTAGTTCAGCCGTATCAGCGTATATCACCGCGTGGTATCGTAGATCACACTTCAGGTTTAGTTCTCGCTCGCGTTTAAATGATCTCTTTCAACTACACCCGTGTTTGATATACTCATTGTTTCCTTCGATGGATAGACTCTAATATATATTGTAAACTACGGCGTTATTTTGTATTGAGAGCGGGTTATTTCACCAGGGACCCAGGGTTATACTAGATAATATATACAGTGATAATTCCCTAATTTGTAGCTTATGCAGCATATGCGCTATCTTGAATGTTTACCAAAGGTGAATTTTCTTCTCCTACTATGAATTAATTTCCCATGGCGGGTGAATAGTCGCTTAGTTCTCGCTTGTATTTAAATCATGTCTTTTAACTACACCTGCTTCCTTGCTGTTGGCAACGTTAGTATCCCTCATATATAACAAACCGTTATCCATTTGACTTCAAAATAGCAATGAGATTATGCTGCATTGAAAGCTCGTTTCCTTTATATATTACACACATCATAAATATCGTATGTTTTAGGGAATTTTTAAATAACTGTTTAGCTGAACTAACATATTTAAATGTAGGTTCTCGTTTTGTTTCAATTTATTTTAGATTACTTATTCAAATTCACACGGGATTATTCTCCGCCGAACTTCGCATTGAATAGATTTTCTGTGAAGCTTGAGCCGTGATCTTAACGTAACATACTTCGATTACTTTGTACAATACTTAATAGACAGTTTATTATTATCTTTCTGTTTGATTTATATTCAGTGTCTTATATTTGAATTTTTCACACTTAAAATTTGTTTTTGAGAATGTTTAAATAAGTGTTGAACAAAAGTAATAGATTTAAATGTTAGGTTTTCGTTTAATTTCAATTTATTTTAGATTACTTATTCAAATTCACCCCATGAGAACCCCTCAGCCGAATTACGCATTCAATGAATTTTCTGTGTAGCTCGTGCCGTGATCTTAACGTTATGAATTTTGCTGTGAAGCTTGAGCTGTGATCTTAACGTAACATACTTCGATTACTTTGTACAATAATTAATAGACAGATATTTATTATCTTTTTGTTTGATTTGTATTCAGTGTCTTATATTAGATATTTTTTTCACACTTATAAATATGTTTTTGAGAATGTTTAAATAAAAATTGAACAAAAAGAACAGATTTAAATGTTAGGTTCTCGTTTCATTTTCACCTCATTCCAGATTACTAATTCAAATTCACCCCAAGTTAAGCTTTCGGCCGAATTTCGCACTCAATGAATTTACTGTGTTGCTCGTGCCGTGACCTTAACTTCTATTACTTTGTATGATAATTAATAGACAGGTAATTATTATCTTTCTGTTTAATTATATTCAGTGTTTTACATTATATTTTAGTACACACTTAAAATATGTTTTTGAGATTTTTTAAATGAATATTGAACAAAACAAACAGGTCTTTATGAATAAATTATTATTTCACAGGTCTCGATTTTATATTCTTATAATTAGTTGTTTGTAATAGTAGGGGTTTTTTGCGGATCAACCCCGTTTTTATTCTTTCCTATTATTTTGTTTTCATGTTATTTAATTCTTGTTTTCGCTCATTGATTTGAATGTTATACGCTATTTCAGTGATTTAAACGTTTTTCTTCTATCTCCTGAAATTTACAAGTTTTTATTTGAGTTGGGTCAGGCATGGGATTATGCCAATTTTCCCATAATTGTATCTCTATTTAGTACCAGGTTAAACGAGCCTTGCTCGTTGGTTTTAATTGACTTTTGTTATAGTGTCATGGTAATCAAGCTATTAAATCTACACCAGACTCTTCACAGATAACAGCTGTTAAAAAACTGCTTAAAATTTATGTTCCTTTATTTTTGTTTACTTTTAGTTGTTATTTCGTTACCAAAATAGCAACCTATAAGACCAATGTTAAAAATAACGATTTTTAAACTTAAATTTAGACCAACTTCGATTTTTCCTGGGACTGAGGCTGTTTCTAAACTTATTTGTGGGCAAACACTCGTGCAAAGCTTAAGAAAAATCTAACAGCTACATTTCGAGATCGTGGAACACACATCCCTTCAGACATAGCTTGTATTATATTATAGGATAGGATAACAGAGAAATATTTGTTACCATAACTACTACGATTAAATATAATGATAGCAACAACAACAACTATAACTCTTTTAATTGAAATTTCTTTTCATCTAACACAACAACAATCGTCTAATCTAAAGTATATTTTTTTACCAGCATAACACCTAAAATATTTAAATAAATAATTATAAATTCACAGCTCAAAACTTTTAAACGAATTCTAATTACGAAGGGGTATTAAAACCGATTCATATGAGTTTTTTAAAAGCTTTGTTTACTATTGATTGTGAATTTTGTGTATTTGACGGTTTTGTTACTGTCTTGAGTGTGCAGTTCTTCCGTGGAACTAACGTATTTTAAACACGACTTTTTATTAATTTAAAAATTTAGGTCAACCCCTAGAAGGGGGGTCTAGCCTGTTCGGTACTTGAGACTTAGAGCAATTAACAAATTTGGGGCAACCCTCTTAGGGGGCTTGGGGGCGGAGCCCCCATCGAGCCGTAGGCGAGTCTAACATATATACTCCCGCAGGTGTAACTCACTGATGTATATAAAAGTTCGGACGGAACCGTTCAAGGTAGAGACTTGAAATTTGGCATTCACTTAGCTTACATGATTTACATTCAGAAAAAATTCTAAAAACTAGCAATTTTTCATTTTAAATCAATAAAAAAGGTAAAAAATTTAGTTTTGTCGGTAACATAGTACACCCCATGTTCACACCATAGTGTCGGTAATGTAGATTACTTACCAGGTTTATTTCTCGCTCGTTTTTAAATAATATCTTTCAACTATACCCGTGTTTGAACTGGGCTATGCGTCACTATTAACTTTACAAGACTTGTTGTGAAGAAGT
The DNA here is from genome assembly GCA_030545055.2 of Neoaliturus tenellus. Classification (NCBI taxonomy): domain Eukaryota; kingdom Metazoa; phylum Arthropoda; class Insecta; order Hemiptera; family Cicadellidae; genus Neoaliturus; species Neoaliturus tenellus. Next base: position 15,485,702 of record CM061531.1, on the reverse strand, counting down.
AATTTATTCTTGAATAATTATTACTTGGGAAGTTTAAGTTCACCCAGTACTTTTAGAGAGAAACGTGAACTTATTTTTGGTTTTCTGCTATAGCTGCAATCACAGTTAGTCCTATAGAATATCTGAGACATAGCGAATATATTTCATATTACTACAACTTTGTTTGAGATATACTTATTAAGCCGATATTAAGAGCTCGAAGAAAGGAACTTTACCTAATTTCTAGGATTTTTATTGACACACTGCGAAACATTTCATATAGTTTTGTTGCATGTAGCTGAATTTTGCATTTTGCTTCTCGATAAGCTTGAAGTTTTCTATTAACTTAGCTTTAGTATTAAAATTAAATTCATTGTATTTAGAAGTGTAACACCCTACAAAAATTAGACTTAAAATTTCATAACTAATGCCAGCTAATATTATGTGTTATTTTTATCGTTTTGTTGGTCCTTTACCTTCCAGTCAGTTTTTAAGTTAACTTATTTATTTATGTGGGTGGCTTACCATATGTAGACATTTTTTATAACGACTGTAATTTTATTTATTTCCTTCAATATTGCCCATGCACATATCTTGTACGGCGCCGATATCAATAAAAGTACCAAACATAAAAAATAATTGTGATGAATGCCAATATTATGTATTTTATTTTGCCTGTTAGGCGGAACGGGGTGTTTTTCAATTGTTAGGCAACTGATTGTTTTGAATTGTTTGTTCCTTAGCGATGTTTTACATTGTTTGTTACTTACTGACCTAAAAATTGGGCCTCCAACTACTTGAGGTAAATTTGCAATTATTAACTAATATTTGAAATACTTTTGTCAGTAATTATAGTAATATTGTATTAAGAAAGTTGAAGTTTTGTATTAACTTAGCTTGACAGTGATATTTAAAAAAAAAATCACTAGGTTTAGAAGTTTAAGACTTTAAAAATATTGAACTTAAAAAAATATAATTAATGCCTGGTAATACTCGTATTATGTGTTTTTCTTTAACCTGTTCAATATGAATGAATTACTCTGTTACATAGATTATTGCGAATGAGGAACATAAATCTATCTTAAAAACATTTGACTTTTTGTCGTATCTCAAATCGTTATTTTAAGACCGTTTTGCAACTTTTATTATTACTGAATTTGATATTCTGTAACTTGTTACTAGGCCTAACTACAGTTAAATTGTATTTAAAGTTCGAATTTTTAATTCACTGAACTTATACAATATCCTTGTAACTTCAACAGAATTTATGAGCAGTAACTAGAATAATTATTATAAAATTTTTATTTCATAATTAAATTTTTATTTTGTAACGAACAGTATTTTTGTGAATAGTCGTTGGCGTTTTCCAAACCGTTTGTTCATATTTTTCTATTTTTGGTTTTTGTGAAATTATTTATATTTTTATTGATCTGCAAAATAGTTTATTTAGCTTAGTCATTCTACATTTTCATTTATTTTACATCCCCTGACGATTAGTTTATTACAGTATAGTGGCTTTTATAATCCATATTAATAATACTTAGATATAGTACATAGAAACCACACATTAACCTACACTCATAAACTGATAAGTACAGTTAGAGTATCAAACAAAATTAACAATTTTAACTTAAAATATTATGTTAAGATTTTAAATGTTTGAGACTTGCTAAACTACAAACTAATTCGGCGAACACAACGAGGGGTATGGGGGTGGAGGCCTCAACTAGCCTGTTCAGTGCTCGAGACTTTTACAGCAATTAAAGAATAGGGGAAACTATTTAATGGGATTGGGGGTGGAGCCTCCATCCACTATAATACCTAGAATATTTGCTTAGTTGATTATGATTTCACAATTTTCTATTGTTTTACGAACTAACGAGAACTAGGAAGTGGTTTTAAAACAAGCTACAGGCGATTTTCGTATTAGCCGGCTTTCTTACTGTCTGCGGAGCAGTTCTTCGGTGGACTTAACCTGCTACAACTCCACTTTTCAATAATTTACGAATTTAGGACAAGCCCTAAGGGGGAATGTGGGCGGAGCCCTGCGTCCAGCATACTACCTAGAATATTTACGTAGTTAATTATAATTACACAACTCTTTTAATTTTTATACTAAAATAGGATAACAACGAAGGGGTTTAAAAAATAGCTAAAGGAAAATTCAAAGGTTTTTATTATTATTGATTTGAGTAGTGTGTATTAGCCGGTGTTACTGTCTCGGCTGTCCAGTTCTTCCGTGGAACTATCCTATTTCATACTTGACTTTTTATTAATTTACTAATTTAGGAAAACCACTTATTCGGGGCAACTCCTAAGGGGGCATGGGGGCGGAGCCCCCATCGAGCCGTAGGCGAGTCTATAATATATACAGCCCCATGTGTAACTGACTGACTCACTCACTCACTCACTGATGATCTTAAAGTCCTGAAGCGACCGTTTAAGATAGAGACTTGAAATTTGGCATGGACATTCTTTGAGGTGTTTCAATTTAGGAAAAATCATAAAACTACAACTTTTTTATTTTTAAACTATAAAAAAGGTAAAAAATATAGATTTGTCGGTAACGTAGTTCAGCCGTATCAGCGTATATCGCCGCGTGGTATCGTAGATCACGCTTCAGGTTTAGTTCTCGCTTGTGTTTAAATGATCTCTTTCAACTACACCCGTGTGTGATACAAACATTGTATCCCTCGATGGATAGACTCTAATTTAATATGAACTACGGTGGTTTGCTGCATTGAGAGCGGGTCATTTCACCATTGACCCAGGGTTATACTTGTTATGATATATACAGTGATTTTATTTTTAAACTATAAAAAAGGTAAAAAATATAGATTTGTCGGTAACGTAGTTCAGCCGTATCAGCGTATATCGCCGCGTGGTATCGTAGATCACGCTTCAGGTTTAGTTCTCGCTTGTGTTTAAATGATCTCTTTCAACTACACCCGTGTGTGATACAAACATTGTATCCCTCGATGGATAGACTCTAATTTAATATGAACTACGGTGGTTTGCTGCATTGAGAGCGGGTCATTTCACCATTAACCCAGGGTTATACTTGTTATGATATATACAGTGATAATGCCTAATTTGTAGCTAATGCAGCATATGCGCTATCTTGAATGTTTACCAAAGGTGAATTTTCTTCTCCTACTATGGATTAAATTCCCATGGCGGGTGAATAGTCGCTTAGTTCTCGCTTGTATTTAAATCATGTCTTTTAACTACACCTGCTTTCTTGCTGTTGGCAACGTTAGTATCCCTCATATTTAACAAACCGATATCCACTTGACTTCAAAATAGCAATGAGATTGTGCTGCATTGAAAGCTCGTTCCTTTAATATTTTTACACACATCATAAATATGTCCCAGGGAATTTTTAAATAACTGTTGAGCAGAAATAACAGATTAAAATGTTAGGTTCTCGTTTTGTTTCAATTTATTTTAGATTACTTATTCAAATTCACACGGAATTATTCATCCGGCCGAATTTCGCATTGAATGGATTTTCTGTGAAGCTTGAGCCGTGATCTTAATGTAACATACTTCGATTACTTTGTACAATACTTAATAGACAGTTAATTATTATCTTTCTGTTTGATTTATATTCAGTGTCTTATATTAGATTTTTTAACACTTAAAATTTGTTTTTGAGAATGTTTAAATAAGTGTTGAACAAAAAGAACAGATTTAAATGTTAGGTTCTCGTTTCATTTCAATTTATTTTGGATTACTTATTAAAATTCACCCCATGTGAACCTATCAGCCGAATTTCGCATTCAATGAATTTTCTGTGTAGCTCGTGCCGTGATCTTAACGTAGCTACTATTACTTCTATTACTTAGTACTATACTTAATTGACAGTTAATTATTATTTTTCTGCATTATTTATATTCAGTGTTTTATATTTTATTTTAATACACACTTAAAATATGTTTTTAAGAATTTTTAAACGGCTATTGAACAAAACTAACAGGTTTTTGTGAATAAATTATTATTTCACAGGTCTAGATTTTATATTCTTATAATTATTAGTTTGTAATAGTAGGGGTTTTTGTGGATCCACCCCGTTTTTATTATTTCCTATAATTTTGTTTTCATGTTATTTAATTCCTTTTTTGCTTATGGATTTGAATGTTATTTGCTATTTCAGTAATTTAAACGTTTTTCTTCTATATACTGAAATTTACAAGTTTTTATTTTTAATTAGTTTGTATCAGCCGATTCTTTTAATATCGTGGTTGGCGATACTATATTTAGTACAAATTGTATTTTTAATTTCCTAAGTTTATTAACTAGCATAGCTTGATTTTTTTATTATTTTAATAGTAATTTTTACACTTATTATTGGTTATTTTCTATTTTTTAGCATTATTGTTTTACTCTAATGGGCAAATTACATTATTTTTCAAATGTACGAAAATCTCATTTAAAAATACTTAATTTGGAATAATTTTGACCAATTGCAATTTTAATGTAAAACATGTTAACTCGTTGACGTTTCAGACTAAGTAGTTGGTAACGTGGAATAGTTAGCATCACATTTTTTAGTAGAGTTACAAGTAAATTAATAACTTAGCTTTTCAAAACTTCGATTTTTATTAGTTTTTATTTTCCGATTCTATTAATATCGTGGTTGGCGATGCTAGATTTGCTTTAAGTGTTACTTTCAATTTCTTTAGTTTATGCATTATTATAGCTTGATTATTTTATTATTTTAATAGTTATTTTCACATAATCAATTATTTTCTATTTTTTAGCATTATTGTTTTGCTATAGTGGGCACATTACATTTTTTTATCTATGAAAATTTAATTTAAAGATACTTAATTTGGATTAATTTTGCCCCATTGCAATATTTCTGTGCCGCATCTAAAATCGTTGACTTTCCAGACCAAGTGGTTGGTAACGTGGAGGAGTTAGTATCACACATTTTTGTAGAGTTACACGTAATTTAAAACTTAGCTATTCAAAACTTCGATGGAACTAACCTGTTCAGTACTTTGGTGGAACTAGACAGTTCATTATTTGAGACTTTGTGAATGATTAACGAAATTAGTAAAATCAACTAGGGGGCATGGGGGCTGAGCCCCGTGAAATATTTTCAAAGGATATTATTGTTATTATTATTATTGATTATGAGTAGTGCGTATTAGCCCGTTTTGTTACTGTCTTCGCTGTCCAGTTAGTTGGTGGAACTAGCCTGTTCAATACTTGACTTTAAATTATTCTACAAATTTAGGAAAACCCCTAAGGGGGCATCGGGGCGGAGCCCCCATCGAGCCGTAGGCGAGTCTAAATTATATACTCCCGAATGTGTAACTGACTGACTCACTCATCGGGGTATCAGAAATTTGTCAAAAGTCGGTAAAGTAGATCTCTTATATATTACTTACTACAGAGTGGTTCCCAAGCGAGAACTAAACTTACCGACCTGTATTATTGAGAAAATTGCCAACAGACTGGGAGTCGCGGATTACCGAAACACTCTTTTTAAGAAATTTTATAACCTTAACCAATTGTGCCTTTATAGTTAAAGCGGTCTATCCACCGAGAGTAATTTCAATGTACAGGGTGTATCTGAAATTACCTCTCCAGACCGGAAGTCACTGATGTCAAATACAAACTCTCACTTTAAATATTTTTTTTTAGTTTTACACGGTTTTTAAGAAAACTTTACAATTTGATCTTGTACGCGTAATTTTAGCAGTTTATTGAATATTTGAGGTTAAAATTTAGATTTTCCTCATTCTTCTCTGAACATTTTAGGTTAAGCAAAAATGTCTCGGCACAAAAATGTCTTAGACTCTTTTAAATACGTTTCCAACAAAAATTGTCAGTTTGGTCCAAAAAGTTTTTTTAATAAATTTACAACATGACGGAGATTAATGAACATGTATTTAAATGTTTAGTAAAACTAATCACGTGATAATTGATGTTTTATGATGGTATATTATTTTAAATGAGGTTCTTAGACATTTACATGTTTGGTAAGTTATGTTATATGTAAAATGTTCAGACATAATATATTTTAAATTTTCCCCAGTTAAAAAAAATAATGTCATGCTGTTTATTATACTAAATCAGTATGATTGGGGTTTAAAATATTAAATTTTAAAGTTGCTTCAAAATTACGTCTGGTCCCTTCTGTATTGAAATCAGTGTCAATCAACAGAGCAAAATGAGTTTACCTACAACGGCACAATTTGTTTTTTTTGTACAATTTTAAAAGAGGTGCAAGGTTGGTATGGGACACCCGGTAAGACAATATCATTTTTGCACGATAGTCCTCCCAAAAATTGGTTCTTTATTTGGGATGGCACTTTATTTCTAACGAACTCATTAGGAAGTACATCATTGACTTTACCTGATAGCATGCTAATTTAAATTTTACAATTCAACAAAAATTTTAACTAAAATAGCAGATTACACAATTGATTTATCTTTTAGTGCGTACTAAGTTAATGTTTAATTTAAAAAGGTGGCAGTACAGTATTTTCATTTAAAATAAAAAAGCTTTTTTATTTCCTGCCCCAGAAAACTATCTGATTCAAAAATTTAGCGACCAAACATTTTTACCCAAAATAAATACGACATTATTTTTTTCTACTCTAGAGGCCAAATTATAACATCTGAGGCAATCCTCGCGAACATCTTTCAAGTTACTACAAGTTTGGTTCTATGAGTTTTTGCCCCTCAGTCCACACAATTAAACATAATTAAATGTTTATTTATTTTTGCGGGGAATTTTACCCCATGTAGACGTAATTTTACAACTACTATAATATTTTACTAATATTTTACTCAGAACCTTCACTTTGCACATAGACATATACCAACATAGTACCAACACAATACCAATGTCAATTAAATTATCAAACTTAAAAATTATCATGATGATTTTCAATATCACGTATTCTTGTTTTGACTGTGAGTCGGAACGAATTGCTATATCAAGCAACTGATTGTTTTACTTTGATTGTTATTTACTGACCTGGTCCTACGGCTAAAACATACGTCCTCTGATGTGTATGGTAATTTTAATATTTTAACCATTATTTAACATACTTTTGTTAGTAACTACTGTATTATTGTATTTAGAAGCTTGAAGTTTTTTTATTTGCCTTGACAGTAATATTTTAGGAAATTAGGTAAATTTTAAAGTTTTACACCATTAAAAACTGAAATGAAGGAATTGTAATGAATGCCAATATATTTATTAAACTACAAATATCGTTCTTTTGCCTTCCTGTTTTGTGGTACAACCTACTTCCATCAAAACAGATATTTTTCCCCACTTCCATTCTTTCTGAAATACACTCCAGTCATAAGTTATCATAATAGTATCTCCAATTTTTTTTACACATACAATTCTGATCGTAATACCTAGAATAATACATAGTTAAGTATTATTTCACAACTCTCAATTTTTTTATTTTTATTTTTTATATTGAAATGAGGGGAACTAAGAAGGGGATTTAAACGAAGAGCCGTAGGTTATTCAGCGAACACAATGAGTGGTATTGGAGTGGAGCCCTCAACTAGCCTCATTGCATGAGAGTTTTATAGTAATTTTTATAGTAATTACGGAATTGGGGTAACCAATTAGGGGGTGGACCCTACATCCAGCATAACCTAGAAATATTTACCTAGAATATTTACATATATTACGTAAATTATTATCATTTCGCAGTTAAAATCTTGTTAGCGAATTTTAATTACGAAGGGGTACTAAAACCGATTCATAGGAGTTTTTCAAAGCTTTTAAACCGCTTTGTTACTGTCTTCAACGTATAGCTTTTCCGTGGAACTAACTTATTACATACTTGACTTTTAATTATTCTACAAATTTAGGGCAACCCCTAAGGGGGCATGGGGGCGGAGCCCCCATCGAGCCGTAGGCGAGTCTAAATTATATACTCCCGAATGTGTAACTGACTGACTCACTCATCGGGGTATCAGAAATTCGTCAAAAGTCGGTAATGTAGATCTCCTATATATTACTTACTACAGAGTGATTCCCAAGCGAGAACTAAACTTACCGACCTGTATTATTGAGAAAATTGCCAACATACTGGGAGTCGCGGATTACCGAAACACTCTTTTTAAGAAATTTTATAACATTAACCAATTGTGCCTTTATAGGTAAAGCGGTCTATCCACCGAGAGTAATTTCAATGTACAGGGTGTATCTGAAATTACCTCTCCAGACCGGAAGTCACTGATGTCAAATACTAACTCTCACTTTAAATAATTTTTTTTAGTTTTACACGGTTTTTAAGAAAACTTTACAATTTGATCTTGTACGCGTAATTTTAGCAGTTTATTGAATATTTGAGGTTAAAATTTAGATTTTCCTCATTCTTCTCTGAGCATTTTAGGTTAAGCAAAAATGTCTCGGCACAAAAATGTCTTAGACTCTTTTAAATACGTTTCCAACAAAAATTGTCAGTTTGGTCCAAAAAGTTTTTTTTATTAAATTTACAACATGACGGAGATTAATGAACATGTATTTAAATGTTTAGTAAATTAATCACGTGATAATTGATGTTTTATGATGGTATATTATTTTAAATGAGGTTCTTAGACATTTACATGTTTGGTAAGTTCTGTTATATGTAAAATGTTCAGACATAATATATGTTAAATTTTCCCCAGTTAAAAAAAATAATGTCATGCTATTTATTATTCTATTTATGATTAGGGTTTAAAATATTAAATTTTAAAGTTGCTCTAAAATTACGTCTGGTCCCCTCTGTATTGAAATCAGTGTCAATCAACAGAGCAAAATGTGTTTACCTACAACGGCACAATTTGTTTTTTTATTTTTTTATTTTAAAAGAGGTGCCAGGTTGGTATGGGACACCCTGTAAGACAGTATCATATTTTCACGATAGTCCTCCCAAAAATTGGTTCTTTATTTGGGATGGCACTTAATTTCTAACGAACTCATTAAGCCGCGTCCGCACTGGCCGAACATTCGTGGCGAACTTGTTCGGCGAACACAAAAATCAACAAACATTATTAACGAACAATTAACCGGTCATATGATTTACATACTAAACGGTTAGCAACAAACAAACAAAAGTTCGGAAGAACTTTGTTCGGCGAACATGTTCGGCCAATGCGGACGCGGCTTTAGGAAGTACATCATTGATTTTACCTGATAGCATGCTAATGTAAATTTTACAATTCAACAAAAATTTTAACTAAAATAGCAGATTACACAATTGATTTATCTTTTAGTGCGTAATAAATTAATGTTTAGTTTAAAAAGGTGGCAGTACAGTATTTTCATTTAAAATAAAAAAGCTTTTTTATTTCCTGCCCCAGAAAACTATCTGATTTCAAAATTTAGCGACCAAACATTTTTACCCAAAATAAATATGACATTATTTTTTTCTACTCTAGCGGCCAAATTATAACATCTGAGGCAATCCTCGCGAACATCTTTCAAGTTACTACAAGTTTGGTTCAATGAATTTTCGCCCCCCAGTCCACACAATTAAACATAATTAAATGTTTATTTATTTTTGTGGGGAATTTTATCCCATGTAGACGTAATTTTACAACTACTATAATATTTTACTCAGAACCTCAACTTTGCACATAGACATATCTTGCACAGTACCAATATCAATTAAGTTATCAAACTTAAAAATTATCATGATGATTTTCAATATCACGTATTCTTCTATTGAAAGTGAGTCGGAACGAATTGCTATATCAAGCAACTGATTGTTTTACTTTGATTGTTATTTACTGACCTGGTCCTACGGCTAAAACATACGTCCTTTGATGTGTATGGTAACTTTAATATTTTAACCATTATTTAACATACTTTTGTTAGTAACTACTGTATTATTGTATTTAGAAACTTGAAGTTTTTTTATTTGCCTTGACAGTAATTTTTTAGGAAATTAGGTAAATTTAAAGTTTTACATTATTAAAAACTGAAATGAAGGAATTGTAATGAATGCCAATATTACATTATGTATTTATCATTGTATGTTCAATATTACTGGATCGTTATGTTATTCCCTGGAATTTCAACACAACTAATTGAAGGATAGTAACTGAATAGTATTTTTGTAAATAAAAGGGGTTTTTGGCAAGTTTTATTCACTTTGTTAAGATTTTAAATTATTTGGTTTAAAGGAATTTTTCATTGTTTTCGATGATCTACTGCACATTTTTATGCAGTTTATCCATTTAATTTTTTCATATATTTATTTATATGAATTTTATAATTTTAACTAAATACTTATACAATACCTACATACAAAATTTATTCACAACTCCATTAACCTTTATAGAATTCGGGGGAATTAGGGAAGGAGGTTTGGAGAAAGAGTGTCTGAAAACGAGCCGTAGGCGAATATATTTTCATTCCTTAGATTGAGTTAGTTGCACAAGTTCAAATTTAGGTTACTTCTGCAGTCGTGGGAGTTAATTTATGTTATAAATAAACTTACAAACTCATTTATTTTGCTATTTTGCTCATTTACAAACACTTATATTCATATGTAATCTGTTCATTATATGCGACTTAAACAACAATTAACGAATTTCTGGGCAAAACCCCGAGGGGGCATGGGGGCGGAGCCCCCATCGAGCCGCAGGCGAGTATTTATATATATATATATATATATATATATATATATATATATATATATATATATGATTTTATAATTGAAGTTATTGCTGCAAACCACATTACATATGAAGTTATTGATGCGTCTGACGCCGCAATAAGAGGGCCGCAATATGAGGGTATCTCAGCTATGGATAAACCTCTATTGATGCGTGTGTAACGGTGACGCTCTTAATGGTGCGTCTATTTTTAGACAGGCCACGACCATGATTTGGACATTTTGCCAACATGAAAAACTAAAGAACTCAATACTATCTACTAGCTCTAAAATATCTGTAAAAACCCTTGTTGCTGCACACTTCGTCGTGAATCTGAATTTATTATTCTAGTATTATCAGTGACGAGTTTGTTTATGAATGCCCACATACGGCAGTGTAATCGTTGCTACCTAAACCAACAAAACCAGCTAAGTTCATTTACCCAAATTGTTCTTCACCGTAAGAGACCCTCAACAAATAGAAAAGAGACCGAAAGGCACTGATTTTTTATATTTGTTATATAGAAAAGTCACCAAAAAGTAACTGATATGTGTATACAATTGGCAGTAGACACCCTTATATTGGGAGTTGGTAAGTGGATGGAGAAGGCTATACAGGGGAAATATCTTTGAGTAGCGGATAAAGGATATTCTTTACATCCGGAATGTATATCCTTGATGTGGAATTAATTTGTAATAGAAAATCAAGTTAATTTCAGTTATTTTAGCGTATCCTGAATTTGTAAACTAATTGTGCTGCGTTTATGAGAACATCGGATAATCAAGCCTTGCTTGGTACCAAAATAATATATTTAGTTATTTTGCATACAAATCAAATCATAGTTTCAATGAAATTACCTTGCCAGTATTTTCTTGCTTAGTTGTTATATCCCATTTGAAACTTTCCCACTGTAATAGAGCATTCAAAATTGGCGTCAAAAATAAGATTCCGTGATGGTTCTTACGCCGATCTGTCTTACTTGCTGTTTTCTGAGATATATACGTTTCAGTAACGTAACAATTAGACCTATCTAATGAATAAAACACTATCACACTTCTTTATTTATCAAGACTTTAGTTGTATAGTAATAAAGAACATTTTTCAATCGTCCTGGTTAGTAGACTATCTGGACGCCGAGCATTTACTCGGCAAACTGAAACAGTCATTTGTAGTTATGACATCAGTCACACATAATACGCAAAATGCCAAACCCACATATGTTTGTTTCTGTTCAAGACAATTTAAGACTAGGTTATTCGCTGTTCAGAAAGTTTTAATATGGGTCTAAACACTCTGGTAAAGAATTTTAGATTTTACTTGAAGATTATAACGAAATAAGATTTTGCCTAACATAGTAAACCTCTATAACTTATACAAAAACTAAAGTATTTGCAATGTTTGAAGAAAATCGTTAGAGCCGTGTGTGTACTGTTCATACATACCAACATAATTTACTGGTAAAAGTTTAAGAAGATTTATCAAATTTTCCTATATCTTTGAAGAGTGAAATAGCTCTTGAAGTTATATCTTGTGGCAAGCAAAACAAGGGTGGCCAGAAAAACACAGGTGGCCATTTCTTCATGCTTTGAGATAGAAATTTGATACAGCGTCTTGTTCTGTGTCAGTAAAAAAACCGACAAAGGCAAAACAAACTCTGAAAGATGGAATTTCAGTTTTTTGATCAATCAGCTTAATTAATCTAAACCAGATTTGGAATTCCACATGCTTATCTTTTTAAGACATTCTTTTTGAATAGACCTGTAATTTAACGTTTAGAACCATATTTAGTTTTCATTCGTTTTTCCTTTCATATTGTAACTGCTTGACACTGCACCTTTAAAATGATTTCAATAGCATAAAAATCACTTCAACTAGTGTACCAACTCCTTGAAATTGAGTAATTTAGATTGAAAGGTAGTAAAAAAATTATTTTATACATATACATACCAATTATAACTTATATTTTACGATTACTGTTATAATGTCACGAAAATTATTACGACAGATTAAAATTAGGTGTTACACTTCGTTCATTATAAAACTGTTGGTAAGAATTATAGTTTGTACACTTAACTATCTTATTTTTTAAAAGAGCTTGGTCTTTCGTATTTTTGTGACTAAATCTATAGTGGAATAAAGGGCGAAAGGCCCCTTAGAAGGAATATTAGCTGTCATTAGATATTTTTCACAAATATTAAGAGATGGACAAAGCAGACGTCTTTTGGTCCCCAATCTATTGTTCTTAAAAACAATGTTTTACTATATTACTCACTTCCTTTAAAATTTTTTGACGTGTCGCTGAGTCTCTAATTCTTGAATCCGAGACCTTTAATTTTTAAGCAAACTCCCATGTGAATTGCTCAAAATTTTGCTATACGTTTTTTAGACTATGTACATTTTGTTAACCAGTGTAGTCTATCCTCTTAGGTTTAACATAACCTCTTTGTTATAAATAGATAGATGTTCTCGCTGGTATTGGTGTACTATGTTTACTCTTTACATAATATGTTAAAATTAAACTCCTTAGTAATGTTCAAGCTGTACTACCTTTAAATACCCGGCAAACTTCAAAATAAGAATATTTCTTTAATCAAACGCAAAACATTGGCTTAAGTGTCTTGATATGTTAAACACCTTAATTAATTTCAATGGTTGTGATTGGTTGAATTCTATGTAATGGGAGGACCAGGAAAAATTGGGCGAATTGAAATTAGTTTTTCGTCCGCACATTTATTTTCAACCGGGTATATAACCGGGGCCTACGAAAAGTAACGGTATGCGCTGATTGCTAATATGATGTGCACAAACTGAGAAAAAAGGAAAAAAGAATAAACTTATCGATTAATATATAGATTAGAGATAGAACCTGAACGAAATTCAACAGAAACGTCAATTGACCTGAAATCCATATTTTACGATCCACACAAGATGCAAAAAAGAGGAGGAGAAACATGTTTGCATATTATTATGTATAGAATTAATATTATGTATTATTATATTATTTGTCAAATACCACTTACCCAAGGATAAGATAATTTCTGTAACCATAGGGTATACAGGATTGAGATTTGGCATGGATGTTCTTCTTTGCTAAAAAATGCTCGCTAAGAAACAGTTTTGGAAAATTCATTAAGGTCTTTGCCCCCACAGGATTAAAAATTTCTATCTACTATTATTAGGACTTACTTAAGGACAATTTTTAGTGCAACTCAAGGAAACAAAGAGCCTGAAAAACTGTAGGACCTACGAGGCTCAAAATTGGTATTGTCGTTCCTTTTTGGTCATAGGTTCTGACAAAGAAACGGTTTTGCAAAATCCCGCAGTGTTCCGCCACATAGGACCTCAAAACTATGATCTAATGTTATTCTCATGACCAATTTTTATTATGAATCAAAAAGGTACATCGAATTTGAAAAATGTAGGATTCAAGATGTTGACATTTAGCATGGAAGGCCATTTTGCTAAATTCCCACAGGACTCTGCCCAACATAATTTCAAAATTATTGTGCCAACGGGATTTAAATTTGGCGAGGACCTTTATCATTACTTATAAGGTCTCATTGCTTATATGGTAGTCACTAAAAATTGTTTTGCATAATTTATTCAAAGCTCCGCCCAAAAGGACTTTAAATTTTAGAAATAATATTATTATTATGAAAATTTTTTAATTCGAATCAAGGAAACAACAAATTTGAAAAAATATGAGAACTATAAGTTTAACATTTGGCATGAAGGTCCTCTATGCTCAAAAGTGCTCACCAAGTTAAGGCTTCTGAAAAATTAATTTAAAGCTACACCTCACAGGGATTGAAAATTGCTATACGGGCTACCGGATTCAAATTTGGTAAGATTAGTCTCTAAGGAACGATTTTGCAAATTTATTTTAGGGCTCAACATCACAGGACTTCAAAACTTTTATTTAATGTTATTCTTACAGAAATTTTAATACGATACAAGGAAATAGGAATCTCAAACCTAAGGATTAAGGCATTTTGCATAGACATCTTCTCAGCTCATAGCCTAAAAAAAAAAAAAAAAAAACAAAAAAAAAAAACTCAGATCTCCGCCTCACACAACTTCGAAACTACCATTTAGGGTCTAGGGCAGTGAAATTAGGTATGGACAGTTCTATTTGCTCGTATGTACTCACTAATAAAAATCTTTGAAAAATCATGACTTTGGGATTTAATGTTTTTCTTATGGATAATTTTAATACAAATCAAAGAAACACAGATCCTACAAATCAGCACCTTCAGAATGGCAAACAGCCTTGAAATGTTGCACGGCCCTCTTTGCTCATAAGTGATCACTAGGGATTAGTTGCGACCTTCCAAGAGGGCTCTGCCATATATGCCTTTAAAATTGCTATAGGGCGTACGGAGGTTGAAAGTTTGAATGAGCGATCCTCTTTCCTCTTAGGTGCTCACAAAGAAACGGTGTTTTAAATTCCATTTGGGCTTCACCTCACATAACTTATAATTTTGAAATAATAGTCTTCTTATGGTCAATTTTAATAATTCAAATCAAATAATTTACAAATCTATGAAACCGACAGGGCTGGAATTTGCATGGACGTTCCTCTTTGCTCATAGGCAGGTGCTCAGTGAGAGCCAGCTATGCAAGGTTTCTTTAGGAGTCCGATCCACAGAACTTTAAAGCTTCAATATAATTCTTAAGGAAATGATTTTTTTTTGCATCTTATCATCTAAACTTAAACCACAACCACGCCGGGCGAAGGCGTGGTGGTTGACAGTTGCAGATTAATATAGAGATTTTATTTAAATTGGAAGATATCTAAAACGCAGTATTTTGTAAACATTTACAAAACTATTTAGCATTTCAAAAATTCTGATGGACGTTAAAAGATTTTAATTTAATAGTTTTGACATAAATTTTATTAAATCCATTGTCTTAAGATACTAGCTGTAGCCCGTCACGGCTTCGTCCATGATTGAATTTATTTCATAGTTAATAAAATCTTTTTAAAGAGCAACGAAATCTATTTCCTTAAGAATGAATGACATTGAAACTATGAAGTGGTGTGAGTGAAGCTCTGAAGGAATTTCGCAAAGACTGTTCTTAGAGAGAAAAGGTTTCTTAAATATGCCCTGAGAACCTATGAGCAAATAGGAATGAGCAAAAGGAAAATTTACAAAATTATTTCACAGTGAACAACTATATGAGCAAAGAGGAACGTCCATATCCCATTTCAACCCCGTGCGCTCTTCAGTAATTTTCAAGACCTGTGGGGCGGAGCCCTAAAGAATTTTAAAAACTATATTTGCAAAACCGTTTCCTAGTAAGTAACTATAAGCGAAGAGGAATGTCCGATTCAAATTTAAACCCTGAAAGCCCAAAAGTAATTTTAAAGTCCTGTGGGGCGGAGCCCTAAAAAACTTCGTAAACTGCATTTGCAACACCTTTTGTTAGTGAGCATCCATGAGCAAAGAGAAAAGTCCATGTAAAACATGTCAAATATCAATCCCGGAGGCCCTAACGTAATTCTGAAGTATAGTGGGGCGGAGCCTTAAAGTGCTTAAAAACTATATTTGCAAAACAGTTTCTTAATAAGTATTTATGAGCAATGATAAACGCCCATGCCAAATGTCAACCCCATGGGTCCTAGAGTAATTTTCAAGACCTGTGGGGTGGAGCCCTAAAGAATTTCAAAAACTATATTAGCAAAACTGTTTATTAGTAAGTACTTATGAGCAAAGAGGAACGTCCGATTCAAATTTAAACCCCGGAGGCCCAAAAGTCATTCTGAAGTCCAGTGGGGCGGAGCCCTAAAGCCTCAAAAGCTATATTTGCAAAAAAGTTTCTTAATAAGTATCTACTAGCAAAGAGAATCGTCCATGTCAAATTTTAACACCTAGGCTATACAGTAATTTGTCAGCTTCTGTGGGACGGGGCCCTAAAGGAGATGTTCAAAGCACTTTTTTCATTGAGCACCCAAGAGAAAAGAGATCACTACTAATTTCAACCCTGCTGGTATCTTAATTTGTACTTAAATTTGGGCATATGGATAACAATTTTGAAGACCAGTGGGGCGGAGCCCTGAAGAAATTTTGCAAAACCGTTTCTTAGTAAGCACCTAATAGGCAAGACGAACCTATGTTCAAATTTTCAAATAAATTCGTATGGTAGTTTCTGAGATTTTGTAATGAGTCAGTCAGTTAGTGGGATTTCGATTACATATATAAAATTACTAACTGTTGCCTGTCATGGCTTCGTCCGTGAATGAATTTATTTTATAAGTAATAAAATCTTTTTAAAGAGCAACGAAATATACTTCCTTAAGAATGACATTGAAACAATAAAGTAGTGTGAGATATGGAGCTCTGAAGGAATTTCGAAAACCTGATTTTAGTAAGAAAAGGTTTCTTAAATAGAAAAGACCCTGAGAATCTATTAGAAAATAGGAATAACAACCATGTCAAATTTCAACCGAGAAGGCCCTACATTTATTATGAAGTCATGTGACGCAGACCCCTTAAGAATATAAAAAAACTATACAGTGTGATGGAAAAGTCCCGGATTTGGTATACCAATAATAGCAATAAATATCTACTCTTTTAAGCTATTATCACTTTTTTGTCTCTTAAGGGGGACGGCCCACGAGGAGTCAGTCAAAATTCTTAAATATCAGCATAGGTCAAATTTGGTATCAAATTAAAGGTCTCACTGAGCAGAGTACAATGCCGAAAACCATACTTCAAACGAATGATCGAGACGGAAATGGCAGGCAAACAAAGTTTACATTAAAATAACATGGGTAAAACTTTAAAATGCAGTAACTTTCTTAATACTTAACCTTTTGACGTCGGGTCTGTGAGTTATTACTCTAATGCAAAGACGTTTAAAATTAAGTATGATGTGACAAGCGCCAAAGCATATTTCTGTAAGATTTTCAAGTGGGACATCCCTTAAAGGTTGTGTAAATTGAAACTTCTTTGGCCTTGTCACGTCATACATAATTTTAAACATCTTTGCATTTGGAGTAATAAGCCATAAATCCGACATCAAAAGGTTGAATATTAAGAAAGTTATTGCATTGTTAAGTTTTACCCGTATGATCTTAATGGAAACTTTGTTGACCTGCCATTGCCGTCTCGATCATCTGTTTGAAGTCTACTTTGCGGCATTGTAGTTGGCTAAGTAAGACCTTTAATTTAATACCAAATTCGACCTATGCTGCTATTGAAGAATTTTGACTGATTCCTCGTGGGCCGTCCCCCTTAAGGGATAAAAAAGTGATAATAGGTTAAAAGAGTAGGTATTTATGGCTATTATTGGTATACCAAGTTTAATCACTTCATCTATAATGGTAAAAAATATATTTCACCGTTACGGGACTTTTCAGTATTTGCAAATCTGTTTCCTAGTGAACAACTATTAACAAAACTAAATGTTTACGTTAAATTTAAACCTGTAAATTATCTATGGTGGTTTTGAGAATTTGTGGGGAGGAGGCCTAAAAGGAAATTTGCATAATCGTTTCTTATTGACCACCTATGAGCAAAGGGGAACGTCCATGTCAAATTTCAAACCTGTTGACGCTAGATTAATTTTGAAGTCATGTGGGGTGGAGCTCTAAAGAACTTCAAAAACTATATTCACAAAACCATTTTGTAGTGAGCACCTGTTAGCAAAACGGAACATCCACGTTAAATTTATACCCCCTAGGATCTTTGGTAATTTTGAGTTTCCATGGGGCGGAGCGGTGAAGGAAAATTTACAAAATTATTTCACAGTGAACAACTATATGAGCAAAGAGGAACGTCCATATCCCATTTCAACCCCGTGCGCTCTTCAGTAATTTTCAAGACCTGTGGGGCGGAGCCCTAAAGAATTTTAAAAACTATATTTGCAAAACCGTTTCCTAGTAAGTAACTATAAGTGAAGAGGAACGTCCGATTCAAATTTAAACCCTGAAAGCCCAAAAGTAATTTTAAAGTCCTGTGGGTCGGAGCCCTAAAAAACTTCGTAAACTGCATTTGCAACACATTTTGTTAGTGAGCATCCATGAGCAAAGAGAAAGGTCCATGTAAAACATGTCAAATATCAACCCCGGAGGCCCTAACGTAATTCTGAAGTATAGTGGGGCGGAGCCTTAAAGTGCTTAAAAACTATATTTGCAAAACAGTTTCTTAATAAGTATTTATGAGCAATGATAAACGTCCATGTCAAATTTCAACACGTATAGGCTATACAGTAGTAATTGTGAGCTTCTGTGGAGCGGAGCTCTAAAGGGGATGTTAAAAGCACTTTTTCTTGAGCACCTAAGAGAAAGGAGATCACTCCAAATCTTAGCCCCGCAGGTTTCTTAATTTGTTAAATTTCGAAGGCCTGTGGGGTGAATTTTATGGGGCAAATTTCAAAATGTTCAGTTTAAAAGTTCAAAGTTTCAAGTAATCCGTTTGGTAGGTAGTTCCTGAGATTTCGTTATGAGTCAGTCAGTGAGTGGGATTTCGCTTATATAAATAAAATTTGAAATACTTTTTTTGTGAAATACTTTTTTCCTGGATACACATAATACTAGTAATGACGAAGATGATAGTTGAGTTAGCTGTAATGCGTGCTGCCAAGGACAAGTTTGGGAGACGGTCCCCTTCTTATCAACAATGAAACACTTTGTTTACACAATTTTATCTAGGGTTTTATCTGGTGTTGCTACTACTTCCAAATCAACTCCTACATGAGCACGTAGTCCAGTCAAAATAGGTTCGTGTCGGAAGTAATTCCAGAGGAGCTGAATTTTTCACAGTTGACGGACCAAATAAAGGTGTGCATTTTCCCAAAAGTCTCGAAAAATCCCCCTTGAGGCTTCTGCTCTACGATTCTTTAAAATGTAAGTTGCAGTATGTTAGAAAATCAAGTACGATTTCGTAAAGAGAAAAGAAATCAAAAAAGCGTCCTTTAATTTTGTTCCCGATCAAATTTGCTAAAAACCCCGTCATTACCGCTTATTACAAAAAGCTTAAGGTTTTGTGGCAAAATCGACACAAACATTAAAAAGTGAGTTTTTTCTTCACATCATATTAAAACATTCCCATACAGCTCCTTTGTTTGAAGTTGATATGCAAAACCGTACATCTTAAGTTTGTAGAGAATTATTTTAGCTTTACAATGGTATATTTAATCACTACTAGGGGCTTGTAGGGGCAAAGGCCCCTAAAAATCCAAATGATGATGTTATCTCAAGAATTAAGTTTCAATTCATCACCTAGTTGCACACAGTATTATATTTAATCTCAAGTTGTAGTGTGAGTTTACGCGGTTGGATTTTCTTATAAATATTACTTAATCTTGACGAATATTTTTTGGTGGTAACAAATCAGTAATTCGCTAATATTCTCCCTTGCATTAAACAAAACAATAGGTTGTCTATTTTGTGGTAAAAATTTTTTTCACTATTAGACTGCCGGACGCAATAAAATTAGTTTTGACCTTAAATATGTAGACATAATGAGTTCGTAACTCAAGTGAATACAGTAGTTAAATACAACATAACAAAATGGATAGGCCTACTACTGTATCCCATTAATACTGTACACTACTGCATCTAGGACCACTGTGCCCCACACTTGCCATGTCCCTCGTCCCCTTTCGTGATCCGTGCTTCTTGTATCCCATATGCCCCCATGGCCCGAGTACCCCCCATGCCCCCGAACCCCTGTGCCCCCATGTCAGTGTGACCCCCATTTTTCTGTACTCACATGATCGCCGTTCTTCCCCGAGGCCCCCGTGCCCTCTATGTCCCCCATTCCTCCTCTGTGTATCCCATGTCCAACTAACCAAAGTGCCTCCGACGTCTCTCGAGCCAATTGTGCCCAATGCCAATGCCGCCATGCCGTCCATACCCACCGTTCCTCCCCGTACTTCCTATGACCCCTAAAGCCTCCCCCTTCCCCCGTTCCCCTCTCGTGACCCTTGCTCCCTGTACCCCCTATGCCCCCGTGGCCCGAGTACCCCCATGTCCTGTTCCTCTATTCTCCCATGCCTCTGTGCCCCCTTTCTCCTAAGCTCACATGCCCGCTGTTCTTCCTCGAGGCCCCGGTGCTCTCTATGTCTCCCATTCCTCCCCCGTACCCCCAGACCCAGCTACCCCCAGTGCCACCAACCACTCTAGTGCCCCTCGTGCCGACATGCCCATACCCCATGTCTCCTTATCCTTGTGCCTCCATGACCGCCATTCCACTCCGTGCCTCCCATATCCCCATTCTCCGATGTATTCCATTCATCCTCATGCCCGCTATGTCCCCCCAAGCCTCCCATGTGTCCCCTTCTCGTGACCCGTGCTTCCTGTACCCCCTAAGCCTTGCGGCTCGAGTACCCCCCATGCCCCCATACCCCCTATGCCTCTGTGACCCCCATTCACCTGTGCTCACATGTCCACCGTTCTACCTTGATGCCCCCGTGCTCTCTATGTCTCCCATTCCTCCCCCGTGCCCCCTATGTCCCCTTAAGTCTCTCCCATGCCCTCATCAAATGACCTGTGCTTCCTGTACCTCCTATGATGCCTGTCATTACTCCCCGTGACTTTCGTATCCCCGTTCCCCGATGCCTACCGCTCCTTCCCGTGCCGGTCCACCTATGTCCCCCAAGTCTCCCGTGCCCCTCTCTTGTGACACGTGCTTCCTGTATCCCCTATGCTTCGCGGCTCGAGAACCCCCCATGCCCCTTATACCTCTGTGACCCCCATTCTCTAATGCTAACATGTCCGCCGTTCTTCCTTGATGCCCCCGTGCTCTCTGTCCCCCATTCATCTCCCATGCCTACTATGTCCCCCCAAGTCTCCCCCATGCCCTCATCTCATGACCCGTGCTTCCTGTACCTCCTATGCCCCTGTGGCCCGAGTACCCCCATGCCTCGTACCCCCGTGCCTCTTTGTTCTCCCAAACTCACATGCCCGCCGTTCTTCCTCGAGGCCCCGTGCTCTCAGTGTCCCCCATTCCTCCCCCGTAACCCTCTGCCCAACTACCCCTTGTGCCAGCGACGTCTCTAGGGCCCCTTGTGGCCCACATGCCCCCCGTGGCCCCATACCCTCATGCCCTCTTACCTGCCGTTCCTCCCCGAGTCCAGAATGTCCACCCATGCCTCCACCGAATGAGGCCCCCATGTCCGACTACCCCTGTGCCACTGACAGCCCTCGCCCCCCCCCCCCCCAACCCCAACCAGTCACTTGTGCTATGATTGTAGTCTATTTGGTCTATTGGTTTAATGAAGTAGAACATTGTTTTACATATTGTTCGTTTTTGCATACTTGATGCATGAAAAGCTCCGAGTACCTATTTATGTATTAATGGACAATTATTGATTCCGTACGACCTATGTAAGGAAAGAAGCAGAGAATGTATAAAACAAAATACTCCTCATACGGAGGTTATCCAATGTTAGTAGTTTACATAATATGATTTAGTAAAAAATAAACAATTACTAAAAACACGATTCAACTCTAAACACTAAATAGCCAATATATAAAGCAGTAACGTAATATCTTAACGACATGCACTGAGTAAAGCCATTTTATTATTTATTATATCAACCATACCCTGTTGGCTAAGTCACTTTTTACAGCGGTATATTCAGCACACAAAATCATAATGACATAGATTTTGAAGAGAGAAATATACCATGGATCCGTAATTTTTCCATCACTATTGGTGTTTTCCTTTTTATAGTGCATTACAAATTTAAAAAAGTTATAATTAAATATGGTTATCTTAACTCAAAATATCTGTTCAATAAACAGCTGAGTTTATGATAAAACCCTGGAACACCTGCTTAATCACACGTGTAGATCTAAAAATCTTCTTCCCATTTGTTTAACATTGAAACTTCGAGGTCCAATGGGGCGAAGCCCAAGTAACTTTTGATAATTCTGGTATTTTTCCTTGCGTCCTTGGCCCTCAAGCTTTAAAATGAGCCATCATACGTTACCCTATCTTGCTTCGAACTCGAGATATTTCGTAGGGACCGATTCGCTTACAGAATTATATATATAGATGTTCGGGTTGAGGATAACGAGCCATATTGTATTTTTTTCCATGGTGACAGTGAAAAGAACCACGTTCTTGGTCCCATTTCAGTACAGACATTATTGAATTTGAATGTCTTCTCCTCTTATTTTTTCTATAAGGATGACTTAGAGGAATGGAACTTCAAACATCCATAATTGACCATTAGTAGGCCTACTTCGTTTCTTGTAAAATGTGATTTTTTTAGCCCCAATGGGGGACGGCCCCCAAGGAGTCACAAGAAAATTTCGAGTAAGCATTGGGCAATATGATATCTCATATTAAAGGTCTCACTTAACAGTACACAATTCCGCAATCCCGTCTTCAATCGGATAATCGAGCCAGAAGTAGCAGGCAATGAAAGATTTTGAATTTTGCTGAAATCGTTATAAAAGATTTTAATGTGAAGTTAAATAGCCTGGCATTAACAGTTCGGTAATGCCATAAGTTTCATATAAGATTCTGTGTTTTCTGGTATATTAACTCGATATATTAATTAAATTGGTTTTGTCAACGTTTATCTATAGAAAAATTTACTACGCGCGGTGTAGAAAGGATGTCTGAAAAATTAATCTGATGACGTGTACAAGTTGTATAGGTTGAAATTAAAAACAAACGTCAACAACACTAAAAAATATACTTACCTATATACTGCAAATAATGCAGACGGTTAATATAAGACACGATATTATTTTCAGAACAAGTGTGAATATATTTTTGTGTGTTGTAGACGTTTGTTGTCATTTCTGAACGCGTATCAATGTGTAGCAAATTTCATTCTACACATTAAATTTCATTTCTTAATGTGTAGCAACTTATCACGCGAATAAAAAGTGTGTATCTAGGTATTTTATTAGTCTTCTGATTTAATACAGTCATGTATAATGACTAATCTCAAACATGATTAGTTACTATAGTGGTAATTACATAAAATTAGAATTTACTTTATACACCAGTTAACTAAGGAAGACTAAAGATTTTTCAAGTTGCCAGTTTCATTTTATCATAAAAATATCAATGTTCCTGCAAATAGTGCTTAATGTTAAAATCAGATTACAGAATTGTACTGTAAGTGAGTTTGTCACAAACAGAAACAAATATATAAAAATGAGCAGTTGGTGCATTGACCCCAAGTATCAATGTATTTGTGTATCTTATGATAAAACTGATAACCCCTAAATCATGTTCCTACAAAAACATGCTATTATAACAGGGATAAACCGATGTGTTTTAGTTATTATTCCGGTACAAAAATAGCATGGCGTATGTGAAAGGTAAAAGATGGCCACAAACCCGAGTTTTATACTACCAAGTAATGTATATTTTTATTGAAAAAATTCGTGTATTAAAAAAAAGTTTGTGTAGACATAAAAAAGTACTTAGTATTTGCAATAGAGGTGATCTTTAACTGTGGAATAATTGTTTGGAATGAAAAATTATGTAGGACAAATGATAAACAAATATGGGGATTCTTCATAAATTTAGATTTTGAGCACACAATGGTTGTCATGATAAAAAGGATTAAGATTAGGCTACTTTAACTGTTTTTTAACAAAAATGTTTGTAGACTTCTCAAATGATTTATTGTATGTTATATCTTTGCCTTTCAATTTTTAAAATTCGAATTTGCGGCCCTCAATTTTTAGAACATTCTGTGTTTGTTAAAAATATTTAACTGTAGGTAAAATCTTTTGATGCGTAGGTGGGAGTTTTGATCCGTAACCAATTTGAGACACCATACGTGATAAACCACTTTTATACATTTTTGTATTGGAACATATTATTTAATTAATGAATTTTTATTTTGTAAACAGCTGTTCTCATATAAACTATTGGATTTGTAGAGAATTGCGTTGAGTGAGATTAGCAAACGAGCTATAAACTTGATGGCGGGTAATCGTGACTGAGAGTGAGCGTAGCGAACGAGCTAAACCTTTTATTTTGTGACTACATGTTTCGAGACAGCCCATCTTCATGATCAATGTACAAATAATATTCTTACCTATTATTATAGGCCCAAGTACAATTCACGAAAAAGTCCGATGAGAGTCGATGCATTGTTGCCACATTTATTCTAATAGTAGTTTTCATCACTAGGAGCAAAAGTGAGTCTTTTTGGTGCGCAATCGTGTTTTAAAAACGAGGCGCAGCCGAGTTTTTAAAAACGATTAAGCATCAAAAAGACACTTTTGCTCCGAGTGATGAACAACGTTTTTTATCATAATGCGAAATTATACTTTTGATCGTTAAAAATATTAAAGTTGTGTTTTTCGAGGTTATATTTACAAAGTTAGTAAGATGCAGTGTTTACATTTATGTTATTTACAAACAATGCTCTTTAAACGTTTGAATTTCAAAATTCTGCTCCTCAACATTAATAAATGAATAATAATATACTTAGAAAACAGCTGACTTTTCAGTACTAGGACCTGAAAAATTCTCCACCTGATTTTTCAGTTCTAGGACAATAAAGAAACGGTTTTGGTACAATTGAGAGAACAAAAAACAGGCTGATTTCGTGCAAAATGATAAAAACACATTTTTATACTGTACTACACATGGTAAACATAACCACAAATGACTGTGTTAAAATTTCCATCGGACTATTTTTGAGTCATCTTACTATAGTAAGTAGTGACAATAGTGGTTCTATTATGAAGTCCAATTATGCTGAATATTTCCTGTCTGACAATCACAGCTACTCGAGCATGGATGACAATTTAGAAATACTGAATTACATGCCCTAGGGAGAACAGCTGAATGTTACAGAAGAATTAAAAATATTCACATTACATAGGGATGGGTCGATTCTACTTTTTATCGATTCCGATTCCGATCCCGAATCTAGCAAATCGATTCCAGGTTCTCGATTCCGATTCCATCGATTCCTAACTGCTGCAAACAGGTTAACAAAGTAACTTAACTTAATGAATTGTAAAGTCTAAACAAATTATATTTAATTGCAAAACAAGAAATACATCCTCAGCACCATGAAATAAAAAATTCATACAGAACTGTTTTGTACATAGTTTGCCACAACCTGACCTAGTTGAAAAGAATTTTAAAACTATAATAGGCCTACATAGCATAAAAGTTAAAAAAAAATAAACTTGCAATTGGATTACAGATCAATGAGTAAGTTAACTCCATTTAATTTAAATATTGAAATAAAACGTACCAAATTATTAGATCTAATTAGAAAAAATTATGTATTAAAATTACTTTGCATACCGGTTACCTATAGTGTTGAATCATCAATGTTACAGTATTCTTCTTTTTTTGTAGGGACAGGAGTTTTTGGTAAGATAATTACATTTTATGGCAATTTTTTAAATACTGATGACATACTCATCTTATGCAAAATAAAAGTGTATAGTTTAACGAAAACAAATATGATACATAAAAAAACTTTAAAACAAATAATGATACATAATAGAATAAAATAATAGTAGCCTAATTAACAGTAAAATAATAATTATTTGTCAATGATGTAATAAAGTTTTTTTTTAAGTCTCTTTATTGTAAACACATTATAACATTAATAAACATATTTTTGTAGTAGTACAACCTTGATTGGCTTTTCTATCAATTGATGAACATTAGACGGAAAAATAAGCCATCATATGTTTTTCTGCCACAATTAGTTCAGGAGATACAGGAGTTTTTATACGGACATTGCTAGGGATCGCGATCGGTCCGACCATTGATATGTATATTTAGGCGCAAACTTTTTTTGCGCCTAATACTAAGAAAATGATAAAACACACAATTTGATAAACACAATAGACTCTGTTAACATTTTAGTACCAGTAGTTTAATTGATTTTATTCAGTTAGATTTTAACAAGTGTTTGTCTGTTTTACTATCAACAGATGTTTTATTTTGCAACTCAATATCAATTGTTCCCATGTTAATCTAATGGACCAAAACAAACTTTAGGGGCTTCCTGTGCCCTTCAGAGTACAGATTGATATAAAAATTTAAAACCTTTTTGCAAAACTACAAACTGAGACGAATCTTATGGCATCTCAAACATTGAATTTCGTCAAGAACTAAGGGAGGAGTAGTGTTTACAAAAAACGTCTTCACGTATTATATCTATCTATCTATCTATATCTATAATACTTGAATCAGTTTTTTAAACACTACTCCTCCCTTATTTCTGGACGAAGATAAGATTACAGAAGATATCTTCAAAAATTAATAAATGATTTGGGTACTACACATTTAAATGTTATTTTTGTAATTGATTAATTCAACTTGAACTCATGGCATTGATTTAATTTGTATGCTGATTTTCGCATGCTCTCCTTTCCGCTGGGAGTAACCGTGGACTAAAGCAATATTTTGCTTTTTCATGCGGTTCGACCATCTTTAGGCGTTATGCCTGACAAGCGTAGCCCAACTTCATTAGATCGTACATCATGTAAATAATCTAATGAACTAATCAAACATATCCATAACCATGAGTGATAAACCAAATACCTTAATCTTGCAGAAATTATGATAAAAATAAAATATGATGTTTCGTAAAAAAAATTACTATAGTGGATTGCATAAAGATAGGGTGCAACACCACGTTTTACTAAAAGGAGTTAAATTATATGATGATCAGAATTTACAATTAATATCTATCGGAAAACTTAGAAAAATTAAACGTAATTTAAAGAAATTTTGAAAGAAAATACAGGAAAATGGTACAACAAAATTGAAGACTTCTTTGAAAAGAGATTAAGAAATTCTTATTACATTATGTTAGTTTTAATTATAAAACATTATTTTTAATAATATTATCTAACCATGTGTAAAGATCACTTTTTATGGCAATTTGATCCCAAACAAATAAATATTTCTTAGGAGAACGAAAATAAATGAGTTAGGTAATGTTTTGACAATATTATCTTAGGAAAAGTTAATGCTTATTTAATACGCTAAGGTTATTTTGATTATTTGCAATGATTTTCTACTTTTTGGGGTTGTTGGATAGGGTAGTTGTTTCCGCCTGAAATCAATATAAATTATTCAAATCATAAATTCGATACGCATCATTGAAAAAATATCGGTTGTTCTATTTAAAAAAAAACATTATGATTAAGTTATGAATTTGGATTATCTTTTAATATACACTTTGTAAATATGTGAAGTTTTGGGTGATTACCGATAACCATTGGATTGGTCGTTATTGATTTATAACTAAACATAAAACTTGTAATATCTTTGAACAACGCGTATGCACTAGTCTCCTATATTAATACGCGAGGGCTGTTTTTTGTGAACAAAACTCCGTTATTTCTGCACCGATTTTAATGTTTGAGGTGTCAAAATGTTTGTCCCAATTCGTAGTTTTGGCCTCTGTCCTCCCCTGAAGCCGCCACTGCTACCGGTGCAGTTAGTTACCTTACCTACAGGCAAACAAAGATAGATGTTTATTATAAATTTCAACCCTGTAGCTCCTTTTTTTATTTTAGTATACTTTTAGTACTTCCAGTTTTGGAGAATTCGTTGTTTTCTTGATTCCAAATTAAAGTCCTCCATAAAAATAAAAATAACACTTGATTCATGAAGTCCTTTTGGACGGGATACTGAAGGAAATTTTCAAAAGCATCTCTTAGTGAACACCTGTAAGAAAAATTTTCAAGCTAAATTTCAACCCTGTAATTCGTAGGCCCTATAGTTTTGAAGAACTCTGATATGTAATAGAGTGTTATTTGACAAATATACAGTAGAAGATATATTGTAGTGTAAAAGGATTCCAGGGCAATTAAAAATACTTAAGACTATGCCTGCATAGCACTCCTAAAATATGTAGAGTTTGCGTTGTGAATAAATTTAAAATCCCATTTGTTTTTACAGATGGTAGATATCATTACTTTTTATCCGAAATATAACCTCCAGGCTTGTTTCAATCAGGGAACATATTGATGGGGTAAATAAAAAAATGTCTATTCCAATAAATATGGGTATATACAAAGCAACATATTCATTTCTGCAGGATGTGTATTTCTATTAATATATTACCCAGTGTCGTCTTTAGGGTTGAACGAGTGGAGTGGCTGCTCCAGGCCTCGTGCTGGGAGGCATTAGTCTCGCAAAACAATAAGCAAGAGTTTTGGTTAAATGAAAATAATATAATAATCATTCGAGCTTGAAATATCTGTCTAATTACTCCCGAAATATGTCAAATCATCAATTGAAAACAGCTACAAACGAGATTATTATTTTTACGAGATAGTAGCGAACAAAAGAAGGCGAATCATGCTCATGCAAAACATCGTTTGATAGCAGCGGCGGGGTGACGAAACCCGGGCCTCACGCTTACCGAGCCGGTAGTGAGTCATGCTTGCTCACGTGACCCTGACGCCATTCATAAACCTTAATTGACAAAAAGAGAATAAACATGATACGGTACGAACATTTCACAAAGCGATGGTACAAAAATAAGATGCAATAAATATTCAAGAAGATTTTTTTTATTATTATTTGATCAGTACTTTGCTAAAGAACTTTCGTGGAGAGTATTTAAGTTGTCCACGTTGGATTTGAAATACTGAAAAAATACTAATGTGTGCAAATAACATTAATGTTTTGTAGCAACATGTGCTTTATAACTGATTATCCACACTTATTTAATAGCCTACACTACGGGTTTTGTGTAATTGGAACTCCTACTTTAATTTTAAACTGATTTTCAATTTTGTTGTCGTTTGATAAGGCTTAGTCTGTAATCGTCTAAAAAAATGATGAGAATGCGATTTAAAACAAAGACACTAACTAAAAATTTTCCATTAGAATACCATTGCAATTCAGTTGAGCATTTTAAACCTCTTTAAGAATATAGTTTTGGGTATATACTGATTATTACAATATTGATTTAGTCGGGGGTAATTGATTCAAAACCATACGTAGCTTATATCAATGATTGTTATAGTCCAAATTAAATTCCTTGATTTCGAGCAACAATTGCACTAGTTACCTAATATAAAAACCAACAACAACAAAACTCGAGTATTTTCATTCTAGTTTATTTATTTCCTATCGGACAAAATATTCTCTATTTTACATTATTAGGTCGATAGTAACTTCAAGAATAAACTAAATGGTTATTGTTCTAAGTAATTTGATTAAGCTTTCAATTTTTCCATCAGCATACAAAAAAAGAATAAACTTCAAATTATACCAACCCGAAATGGTAATTTAGCTCTTAAGCCCTTTTGAGAGAGCATGAGATTAAACTTTGTCTATGTAAAAGTGCTTACAATGTGTACTTTGCATGAAAAATTATTCAAAAATTTCCAGAAGACCCCCGAATCCCCTTTCTCTACGGGGAGATATTTCATACACCCGGTAATCATGTTTAAAAAGGCCTCGCGTAAATGTTTTGCACCAGGCCTCGCATTTTCCACGGACGGCTATGATATTTCTGGTAATTGTATAACAGGTAACAAGTAACTGGTAACAGGTAACATATGAACAATTTATTGCACGGTGAAAAATTACTCGGCTGCGCCTCGTTTTTAAAACACGAATGACCACAAAAAGACCCGCTTTTGCTCCTAGTGATGAAAAACTACTAATTAGTACAGTAAAATTAGGGATTTAGATCGGCAACTGATGTGCATTCCCAAAAATTTGATAAGAGCTACTTTTAAGCACTATAATTAAAGATCCGATGAGTCCCCAAAAAATAAAGTTGTTTTTCACCTATGAAACCACTTATCAAAATGGCGTTTTTTTGTAATGGGATACATTTTGAAAAATTTAGTATTTACTTTTATTTTTCACGTGCATTTCTCAATATAATGTTGTGACACCGCCACCGATATTTTTTTAATGGGAAGTAGTTCATTATGACCGGTTGTTAATTTTTGGCCGCCATCTTGGATCCGCCATATTGGATGAAAGTTATTTTTTTGTAATATAAAGATAGTGTTGTGACACATCATTTCAAGGTAGATTTTTACGCTGATTACAATGCCACAATCCGTTTTTGAAAATCTTGGTTCGTTTTAAAGATACACTCAAATAAAAATTCAACCCTATGAATTTCTTATGGACATTTCGAACTTTAAATTTATTTTGCATTATTTTTCTTTTATATCTAGTTCTAATTGAGGAATTCTGTTCATTGTGACCTTAAAATACTCAGTAATATTCCTGACATTAATTTAAGCTATTCTTTATTCCATTTGGAGGATATTGAGACGAGTTCTATCCTTCTATTTAATAGAAACTTCAATTTTTTTAATTCGCTTTTAGTTTAATATTAATATCTCAAGTTCTAAGTAAGATACAAAGTTAGTTCTGGTCTTAAAACATCTAGTACATCAATGTCTTTAATTTGAATTATTGGCCATTGAAATTTGTTGGATATTAAGTGGCTTATAACTGTCTAATCAACATAAAATGTATTGGTTCCCGAAATTCTTTTTCAGTTAAAGACGTACAACTCAAGTTGTAAATGAGATTCAAGGTTCGTTTTGGTCTTAAATTACACGGTACATTATTGGCTTTAATTCCATATATTGATTGTTAAAATTGGATACGTTTAAGATGTGATATTATACACTTTTCAATAAAAAATATTTCCATTTCTGAAATTTGGGTAAAGTTTAAAATTTACAAACCGTTTCAAACCAAGCCAATTCGAACGAACAAAAACTCTAAAGAAGCCCAATGATCCACTGAGTGATCTGATACCAAAATTAACAACCTATCTCAATTAGAACAGTTTATATGAGGAAAAATAAGCAATAAATATATTCAAAATTTGAAACGTCCATAAGAAATGTATGAAGAAGAATTTTAATTTCCGTATATCTTTGAAACGGAAAAATATTTTCAAAAACGGATTGCGGCATTGTAATAAGCGAAAAAATCTACTCTGAAATGATGTGTCACAACACTATCTTTACATTAGAAAAAAACCAACTTGTATCCAATATGGCGGATCCAAGATGGCGGCCAAAAAATAAAGACCGTTAAAAATAAAGTATTTAGTACCCAACAATTATTGGAGTTAATCCCACAACATAATATTGAGGCGATGCACGTAAAAAATGAAAAAGGGAAGCTTTTTTCAAAATATATTTCATTACAAAAGAACCGCCATTTTGAAAAGTGATTTTATAGGTATAAAACAACTTTATTTTTTGGGGACTCATCAAATCTCTTTTTCTAGAGCTTAAAGGAAGGTCTCCTGAAAATTTCATGGACGCACATCAGTTGCCGATCAAAAGGTGGTTTTTTGCCTTATTTTACTGTACTAAATTCATAAACAGCAATTCATTTAAATAGCGACTTACAGTTTAAACTATTTATCAAAACGCAAACCACAAAGACGAAGGAACATAATCGGCAGGTGGATATTCACAAGGAAAACATTTCAAATTTCTTTATTCAATACGGAGGTAACGAATTTGCAATCAACAAAAAAATCATTTTTATTGGCTATTCCACAAAAACAAATCAATAGTTTTCTAACATAAAACAAAATTAATTTTTCACTGCGCATTTTGTATTACTTATTTTATATAAAAAAACTGAGAAAACAAAAACGAGTCTATTTAGTAACGTAAATACGTATTTAATTATTTTCATGTTACAGTTTTTATT
Organism: Neoaliturus tenellus; assembly: GCA_030545055.2. NCBI lineage: Eukaryota > Metazoa > Arthropoda > Insecta > Hemiptera > Cicadellidae > Neoaliturus > Neoaliturus tenellus. Next base: position 15,453,456 of record CM061531.1, on the reverse strand, counting down.
TCTCACGTGTTCTTTTCATTTTATTTGCAGCTTCGATGCTTTAATATAACACAACATTAAAAAAGCTCACATTAATCCAGGCAACGAAGACAAAAAATGACCCAATAGGGGAAAAAATTCATGTAGAAGCCAAATTTGGTACAGTTGTAGGGGAAGGTGTCTTAAACAACATACTAAAAGTACTGAACCATAGGGGTGGAGCTAAAGGGGTTGGGGGGCTCTAAAGGTCCCCTTTTTTGGTTTTTTGTAAATAACTCAAAAACTATGGCCTCTAGCAAAGATTTTGTTCTTAGTAAAATTAAAGTTCGTAAAATTATCTACAAAAAAGTTCCTGTGCACTTTTTTGCTAGGATTAATAGTAAAGGAGATATATGTTAATGAAAATGTGGAATAAAATTATATTATCAAAACTTTGAAATTCAATAGCTTCCGACATATTTGACCTTTTGAGGTCTGGTTTTTGGCTATGTACTCTCCTTACTAAGACCTTTAAAATTATGTATAGCATGGCTATGGACTAAGAAACTTTTTTTTTAAACTTCCTCTTTGGGACGTTCATGTAGAGGATGGTTCAAGTGTGATATGATAGGCTTATGACAAGCTATCCGCGTTTTCAAAGGTAATTGTAATAGCAAACGTTTGCCGCAAACCGCACCTCGAAAGGTCAAGTATTTCGAAAATTATTACATTTTTAAGCGTTTAGGTTAAAATTTGATTTTTATTCAAAGTTTGACAGGCTGCCGTTTTCGACTCAGGCAATCTTTTGAGATGGGGTTTGCGGCATTAAACCCTACTACTTAAGAGCTTTAATTTGATGTACATAAACCCATCATTGATCGACGAAAGATTTATTTCTGACTCCACGTGGGCCATCCCATCATTTTAGCTCCACCCCTATGGGTCAGTACTTTTAGTATGTTGTTTAAGAGACCTTCCCCTACAACTGTACCAAATTTGGCTTCTACATGAATTTTTTCCCCTATTTTGTCTTCGTTGCCTGGACTACATTATGTCTCAATAAACGAGCACAAACTGGCTACGTGGTTAAACACGAGACTAAAAATTTAAAGACAGTTGTGAAAACATCTGATGGCCCTAATGGTTTTCTTATGAAAAAATACTTTCGTTACCTATTGTGATAATTAGAGTATTTTTAACGTTTTAATTAAATAAACAAACACTTTTATTTTATACTCGCAAGAATAGTTGTTCGTCATTCATAATGGATTAGCATTTGTGCTCTTGAATATAATTTACAACCACAAAACCCACTACAAACTCTTATCTTTCAATATAATATCATTGAAGATTAAATCTTTTAATTGAATCCAATGTACGCTGGAGAACTGATTTTTATTAAGAACGAGGCATACAGTAGTGGAACTCACTAGATTTGATAAAGAGGTTTACACGTCATATAAGCTTTTGCAATAATATTTCATAAAAAATTAATATCTTCTAGCTTAATTCATTCGTTTACATTCTATGAGCAATTTCATGATTATAGAACGATAAATAAAATTACTATAAATATTAAGTGTTTAATCAAACTGCAACAAAATCATTAAAGACAATGCAAATAACTTATATAAACATCAATATTCTTTCACAAAATAGCAAACCAATAACAAGCGTTTGACAAATGTACCTGACACTTTTTTAAGTTAAAACTTCAGTATTTATGTATAGTAAAATAAATAACTAAAGGTAATTATATGGAAAATTATTCGATGGATTTATAAAATTCTTTTGAATAAAACACATAGTACCCAAATCTGTGCAAAGAAAGAAATATTAGCTAGTGGTAAAATATGTGAAAATAATATTTCCCTGATCTATTTAAGGCTCCGGTCTACCTGAGCCCGAACAACAAATAGTCCAGGCTCTGAACAGGTTGAGCATGCACTGAAATTCTAACAAAATTTAACTTTGGATTATTGTTAAGGACATTTAGTAGATGTAAAAAAATGATGTTGCCACATTTCCAGAATGGGCCCAACACGGGGGACTCCCTCTAGAGGAACTCGTAGAGGAAACTGTATTGGCCTATGTCATGTTGTATATCATTTAAAAGGTCGTTGAGTGTAGATTCGAATTCCACAAACCCGATCTCTAAAGATAGAATAAAACGCGAGTTATTGCGTTTTGAAATTTCGGAAAAATGCTTTTTATGCAAAGTTTGACTGCCTGCCATTTCTGACTCGATCGTTCATTTAAGGTCGGCTTTGCGGCATTGCTTTCTGTTAAACATGATCCTAAAGCTTACGTAGAATATTTCACAAAAAATTCATGGGTTGTCCCAAATCGGGCTGAAAATCATAATGTAATCATAATGTTTCGGACAGCAATTGAAGACGGCAAATTAAAACTTAAAATAAAACATTTAACTTAATTTTCAGGATCTTTATAAAGAGGAGATAGATAGAATGTAAATAGATTTAAAAACAATGTCGCCAACTCGACCTGAAATGAACGTTTGAGCCAGAAATGGCAGGCAGTCAAATTTTGCATGAAAGGATTTTACCGAAATTTAAATTAACTCGCGTTATACTCGACCTTTAGAGATCGGGTTTGTGGCATTCGAATCTATATTCAAAGTTCGTAAAATGATATACAACATGACATAGGTCAATACAGTTTCCTCTACGACTTCCTCTAGAGGGCGTCCCCCGTGTTGGGCCAATTCTGGAAATGTGGCAACATCGGTTTTGTACATCTACTAAATGTCCTCAACAATAATCCAAAGTCAAATTTTGTTAGACTTTCAGTGCATGATCAACCTGTTCAGAGCCTGGACTAAATGCCGAATGCAGCCTCGCGGCCGTAGCGCTAGGCGAGTTTGATGGCTGCAGAGGTTTATGGGGATCGTGTTTTAAAACTAACCACTTAACATAGAGATTGGCTCTTAACTTTTTCAAAAAGAAGAAAAAAGGATCTCGTTGGCCATCTTTTTAGAATTTTGAAATAAAATTTCTAATTTCAGCTATAACTGTCTAAAATCATCTGTTTCTCTCGATTTTTAACTGAAGTTTTCCATTGGTTTTGATGAAACTACCAAAGTGTAACTAAGGAAATTTAGCACCGTTATTCTTCTTTAATATGACACCTTAGTTATATCTCTATAGGCTGCATTTAGCAGAAGATAACAGGATTCTAAAAAAAACCCCTTGCATTTACCTCAAGAAAAACAGATGATTTTAGTTAGTTATAGCTAAAAGTAGAAATTTTATTTCAAAATTATAAAAAGATAGCCGACGAGATCCTTTTTTTCTACTTTTAGAAAAAGCTAAGAGCCAATCTCTATCTTAATTGGTTAGTTTTAAAACACGATCCCCGCGAACCTTTGCATCTATAAAACTTGCCACTAGAGAAAAACAGATGATTTTAGATGTAGTTATAACAGTTAACAGTTAGAAATTTTATTTAAAAATTCTAAAACGGGAGAAGACGAGATCGTTCTTTCTACTGTTAGAAAAAGTTAAGAGTCAATCTCTATCTTAATGAGTTAATTTTAAAACATGATTCCCGTAAACCTCTACATCCATAAAACTAGCCTAGAGCTATGGCAGCGGCCGCAAGGCGGCATTAGGGCTCGGGTAGACCGGAGAATTAAACATATTTAATAAAGTAAATATGATTTTCGTCCCTTGCCGCCATTTACGTATCCGGAATGTGCATGTGGTACCATTGTACTCCGGTGGGCCAGGATCACAGTGAGGACGGTCAGAGCGACGCGGCACGGGGGCGCTTATCTTATCAAGTTTATGTGATCTGCTGCACGTCTGGTCGATTCATCTCACCCGTTGTACCATGACATACATCAGTTTGTAATATTTAATTATATTAATAAAGTATTATATCGGGTGCGAAAGTGGGTGTCCATTTTTAAAATAGCTGACGTTGGAAAATTATATAAGCACCATATATTCTAGTTACAGTAATTAAAACCCATAGTTTGTATGATGAAATTTATTCTTGTTCAAGTCAGTTGATTAAGTAAAGAATTATTAATACAAATTTCGAACCCACGCAATAAATTTTTATAGGCCTACGAGATCATTAATAGCAACTCATTAACAGCAACAAAAATATCTAAAAATTTAATTTTTGTTAAATTTATTTTAAATTTTAATTTTTTTAAATTTATTTTATCTCAATTTTAGATTTTAACATTTTAATTTTAAATAATACTGTAGAGTTGTGAACAAATTTGTATATTCGCTGATTTCCTTATATGGAGGGGCATTCTAACAAATTGTTCAGGACTAAGCAAGGATGTGGGTGGGCGCCACAAACCTGATACTTAAGCACGTTACTTTCATTTTCATTGTGAACCTTACACTTCAAGACATGGTGTTAGATGAGGGATGTTGAATTATGGTCAACGAGTTCCAAGCAACGAGGTTAAACTACATATAGAGTTACACATGTTGAAAGTGTAAACATAAAGGCTTGTTTACTGAAGAAACGGCGGGAATCGTGGGTAAAATGGCACCGATTAATAGGGGATAAACTTCCCTATCTTTGTTGCATTCTATATCGGTTCAACCTCAAGTTTACATTCTATATCGGTAATCTAGTTTAACCGCGTTGCCCTTAAGTACAATCTCGCGCTCGAACCTTGCCGCACCTCGAAAGCTCGACTTGGCTCTATAATAACTTCCTCGAAGCACTCACTTGCAGTGTACGTTGTGAAACGAGGATAACAGCTTTAAGAACGTACTTTAATTGCTACTGCAGCAATGAAACAACGTTGCAATAAGCCCTTTTCAAAATAATAATGTTAATATAGGAAAATTCTAGTCAATAAACTCAAATTTAAAACCTAATAATATTCCAACGGCAATTGCAATTCACAATTTTTCCAAATCTGCTTAACCGTATCTATATATAAAACCTGAAAGTAATTAAAAACCAGCTTCAGTGTATTTTTACCGAGGTTGGCAAGCCTTGAAAAATGAAGCAATAAGCTCGTGGGTAAATATTAACCAACTTATACTAATTCAATGCAAAGAACCTTATTGCAGCCGCAACAATAAAGGTTTACCCATAGGACACGCCACAATAAAGGCTTACCATTTAATATATATATATATATATATATATATATATATATATATATATATATATATATATATATATATATATATATATATATATATATATATATATATATATGTATAAAGCATTATCACAATCAGTATATAGAAAGCCCTTATTGATTTACATATCACGAATTTATCTTTGGATGTACTAGACTACCGCCCAATACCTAAATAAAACAATATTCGGTTTAGGAAGCGGCAGCACAAAATAATTCTTACAACAACTCAAATTTAAAAATTAAATTTGTAGTGTAAGGAACAAATAGTGTTAATTGATCATGTTCAGTTATATTTTACCTCTGTTTTTCTTAATGGGTATGTGTCTCTAGCTCTAAGAGCTGATGTCGCATGAAAGGTTCAAAGATATACCTTATTAGCCCAGTCCACAATGGTCCTGGGCTTGTAAATGTTGAAAATCAAGTGTTTCACCACTAGATTTACATATAAGCTGTACGAGCGAATGGGAGCGTGAATGGAGAATGATAATGTTAAGTTTAATAAACTATAGTTTGAACCCACACAAACGAGAACCTACCGATTAAGTGGGATACAAATGAGTTCACAAACATCGGGTACCATTGAACACTTTTTCTAATATTGAATCTTTAAAAAACTAATTTATAAAAATTTGTCTTTAATATATATTGAACGAATTTTCAATTTAATAAAACTGTTTAATTTACTTAAGGAGTAAAAATCGATTGCACTGCTCCCTGACGGAATTAACAGTCAACGCTGGAGTAGTTCAGCAAATTGCCGCCAGATGGGCTTACACTTCAAGTGTCGGCAATGTAGATCATATTGAGTGCCTTTCCGCGTCGTAACATGGCCACTGATTATCCTACACTGTGATAAATTACATCTTTGTTGATATGATATTTTATATTGATTTGATATTGATATTTCATTACTCTGTGCAATCTTACAGGTATTTAGTTTATTATTGAATAAAGTACAACATTAAATTGCATCCTAACAACAAAGAAGCATTGTTCAGTTTAATTACATAGAATTAAATACCAATTTATTAGTTTCTTTAGGGACGTACCGTGTATTCATTGTGCTGTTTAAGGATTTGCTGTATGCTATACATGTACGAGAGTATAGTAAATGTTTGATAGGTTTCTATGTGAATACGATCGGTCTAAAACCTAGCTTTTCTCAGGAGCTAGTGATTTTGTCTAACAGCATACAAATAAATTATATCTGGAAGATTTTTTCTGTATAATTTAACAATGTTTACTCATTAAACAGACGAGTAACTTTAAGAGAAAAAGCCCATTAAAATCAAAAGGGTGATTTTGAAAATTAAATTATTAAGCACTATGTCCTTAAAACATATGTTTGGTTTATGATAAATATTACTTGTTAAATAAAAGAGTACGATAATATTTCAACAGTATGGAATATGAAGTGTTGAATGAATATTTTAAAAGGGAACTCCACTATTCTTTATGTTGTCTCAAAGAGGTTTTGATATCAGGTTTGTGATCTTGGATGATTGCTAAATGCCGACCGAGAGGCCGATTGAAAACGAATGAAAAATATGCTTTATGTTGAATTTATTTGCTTTTTACCTTATTTAGCCTTGTGTAATGTTTGCTTGAATGCTAATTGTGCATGATATTCTGTATAGGCGTACTATTCTAAGTTGACAGGACATAAAAAATTCTTAAAGAAATAAACAGGATATGTTTAATTTATTTCATTTTAATATTTTCATTGGTTTAATTATAAAACAAAAACACTTTAATTTTACTCTCGGGATGTTAATTTTATAATCTGGTGTTTATTTAGAGCTAATTATGAATAAAGGTGACTATAATAAATTCATGAATACAAATAAACTGAAAATCATCCAGTTAACGTTAGGCCTACACTACGACATCATCGCACACGGCCGTGTTCCACTTGTTAACCACTTTAGTGTGTTTGTTTGAGACTCGATCAGCCAATCGCTGATACTCACGACCGGGTCTAGGCTATTATTGTTGTTAAAGAGTTAATTTTTGTAACCGCCGAACAATGCGGAGATTTTAATCTACAAACTCGGAAAATGTTCTTCCCGAAAAACTCAGATAACTAGACAATCACTCAGAATACGTTAACTTGGACTCAGCGGAGTTATTCGTCAGATAAAAGATAATCTTTGAGACGAGATTCGGTCGCTGTTGTAGTACGAATAGTGACGATAATGTCCACTCGATTGGTATTTTCGAACATTTACATGGTCCCTTTCACATGTATATAGTTCTAAGTATGTCTAAGTCATGAGTATATTATATTCCGTACTCGGAGCCGCTCGAGGCGCCTATTTAGTTATAGACAAATTCATTATATTATTATCATATTCTGTACATATGTAGAAAGCACATTTTTCCAGTTTCAGTAACGCCCGACAAAATAACAAATCTAGTACTTCCAAATTTTGAAAAAATGCGTTGGAAAAAATGCCTCCCGGGCGGCTCCCCATGCTGCCGCATGGATCGCATGGCCTTCGGACCGGACCTGGTATATACCGAGGGCCTATTTAATATTGTTTGGTTTATACGATATTTCTTACAGGTGCTAGAGCTACCTGTTGGTCAATAACACAAGTAATACAGATAAGTTAGTTCTGTTACGATAATCAATCTTCTTTGTCGACTGTAGTTTTATACTTGTCCGCGCGGTTGAGCTGCTATCGCATACCCTGGTTAATTGTGTATTTTTAGTTTATGTAAGAAGAAAATATTGTTTTCCATTATTTTCAATAGATACATTTCCACCGTTTTTCTTTCTCTTCTGCTGCCTTGTCACTGTTTTATTCTTGACCTGTTTGTCGTTTAACTCATGCTTTAAGAATCTATACTTATTTAATACGCATAGGGTTTTTTTTGTGGTCAGAACTCCTCCTACAATTTTCAACAGTTTTTCAAGTTTTTTGTGTCATTGGGTAGGGCTTGGTCTTTAGTTGTTTCCGCCAAAAAATGATGAGAATCGGACTGAAAATAAAGGGGCTATTTACCATTAAAATAAAATAAAAAACATTTAAATAACATTGGGATTGAATAAAGCATTTTAATTATCTGTTAATAATCAGCTGTAAATACGTGAATGTTTTGGCGATTAAAGATATTCACAATATTGTATTGATCGGATGTCATTGATTTAGAGCTATATAAAAGTAAAAATATTTCACTTATTAACCAATATTTTTGGATGAAACTGGGTATTCAGCTTCATTTGGTTGAGATTCATCCATTTATGTTTAAAAAATCTTGTTTTTTTTGCTTATCATGGCAGCAAACCTATATACTCTTTCCCCATGTTAATCATATGGAGAATAGGCAAACTTCTTTAGCAATGGACAGATATTGATGAAACTTAGTATATGGCTTCATATGGTCAAAATACATTTTTTATGCTGAAAAACCTTCTTTTAATGTTTCTCTATGGCAACATACCTGCATACTCTTTCCCTATATGTATCATAAGGATAATAGACATTTATTCCCTTATTTATGAGCATGTGATGATATTTGGTTTACAGGTTTATGTGGTCAAAATTAATATTACTAATTTGGAAATTCGCTTAGTACGCAGGTCTGCTGTGACGGGGGTATTTCCTTTTGTACGAGTATATCTTATTTCTATTTAATTCAATTCAATAATGATTTGAAAAAGTATGATACGGGAAAAGTTTTGGTTTTCCGGCCAATTTCGGCCGAACTGTCAGTAGGAATATTGTAGCTCAGATTCTAATTTTTTTTTTTTAAATTCAAGCACTTAGACCTATTTGTAAGGGCAGCCGTTATCTTCTGCAGACACAATTTAATTTATTAGAACTCCCGCAAAATTCGTGGAAGAGCGGAGATTCGCGCAGTTCATAATATTATTGGGATGATAATGCAGAACATCGCAGCTGCAAATACACATAAGGAAGTTAGAGTAACTGTTATACGGAATATTATTTAGTGTTTTTTTTTTTTTTTTTTTTTTATATGCACCTATACATTTTTTTCAGAACAAAGAGTTTTTTTTTTTGTAACAGTGCCGTCAGGCCAGGAGAGGGTCAGAGCAGTTATATTTCTCACTTCTTTTGAAGCTTTATATGAAACTAGTACACGTGTTGCTCGAAATAGAGCAATTTATTTTAATACAATACGAATTTTACTTTTAACTCTAAATCAATGGCATCCGATCAATCCAATATTGTGAATATCTTTAATCGCCAAAATCTACACGTATTTACAGCTGATTATTAACAGATGTTTAAAATGCTTTATTCAATCCCAATATCACTTCACTAAGTTTTTCTGTAGTATGTATAGAATAGAATAGAAACAGTGTTTTATTTTCTCCAAAACAAGTACAAAGTAGGTACAAAATAGCAGCACACTTTACATTAATGGTTTCATGAACCGTCTACTGGGTTGGCATATTTTCACTGAAAACGATATACATCTTTTCCCTATTCTTAATAAGTTATTGAGTTATTTTATATATCCAAATTAATAATAACAGCCTGTACAAAAAATTATTAATTACATTTACAATAAAGATCCAGTACCCTATCATATAGGCCGCACATATAGGCCTACATAAATATACATTTTTGTTATTAAATTTTTATTAATGTTAAGTTAAAATAATATGTAAATAATATATTGACGGTGAAACAAATTAATAGTTTTAAAAATCGAATTCCAAAATTAAGCTCCATCTAACCCTCCAAGCATCTCGAAGATAGTACCCCAATTTTCGCCAATCCCTCCCATTAATAAAAGATAAAAACTCTTCCCATTGCAATTCCTTTTTTGAAAACCAATTTTTCCTTTGTTGTGCCAAAATTGGACATCTAGCGATGAAATGAAAAACACTTTCGTTTTCTTGTAAGTTACACAATGAACATTGAAAGTTTGTATCAAGTAGCCAGGGTTTGAAATTAAGGTTAATTGCTTCGGCTCGAGCCATCATTACCCATCGTTTCAAGTCAATACTAATATTATTATCTGCAAGATAAGAGCGCTGCCCAAGTTCAAGGTCGAGAGAACTGTTGGTGATTCTGGGATTCTCGCGCGGCCCGCAGCCATGACTGCCTGGCCTCCCCCCTCAACGCATCCACTACTCTCATCAGTTGGACACGCGTTTCTTCTAAATTTTCAATATCAAAACTGATATCTATGTAGTATTTCCGCCCTAACACCATGACAAATTTCTTAAAATTATTTGTTTTGCGAGAATATTGGGGAGTCTGTTATCCGGAAGCACTAAACAATTCATTAAATAGTCAACGTGAGTTACAATAGTGAAATTGTGCACCTTTTCCAATCCTGTTTCTAAATATAAAAAGTAATTTGGTACATTTGTTGGAAGGCCGAAAATCCTTTTAATAAAAAGTCGAAATATACCCTCCACACTTGAAAATTCATGAAAGCCCCAAATCTGACATGCGTAGCACATTATTGATCTAATCAGTGCATTCAAAGCAAAAAATTTTGAACACAATGGAATCTTACTATTTCCGAAAAAATCACGCCATAACGAATTCATTGCGAATTTTGAAGAAACAGATTTTTCTCTAAAATGACTTTCCCAAGACAATTTTGTTGTTATTGTTACCCCTAGATACTTATACTCATTTACTACATCTATTCGTTCCCCTTTATAAAACCATTTATCCCTACAACTTAACTTTCCACCTTTTCTAAAAACCATGATTTTAGATTTTTTTAAATTCACTCGCAAACCCCACAAATCACAATACCGTTCAAGATTATTAATCATTAGCTGCAAAACTGTTCCGGTTGGGGCAAGTAACACGAGGTCATCCGCATAATATAATAACACATTTACTTTTAAACCACCGAAATTGCAACCACCCTCCAACTCACCCGGAATGTCATTAATAAAAAGCGAAAATAATAACAGAGAACCCACACATCCTTGTTTTAAGCCCCCCCCCCCCCCCTTGTTTCGAAGAATTCCGACCTCCCCTCTTTAAATTTTACCCCTGCTGAAGTTCCAGTGTATAGATCTTTAATAATTCGCATCATTTGAGTTGATACCCCTAATCCAGAAAGCTTAAAAAATAAAGAATTTCTATCAATTGTATCAAAAGCTGATTCAAAATCTACAAAGAAAGCATAAAGTTTGTCACCCTGTGTTGCAGTTCGGATGGTTATTAAATTGATAAGATTAAAAATATTATCGACGGTCGAATAATTTTTTCTAAATCCCGCTTGACATTCACTCAAAATTTCTCGCTCCGTTACCCACAAATTTAGCCTATTAAACACAACACTGGCGTATATTTTTGCGACACAGTCGATAAACGACGGTCCTCTGTAATTCCTAACATTTTGTAAATCACCTTTTTTGTGGATTGGAAAGATAAGTGACCTTTTAAAACTGTTCGGAACGCTGGCCTCCCTGAAAAATATATTATAAATTTCACACATTTTTCTAAAAAGCTGTCCGAGCTATATTTATAAAACTCATACGGAATCCCGTCACTACCAGGGGCCTTGCAATTTTTTACCTTCCTCAAAACTTGGTTCGACAAAGATAGTGGCTATTTTGCCAATTGTTTTGAATCTTATAAACTAGCTGCCTCTTATTGTAGGAATGTAAAATGTAGAGGAGGTGTTTGCATTTTTACAAAGAATTACATTGGATTCAAACAGAGACTAGATATAGATACAATGTCAATTGAGGATGCGTTTGAGTGTACAGCCATTGAAACTATAGGCCTAGAAATGGAAAAATTAAAAAAGTCTGTTTTTATTGTTATTTATAGGACACCAAACGATCAAAATTTAAAGACATTTTTCTCATGCTTTGAAAAATTGTTACTCCACCTTGAGGCATAGGCGTCATTTCAGCATTCTGATTGGGGGGGCAAGATTTTCATAAGGTCATACCCCCTCCCCCCTTCCCACAAATACGCCAAACATCTTAAATTTCGCTAAAAATTGTCAATAACAGCTAACTTAGTTTACATTGTGACACTAAGCTGTCCATAAAATGTAAACTTATAATATAATCTCACAAACCCATGAAAACAATACCCTAATGCATGTAAAATTTGATTATATAACATGTTTCTATTTGAAGAAAGTCATTATTCTTCTGGAGCTGCCAGTGGTTGCTGTGATGTAAAACACCTTAAGAAATTTAATGGATTTAATTGGTTAATGGATACCGTACTAAATCGTTAATATAAAAAACATCATTTTATAACTATTTAGTTATTTTTATTAGCGAATTTCCTTTGGAAATAAGCTATTACCGTCGTTTTCATATAGGAGCTGCCGTTTATATCGTTGTACGGACACCTCTGCGATTACATAATTTTATATATTAAGTTGTGGCTTTTATGTGTACTTTCTGGATACGAAGTGATTATTTGTCGGAAACACATCTAAAACTGCACAAATAACGATTTACTAAAAAATTTAACATGGGCTTATATGGGAAATGAAATTTTCAATTTTGAGTGCTTGTGAACACGATAACTATAGTGCAAAAATCGTCTGATCATCATGAAATTTGGCACAGACATGAGAAGTTAGATTCTCTTGGATGAGTTCGTTAACCAGTAACATCGGTATCGAAAAAATTGTCTGATCATCATGAAATTTGATATTACACACTTATGTAAAGACACATAGTGTGTGTTTAAATGTGTTATGAACACTTATGTAAAGATTGCCATTGGAAATTCGCTAAGTACGCAGGTCTGCTGCGACGGGGGTATTGTCTATTATTTACAACTCTAAAGTTTTACAGTCGGCTACATAGACAAAAACTCCATAGGTTTGTATGGTAAAACACATTGTTTTATCTTTATCAAAAATTTGTTTTTGACAAAGCACCTTTGCAGTCTGCCGTATAAGGGACAAAAAAATCATTTAACATTTAACTACTGTTGGTTAGGATCAGTACAGCTACGGTATATTGCCCATTACATTACCTAAAAAAATTAAATTTTTATTGAGGACAAGAGAGGTAAAAAATTACTAAGTAATTAAAAAAAGATAAATAATGATTTAAAAAATCATCTATACATATTTAATACATGATACGGGTTTTTGTACAAGAAACTCCTCCCAAAATTTGCAATATATTTTAATGATGTAAGTGCCATTGGATAGAGCTCGGCGTGAAGTTGTTTCTAGAGTGAATTGGTAAATTGTCCATTAAAAAGAGGATCTTCAAGTCCTTAAAGTTTGTATTTTCCCATTTAATTACCCATCAGTAAGGAAATTGATTGATTTTAAAGTAAACAACAGTGTAAACATCGGACATCAGCGAAGGTACTATATCTACCTTTTCACACGAAAGAGGTTATGTTTACTTCCTTCTTCTGTGGTTTAACCAAGGCAAGGCTCCGGTCTACCTGAGCCCGAACGACGTTACCGAATGCCGCCTCGCGGCCGTAGCGCTAGGCGAGTTTGATGGCTGCAGACAGTGCAGAGGTTTACGGGAATCGTGTTTTAAAGTTAACTAATTAAGATAGAGATTGACTCTTAACTTTTTCTAAAAGTAGAGAGACGGAACTAGTCTTCTCTGGTTTTAGAATTTTTAAATACAATTTCTAGTTTCAGTTATGACTGTCTAAAATCATCTGTTTTTAGTGTCAAAAAGTTTTATAGATGCAGAGGTTTACGGGGACCGTGTTTTAAAACTAACCAATTAAGATAGAGATTGGATCTTAACTTTCCTAAAATTTAAGAGACGGGTCTCTTCGGCTCTGTTTTTAGAATTTTTAAATAAATTTAATTTCAGCTATAGGCCTAACTGTCTAAAATCATCTGTTTTTCTCGAAACAAATGCAAGGGTTTTTAGAATACTTTTATCTTTTGCTAAATGCAGCATAGAGCTACAACTAATGTGTCATATTAAAGAAAAATAACTGTGCTAAATTTCCTTTCTTACACTTTGGTAATCTCACTTTGGTAGTGTTATCAAAACTAATGGAAAACTTAAGTTAAAAATCGAGAAAAAAATATGATTTTAAACAGTTATAGCTAAAATTAGAAATGGTATTTAAAAATTCTAAAAACAGAACCGACGAGATCCGTCTTTTTACTTTTAGGAAAAGTTAAGGTTAAGAGCCAATCTCTATCTTAATTGGTTAGTTTTAAAACACGATCCGTAAACCTCTGCATCTTTAAAACTTGCCCCTAGAAAAAACAGACGATTTTAGACAATTATAACTGAAATTATAAATTTTATAAAAAAATTCTAAAACCAGAGAAGACGAAATCCGTCTTTCTACTTTTACAAAAAGTTAAGAGTCAATCTCTATCATAATTTGTTAATTTTAAAACACGATTCCCGTAAACCTCTGCAGCCAAACTCGCGGAACTCGCCTAGCGCTACGGCCGAGATCCGGCATTCGGTAACGTCGTTCGTGCAGGTAGACCGGAGCCTTAACAACTCAACAGACGTGAGATGGGACTTCCTGCTACAGATGACGATTGCAGAATGAGTAAATTTAAGAGTTTTGTGTAAATAATACAAAGTAGACATTTAGTTAAAGTCTGATTCAGAAGTTTATAATTGTCACATTTAAATATTTCACCATATTACATAACCTAACATTTTAATTTCCAATTAAAAAAAAAAAAAAAAAAAACACCAATATTATTGGGGGGGCAACTGCCCCCCCTTGCCCCCCCCAAATGACGCCTATGCCTTGAGGCACTAAAATATAAAAACTCTGTTTACATTTGTGGAGATTTTAATATTGATCTTTTAGTTCATAACGAAAAAAGTGGTAGGTTTAATGCTTTACTTCTGTCTTTTGGTTATAAAACAATGTTTGAGGAACCAACTAGAATAACTCCTTCATCTGCCACTTGTATAGATAATATTATCTCAAATGTTAGCTTAGATAGTAAAATTTGTAAAGTAATGGATCTTGGAATCTCTGATCACTTTGCCCAAACACTATATAATGTGAAGGATCTAAATCCTACCAAAGAAATTAAATCCATTTCAAAACGTGTAATAAAGGAAGAAAATATTAGGCTTATGGCAGATTGTCTGATGAATGAAAATTGGGATAGTTGCTTGTTTGATGGAACATGTAATGGTAGTTTTAATGAATTTTTTAAAGTATTGTATAGTTGTTTTATAGAAAAGTGTCCAATTAAGATTTAAAAAATTCAAAAAAAAGGAAAAGAAAAATGCTTGGGTTACAAATGGAATTAGAGTGTCTAGTAGGAGGAAATGGGAATTTTATAAAGAATCAAGGTATAATTCAAATCCTGTATTTTTACAATATTTTAGAGATTACAAAAATATTTTTAAAAAAGTAGTTCAGTCTGCAAAAAGATTATACAATTTGAACATGATTAAACAAAGTGATAATGTTACAAAAACAACCTGGGGAATTGTAAAAAAAGAACTTGGCTTGGGGTTTAAAGAGCAAACACGTCCTGTAATTAAAGTTGATGGTAAGGTGATAACAGACCCAGTCCCTGTTGCAAATTCCTTAAACAAGTTCTTTTTGGGCGTTGCGGATGATTTTCATTCTCATGTTTCGGTTTCTGACTCTATTAGCAGTGCAAAAAAGTACATTTCAAATTTTCCGCAGTTGTTTGGGTTTAATTCTGTTTCTGAGTCATTTGTAATTTCTTGTATCAAAAAACTAAAAAACAAAAAATCTACAGGGTGGGATGAAATGCCCACACATGTCATCAAATCCCTGGCCTTTTATATTGCAAAGCCTCTAACTCATTGTATTAATGTTTCACTTCAAACAGGTTCTTTTCCTGATAAATTGAAGTATGCCCAGATTAAACCACTCTTTAAAAAGGGAGATTCTCAGGATGTGTCAAACTATCGGCCCGTGGCTCTCTTGCCTGTTCTGTCAAAGGTGTTCGAGGAGGTTGCTCTCTCACAATTATTACCTTTTCTTGAATCAAATAACTTGTTAAACTCCAATCAATTTGGATTTAGAAAGGGGAAGTGTACGTCAGATGCAATTGTTGATCTTCTTTCTGAGGTTACTGAGGCCTTGGACGGATCGCAGAGATCCATCGGGGTTTTCTGCGATCTGTCAAAGGCCTTTGACTGTGTGAGGCATGATGTTTTGTTGGAAAAATTGAAGTTGTACGGGATCACTGGTCCAGCACATTCCTGGTTTAAATGCTACCTTTCAAATAGATTCCAGCAGGTAGTTGTAACAGATGGCTTGAACGTCAAACATTTTTCTCCTTTCTCCCCTGTGATTCACGGAGTCCCTCAAGGGTCAAAAGTTGGGCCTCTTCTTTTCCTTCTTTATACAAATGATCTCACTGCCACAGTTTCTTCAAGGATTATTCAGTTTGCAGATGATACTACGATCCTAGTTAAAGCACCTTCCATCTCTCTTGCAACAAGTAAAGCATCTAAAGATATTTCTTCCATAGAAACTTGGTTTAAACAAAATGGTCTTCATCTTAACTGTTCTAAAACACACATACTTCATTTTCATAACCATCAATTGAATACAGAAAATGTATCCATCAAATTAGAGTCAGGTGAATTAATCGATTCTGTTGAGAATATCAAATTCCTTGGTTTGAACATTAATGAAAATTTAAAGTGGTCCGATCATCTTAGACAAATAAATTCATCTTTAGCCAAGGCTTTGTTTGGACTCAGAGTAATTTTTAGGACAACAGGTATAAATGCAGCTCTTACTGTATATCATTCTTACTTTATGTCTAGGGCATGTTATGGCATTGTCTCCTGGGGTAGTTCTTCAGTCATTAACAGCCTATTTATTATGCAAAAAAAGCTGTACGGATCTTGGCAGGCGTAGGACCTCGCTCTTCTTGTCGCCCTCCTCTTCATAGAAATGGAGTTGTTGACAATTCATGCTGTCTATATATTTCAACTTTGTACTTTGGTCAAAAAGAATTATAGTAGCATCTTGATGGAAAATCATGAACATCCTTATAATACTCGCCATAGAGATATCCTTCAATATCCGGTTCACAGAACAACCTTATATGAAAAATCTCCTTGGTACATGGGCAGAAAAATTTTTAATTGCCTCCCCTAGATATAAAATCTGAGGAAAAATTACATATTTTCAAAAAAAATTAAAAAAACTTTTGATAACACTGTGTCCATACTCTTTAAATGACTTTTTAGAAATTAATTTAATTTATTTTTACAAACGCTTTTTAAATTGTTATCACCACCACCAGAAACCATGCCAGTAGTCTACATCTCTGTGTATAATACTATGAGTCTCTCTATATGTTGTCTCTTATATGTTTTTATTTTTAAGGAAACTTACTGTTAAGGTATGTTTACACGTGAGAGTTTTTCACTCTCAGAGAGTTTCGTACTCTCAGCAGGTACTCGCAGAGGTGTTTACACAACCAGCGAATTTCCAAGATTGTTAATCCCAGACAGTTTTCTGCCTAGTACTATCAACAGCTGTCTGAGATTTTTATGAGAGTAACTAACTACTCTCCGAGAGTGAAAAACTCTCACGTGTTAAACCTACCCTTAAGTTACTGACGTGTCATATATTTACCTGTGTAACACACATCAATTGTAAATTAATGTGGCGAATAAAAGATTTCATTTCATTTCATTTCATTTCAAACAGATTTTATTTCCCCAACCTCAATTGCACGATCGAGATAAGCATCTATGATAAACGGCTCTGCGTAAAAATTCTTTCAGTGATAACAGTTGGATTCAGGAGCTCTTGGAAATGCCTAACCCATTCATCCGCGTCAACTATACCCCACTACCAACTCTTTTTTACTTTTAAAACTATTAATTGCCTCACATACCTGTTTAGTATCATTTACATTTATCAACGATGCAATAATGTTATTTTGGTACTGTATCTTTTTTTGTTTACATAGCATCTTAAACCTCTTATTTTCCTGTAAATATATACTCCTTGCACTCACTGAGCTAGTCTTTCTAAAAATATTTAAAAGTCTGAAAACTTTTTTCCTTTGAGAATAACATTGCCAATCAAACCATGGTTGCTTACTTTGAAAACAAGAATTATTAATGATCTGAGTTTGTTTTGCATAAGCAGACTTTTTAATACATTCACCTAGCTTATAACATTATCTTGAGAATTGTCAGTAATTTCCAAAGTAGCGATAGCCGAACTTATTCTAGACTTATAATCTACGTTGTCCCTATCAGTCCCTTTTAATCTAGGCATTAAAGGAAGCATAACCCTTCCACCCTATTATTCACACAATACTTTACCATTCAATTTTAACTCTATTGGCATGTGGTCAGACCCTATCTGGCTTAAAACACTAAAAATCGTTAATTACATCCAAGCAGTTAATTGAAACTAAAGCATAATCGATTACTGAGGTCCCTTGTGAACTAATATATGTAAACTCCCCACACTTATCCCCTGGTGTTCTACCATTCAGAATAATAAATCCGTAATTCACACATAGTTCTAGAATAAGTTTTCCTCTATTATTTATTACCGTATCTTTTGACATTCGTACATACTGAACAGAACTGTTATTATTTAATTTGAAATTATCTGGGATACTCTGTACACTGGCTACCCTCCCATTTAAATCTCCTATCACAATATGTCTGAAATTAGGTTATCTGCCATAAAATCTCTCAGTTTATGAAAATCGCTCTCCCAAATATTAAAGTTTAAATATAGGGGTTAGGCTAGACAATATTCTATTCCTATCTTGTTGCTTTACATTAATTACTAGCTGAGTACCCGTTCTTCGCACGGGGTGTGTTTGCAGTTTATTAACAGAAATATAAAAATCCTTTCACAAATTCAATATGTCACCTTCATTTGGTTTATTTTTATATCATAGTGTATCTTGATATCATAACGTATTTTATGCTTAATAGCTTATTGGTAAATTTATCAAAATCTTGTTAACTTATATTCATTTCCCATTTGGTTAGAACTTAGAAGTTATGTCTGTCTTTGTCTTTAATTATTTTGTTGCAGTTTTACTAAACATTAATATTCGTGATTAACTTTATAGTTCTAAAAGTACACCTTACCATTACTCATAGACGGTTAAAGAAAACTCAGACTTGTCAAGAATATTAAAACCTTGTAACAATAGCTTACTAAATCCAACGTAACCCTGTACCCCACCTCTGTATTTCTTGTTCTACCCTTAAACGACATGTACAACTTTTAATCAAAATTTAAAATTAATTAAAATTTGAATACCCAAGTAAAACCAAAGCATCGTCTGTCAGTAATGTAGGCACTGCACCAGTGTAGATATGTTTGTTTTTACATTTCTCCCCCTATACCATAGTATATGGAGAAAGTATTGTTTTCATCAAAATTTTCGAATTTGAGTTGTTGGTGGATTTATCCATTATGGTTCCCCCTGAGTCCAAAAAAGTGGTTTTCGGAGTGATTGTCTGTGTGTGTGTGTGTGTGTGTGTGTGTGTGTGTGTGTGTGTCAGGATGTAAACAGAGCTAGAGAATGCCCTAATGGTCCGATTTTAATGAAATTTGGTATATAGGTCCAAATCCACGATAATTCCAGGCGTTTTTTTCATTTTTTTGAATTTTTGATTTTTAAGGGTATTTTACCCCCAAAAACCCTCAAAAATCGTCAAAAATCAAAATTTCTCAAAAACGGCTCTAACGATTTTGATTAAAATTTTGTGGTTTATTAAGCTTAAAATGGTGGATAAAATGACACCACCCGCATCTCCGAGAAAATGCGCGTTCAAAAGTTATGGAGTAAAAAGTGTTTGTAAAAAGTGTTTAAAAAATCAATTTTTTTGATTTTCAAAATAGCTGTTGTCTCAAAATAAATTTTACTTACCACCATTAAATCAAGCTCAAAAAACTAAATAATCCAGTACTTTAAATTATTGCTCTACGTCTAGTGGTTGAGGAGAAAATACAAATTTTCGTTTAGCGGTAAACGCAGTACGTTGTTAAAAGTCACAGATGCGCGTAGGGTCAAGCTCGCGCTGCTCAGCTGGTAGCTATCTGACAGAGTCATCTAGACATTAATGTTTAAAGCTTTTAACACATGTTTTTATATTGTTGGGAGAAAGTATGTGTCAGTTATCTGATACCGTTTATTAAGTAGATATTAGGCCTGCTAAATTATTTTACTTTAGATTTACCTTCTTACCGTACCTAAAAACATCCCCATTTATTGCCAATGTATACAGAACCATATAAATAGAGGCATCCATTGTTAAAATATTTTGCTTCGAAAAACTTAGGAAAATAAAGCGCTGATCTAGGATTACTTTTATTGCCAAGGGAATCGCTATTTCTACCTTTCAAAATGTCAAAATGAGCATATTTGTTTACTAAAAATAAAAACGATAACAAACATCTGCAAAATTGTTCTAGCCATCTAATTCCATTTAACCAATCAGCATCATCCTTGAATGAAAATTATCAGTGTTTCGTGAGCAGCGTCCTCACAAGGACCCTACTTAGGCCGGTTCCTACGTGGGCGACAGATGCGACGCGACGAGAGCGACTGGAGCGACACCAGCGACAAGCTTGCATCGCCATAACGTTATACATTGTAAATTGTTGTCGCTCCTGTCGCCCACTAAGAACACTCCAATGCTTATACATTTGTTTGAAATTTTGTCGCTCTCGTCGCGTCGCATCTGTCGCCCACGTAGGAACCGGCCTTATTCAGTTCATTTACATTAGCACTGCCCCGTCTATACCCGCATTATTTGGAAGATTGAGCAATTTATTAACCTTGTTGGTTTTAATTACATATTTTGTTTTATGAAATACACCTCTTTTTGTCAGAACGTGTTATGAAAGCTAGATGGGAACTGAAATTATTTTGCAAAGATAATTCGAAATATTTTAAGATTTAAGGAACAAAACTCGATCTGTAATACTAAGCATAAATTATTTTAATATTCATATTAAGAACCCAAGAACTTAGTTGATTTTACTCGCTGTATTTTGGCTAGTGAAAGGTAAAAGGTTAGACATGAATGAGTCTGTATTTAAAATTTAAGTGTTGCAATCTGTGGTGATAATGACAAACCATCTAATCCAGCTGATTAAAAAGCATAGATAAGATGATAGAATTAAATATTCCCATAAGATTAACATTGAATATTTCTTGTACTATGAGGCAGAGCCTTTTTGACGAACGTTGGTTTAGAGCAGCTAAATTGTTTCTAATTGCACCATTTAACACTGATAAAAATTTTAATATCATTTACTAAAGCCCTTGATGTGTAAAGAGAGATCAAAGATTGGTATTTTAGCACAATTTGGCTACTTTGACATACCATGGGGCAAAGCCCTAGGATCACTGAGCAATGTAAGTTGTAATGAACCTTCACACCACTCTTGTCTATTACAGGAAAAAAATTTAGACCATCAGATAAAGTCGTTGTCCCGTGAGAGAGAGAGAGAGAGAGAGAGAGAGAGAGAGAGAGAGAGAGAGAGAGAGAGAGAGAGAGAGAGAGAGAGAGAGAGAGAGAGAGAGAGAGAGAGAGAGAGAGAGAGAGAGAGAGAGAGAGAGAGAGAGAGAAGACAGAGGGAAAGAAATTTAGATGACGCCGATTTTGGATTCTGTGATACATAACAAGTAAAAATAACCAAAAATTTCAAGATTCTAAGCAATGTACAGACAAAACTCTAATTTTATTAATATAGATACTAAAAGTGTCCCGTACAGAAAAACTTAACATTTCCTTAAATTTACTGTTTAAATTTATTCCCATAATTATTCCACCTCTCGCTCTACCAAAATAATTAACTTTGTTGGCAAAAATAAAATTAAGTTTAAATCCTTTAAAAATCTCAACATAAACATCCTTTTCTGCCTCTGTAACAAAAGTTTCTAATAAAATAAAAATATCAGACTCATTAAGAAATTTCATAAATGAATACTACTAACCTTTGACCTGAGGCCACAAACATTATAAGATACTATCCTTAAACATTGTTCGTTACGCTGGGTGTCATTCTCTTCTCCTGATGTGGATTGGCGGTGCCTCCTCAAGCGCTAGTCACGGGTGTCGGTGTCGTCAGCCTCTCCGTCCCCGGCGTTGGCACCTGCGATGCCGCCGGCGTCTCACTCGCCTCCGTCTGCTGCGGTCCATCTGGTGATGCGGCATTCGTCGTCTCACGGTGTGTAGTCTGGATGGGTTAGGTCTTTGTGGTCCATTCTCGGCTAGGTCTGCGAGGAATGTCGAGAAATCATGGCCTGTGATGACTTTAAGCCTATCAGCTCCCTTTTGCGCTCCTGCCACCAAATGATCGTCCTCCCAAGTGAAACGACAGTGAACCTCACTCGAAAGTTGCTCAAAATCATGCTTATTAACTAGGTTACCTATCTTTTGATCCAGAAGTCCACTGAAAACCTCTGTTAACTGTCCTAAAGTTAAATTACCTACAGTCTGTTCATCCATTCTGGCACGTCTATTGTCACTCACGGTCACGGAATCGGGCGATGACAGCGGCCGTTTGACACTCGAAGACACCGGGGGAAAAAATTCAGTTATTTTATTTCCACTCATAAAACACAAATTCGTAGAACTGAAGAGATACAATGCTAACTGTCTCAGTCCAATGCCACTGCTTAACTGGAATCAGTTAAACTACAACTGCTGATAACGTACAAACGAACAAACAACCAAACCGTATATCATGTAGGCGATCCACCACGCTGGCGAGTCCTTATCACAATAATACTTCCTACTCCGACACAGGAGAATTTTTCTGTACTTCGTTCGACGAAGAAGGCTTTAAAGAATACTTTCACACCAAACTTTTACTAATAAAACATTTTTATCACAATAAAAACTTAATATAATTGTGGAGCTTGCCCAACGGTCTTCTATTCGAATTGCAGTCAGTGCTGCCAACCCTGTAGTCTGTAGTATGTATAATATGTTTGAATTATTTGACATCACCAGATTGACCAGATGTTTAGACCCTACGTGATTTATATGTAGATTACTGAAGATGATTTTTTTAAAAATATTATATATATATATATACATTATCTTAAAACAATCAGTATATAGAAACCCCTTATATACATATCACGAATTTATCTTTGGATGTACTGGATTACCAGTACATCCAAATACAAATTAATAAACAATACAACAGTACAATTAATAAAACAATATTTTGGTTTAGGGAGCGGGAGCACAAAATAATTCTTACACCAACTCAAATTTAAAAATTAAATTTGTAGTGGAAGGAACAATTAATTAGTGTTAATAAATCATTTTCAGTTTTATTTTACCTCTGCTTTATTAATGCGTATGTATCTCACTCTAGAACAAATGTCGTGTATACGGTTCGATGATTATAATGAGCCCAGTTCACTATGGACCTAGGCTTGCAGATATTGAACACCTGTGTTTCACCACTTGATGTATATCACATTACAATTCTGTATAGATTAACACTGAAACTTTTAAGGAAAATGTTTGGCTTTAATAAATTATAGTTTGTACCCACACAAACGAGAACCTACCGATTAAGTGGGATCCAAATGAGCTCACAAACACCGGGTACCGTACCATTGAACACTATTTCTAATATTGAATGTTTAAAAAACTAATTTATAATAATTTGTGTTTAATATGTATTAATCGAACTTTCAATTTAATAAAATTGTTTAATTTACTAAAGGAGTAAAAATCGATTGCAATGCTCCCTGACGGAATTAACAGTCAACGCTGGAGTAGTTCAGCAAATATCCGCCAGATGGGCTTACACGTCAAGTGTCGGCAATGTCGGCAATGTAGATCATTGATGGCCTGGCCGCGTCGTAACATGGTCACTCGTTATCCTACACTGTGATAAATTACATCTTTGTTGATATGATATTTTATATTGATTTGATACTGACATTTTTGATATTGACGTTTTTTGCGGACAAAAGAGAAAGTTGGTTGCCAATTATAGCTTTTATAGCATGTTTTATAGCTTTTGTCCACCGTTCTCTGAGCACTGGGTCTTTAGGAAAACAAACTGAACAAAGTTACATGAAACTCTGTTTTAACATCGAACTACGGTATACAGTTTGATTTGCAACTGGGCACAGCATAAGTCTTCGGCATTTTCCTTAGAGCACTGAAGTTGTCCAACGTTACATAGTAATAAACTTTTTGCCCAAAATCAACGAAGAAACTAGTGCGAGAGTGCAACTTTCTATGCTAATACTGTAAAGGGGGAGTGGATGGTGGCAATAGTCATTCACCGCGGCATTGCTAATTCTCGCTCGCAGTAGTCTGTATTAAAGGCGGCTGTGTCTCTGGGGACGTCAAAGAAAAAAGTAGCATGGTCTTGGGTTTAGGTCTTACCCAGGGCCGGATTTAAGAATATGCCGCCTGTAGGCTATCTATTTTCTGCCGCCCTCATCCTCGCTTAGGGACGGACTCATATATAGTTTTTGTTGTCACTTATATAGGGTATTTAATACCCACCAGATTAATTTAATGTCTCAATAACAAAGTAACAAAAGTTATCAGTTTCTTTTATGAACTGTAAATTCTTTAATTGAATACTTTAAAATTCAGGAATCACAACACAAAGAATCAAAAGGTGACTTCACAGAAGCAGCTACAACAGCGATCAGGCAAGGCAGTATAAAGGCTGCCAGCCCAATAATAATGTTGGTTTTGTCACAAGCTACAAAACATACTTCAAACGACTTTAAGTTTGAAGAATTCGAATCGAGTGAATAAATTTCAACAGATAATAAATATTTACAGACATAAATCTTTCTGTAAGGAAATGAAGGCTAAAACTTATTAGAAAATAAACAATAGGACCGTAATCAAAGCAAATACGATTCACCATGTGGCAACATTAGATCTGTAGAAAGGCAAAAGCACGACTCTAGCATAAGGACTTATATATGTTTAAAATAAAACTTAATTCAAAATAAATTAGCACCCCAGATAGTTGCCTACCCAATATTTTCATCCTAGAGCTGCCCTGTCATCACTGATTGACAATTTTTTAACAAAACAAAAACAAGAGAAGTTTGAAACGCTTCTTGGGATAGCGTCACAGTTTAACATCATCATACACTTGCGACAATCTAATTTGAAAAGTCTGAGGATGAAGATGCTGGTGGTCTCTGGTGGACTCAAAACACAACTTCTATATTTTTTACTGGCTTCTGATGTTGGCGGAAGGTTGGTTGTTTGACAGAACAGCTCCACCTGCCAAGTAGTGCGGTAAATATTTCGTTCCGTTCATAAAAAATCACATTTTTCATGGGGGAGGTTATTATAAAATAAAAACCATAAATTTGTTGTCATTATTTTGAGACCAATCTCTTTGTAAAATCATTAACATGTTTTAAACAAAATAAATACTATTTGTGAATCCATACACTGGGAGCGCTATCGTCGTTCCCTCTTTCTGAGCCTTATACAAACTGTCAGTGTAGTTACAATGATTACCTTAAATAAAAAATGTGTTATAAGATTATGTGGAGTAAATTCATATGAAAAGAATAAATATATTTCCATTTCCTCAAATTAATATACTTTAAATCAGAAATATGGGCATAAAGAACTTTCTGTTATTGAAGTGCCGTAGTAAAATTATTTTCAATTTTTAATAAATAAACAAAGTGCCGCCCCTAAAATTTTGCCGCTATAGGCTCCAGCCTTTTCAGCGTATTTCTAATACGGCCCTGGTCTTACCTTGACTACCACCGTAGTGTATTTCCAATAGGGAATTTTTCTAAAAATAATGAAATTTCCCATCGCTCAAATAAGTATGCAAGTGGCTGCATGTGGATTCCCATCCCATTAAATGTATCAACGTACCTCTGAACATATCTAAACTATAGCATTTCTATGACTAGTGTGTGTGAGAGTCTTGCGAACAGTCAGGATTCAACCATGTAGAAAAAAATAGCGACGCAATTTCATCGCCCAAAAGTGTCCAAGATCTTACCTGTCACACATTCACTCATCCCTTTTAACTCCCACCCCCTCACTACTCCAACAAAATATAGATCTAGTTCCAAGTTATAGTCATAATTTCGTCTGAAGTGCTAGGCTCTCCCTGGGGGATTAATTAAAATAAACGGTAACTCATACTTTCTTCCAACAATATTAAAAAAGGTGTTAACTTATAAGCCTCCAGACAACAATGTCTTGATGGCTGAGTCGGATCAAGGTCTGTAAAGGAAGAAGCATAACTTCTTCCCAGGACAGCTGAATAGCTTTTTTTGTGTTCCGGATATGAAGCGTCTAAACTAAAACGGAAGTCAAGTTACGTTATAATATTTACCATTACACAGCTGATTGAAAAAGAAAATGAAGCAGTCTTGCCATGGGTACGATATTTATCGTAACGACACCATATTACTCTATTTTATACTTGGATTATTAGTTGATAACAAACCATTAGGTAATGATCAAATTACAAATTATCAATCAACGTAAATCTAAAACCATAAATTCTACCCTATTTTGCTTTGAAATTCCTTATTTTAGTAATTGTTGAGAAAAAAAATTCTTAACGCAAACGAGAAAGATTGTTGTTTGCTGTAGCGTTGGCAACACTTGCAGGTAACAAAGAGTAATATGTTGGTTTTTTAACACATTCTTAACCGACAAAAACTCTGTGGCGACATCCATGGATGTCGCAAAAAGTGACACCATTGCTCTTATGGGATGTAGCTCACCTGTCCCTGGCCTACAGTCACATTGGAGTCGGATAGCTACCAGCTGAGCAGCACGAGTTTGACTCCATGCGCATCTGTGGCGTTTCACAAAGTACTGCGTTTATCGCGAAACGAAAAATTGAATTTTCTCCGCAACCACTTGATGTAGAGCAATAATTTTAAATACTGGATTATTTAGGTTTTGAGCTTGATTTGATGGTGATAAGTAAAATTTATTGGGTTATGAAATTTGTAATTTGTATGTGATAAGTAAAATTTATTTCAAACTAACAGGTTTTTTATCAATTAATTGATTTTTTAAAACACTTTTTGCTTTATAACTTTTGAACAAGAATTTTCTCAGAGATGCAGGTGGTGTCATTTTATTAGCATTTTAATCTTAATAAATCACAAAATTTTCATCAAAATTATTGTTAGAGCCGTTTTTGAGAAATTTTGATTTTTCAAATTTTTTGGTTTGTTTTGGGGGTAAAATACCCTTAAAACTAAAAAAATCCAAAAAAATTGGGAAAAAACGCCGGGAATTATCGTGGATTTGGACCTCATACCAAATTTCATAAAAATCAGACCATTGGGACATACTCTAGCTCTGTTTACATCCTGACACAAATATAGGCTATACACACACACCACTCTGAAAATCAGGGTTTTGGACTCAGGAGGCATCTAAATGGATAAATCCAACAACACAAATTTGATAATTTTTATCAAAACATTACTTTCTCCATAAGTTACTACTGTATAGGAGAAAAAAGAAATTAATGCAAATGATTGGAATAATGGCCAAAGTTGGCTAATTGGTTAACAGTTTCAAATTTTCAAGTTGCATGCACATTTCGGACTAGAATCTCTTGGCAGAATTTATATATGAGTCACACATTAGGAAAAAAATTACATGACAATTTACAATAAATATTATTTTTCATTTGTTACTGAGAATTAAAACTCAAAAGGGTCACAGTTAACCTGAAGTTAAGATTCCGGGCTGAACATTTAAATGTTACATTGTAAATAACTCAACATGAAGAAGACTACTTTGTTTACATTAGTCAATTAATATTCCGACTAATTGTACAGTTAGTCTGAAATTGTCTGAAATTCACTGTCCAGTGGCAAAACAATTGATTTTAGCAATACTGCACTTTTTGCAGTATATATATATCGTATGGCTCATTCACCCAGCCACCATTAATTAAGAATAATAAAATAAATTCTGCGGTGCAGAGCACCTGAGTCAGTATAAGTAAAAATCTGAACACTAAAATAAAAAAATAAAAAAATTAGATCTCTCTTTATAGAGCTAAATCCAGGGCGCTAAGCCATTGCAGCCCAGCTTCACTTGAGCTATGCAGACCAGCCAATCCTTCGGGGAAGGCACTCAGTGAGCACTCTTTGACTATGTGTTCCATAGTTTGATACTCTGCTCCGCAGTCGCATGACTGGTCTTGTGTCATTCCCCATTTGTGCTTCCAATAATTACATCTTCCCACTCCAGTGCGGAAACGATTGAGTATAGTCCACTGCTTCCGAGGAAGATTCATACCACCTACCGCTACTGTCGGGTCATCTATCAAGAAGTGGTTCCGACCTTGAAAAGCGTCCCAGGAGGAGGTCTAGTTTGTATGGATGGTGAAGTTCGAGTCCATCAACTGGGAGGCTGTTCGTAGAGGTGGTTTTCGGGACCTCAATCGACCCGCATTCTGGGGTAGGTAATCATGGATGGGCAGCTGTGAAGCAGATAAGATCTTTGTGTATTCCCTAATGAGTGCATCCCTTCGTCTTATTTCAGGAGGAGCGATATTACACAGCACCGGGAGCCAGGGTACAGGAGTTGCCATGAGTGTACCACTAATGGCTCTCATGGTCCTGTTTAGCTGGACGTCGATCTCTCTAACGTGCACACTATTTAACCACACGGGAGCACAGTACTCAGCAGTTGAATATACCAATGATAGAGCAGTTGTTCGCAGAACTTGTGCGTTAGCTCCCCTTGTGGAGCCAGCAAGGTGATGGACAATGTTAGTCCTGGTTCCCACCTTAGCTGCCGTTTTTTGTAAGTGGCTTTTAAACGTGAGAGACCGATCTAAAGTGACTCCCAGATACTGTGGGTGGTCATTATGTTTCAACTCAACACCGTTGAATACGATTTTAAGCTTTTGGTTGGCCAGTCTATTATTCAAGTGGAAGCAAGCAACCTCAGTTTTTGTTGGGTTTGGATTTAGCTTCCAAGCTTCAAAATATTCACCGAGGGTCGTGAGGTCATTTGTTAGTGTTTCCTCAGCTTGTCGAAAATGCTGGTGTTGATATGCCAATGCAATATCGTCTGCATATATAAACTTCAAGGACCGAGTTACAGGAATGTCGGCAGTATACACATTAAAGAGCAGTGGGGCGAGCACTGACCCTTGTGGCAGGCCATCCTTTAGTTGCCTAAACGTACTTTCTCTGCGTCCCAGATATACTTTTATCATCCTATTGGAGAGCATTGAGTTGAGGAGACGCAACAAGAAAGGGCAAGGAGTAAGGTCGTAAAATTTAACTAGGAGGCCTTTTCTCCAGACAGTGTCATATGCTGCAGTCAGATCTAAAAAAGCCACAGAGGTTTTCAGTCTTCGCTCAAACCCATCCTCAATGAAAGAAGTCAGAGCTAAAACCTGGTCACAACAGTTGCGACCAGGCCTAAATCCAGCTTGTTCGACAGGGATGCTGGCATTGAGAATAGGGAGGATTCTGTTATAAATCAACCTCTCTAGCAGCTTATAACAAACACTTAAAAGAGCTATAGGCCGATAACTTTCAGGCAGTTTTGGATCCTTTCCGGGCTTCAGGATAGCTATGATCTTGGATTTTCTAAATATCCCAGGCATGTCGCCGGTTTTCAGAGTGGTGTTAAAAACTTCCAGAAGCCACTGTCTAGCCTTGTTACCCGAGTGTTTTATAAACTCCGGGAAAATGTCATCCAAACCTGCTGCTTTGCCAATTGGCATCGCATCAATCGCCACTTCCAGCTCATCGTAAGTGAAGGGTCTAGAGACTTCCAAGGGTGCTTGCCGACTCTCCTTTATCTCATTAAGCTTGAAATTAATTTTTCTGTCTGCAGACGTACGCACAGGTTTTGAAAGTACGGAGAGGCGTTTTGCAATTTCACGAGGGCTAGGCTGTGAGGCATCGTGTTTTTCACTTGATTTACCAGTGGAGAGTTTCCTGAGCAGAGACCAAGCTTTCCGACTACTTTTGGTGAAGTTCAGGTTCTCAACAGTTTTCACCCACTTCTCTCTCCTGGAGTTGTCGAGAGAGTTAAGGAGTTGGTCAGCTACATCTCTGTCAGCAGTGTCTGTAAACTCACTGTAAAGATCTTCGCACTCTCTGCTCCATCCTGGTATGTATTCTTTTCTAAAACCTCTTGGGATTGTCGCCTTAGCGGAAGACAGGACAAGGCGAGTGAACCGATCATAGTTTTTTATTTTAGAGGGGATGAACCTGATGCCGCTATCAAGCCTTGATGAGAAGGCCTCCCACTCAGCTTTATTAAAGTTCCATCTAGGCCGAGGAAAAGATCTTACGAGAGGAATTTGCATTCCTACTGATATTATTACAGGCCTGTGCTGAGAGTGGGGGAATGCACCAAGGACCATCCTGGAAGTAGGCACGGGTGTTGCTGATGGTTCACGGGAGCAAAAGCACAAGTCTGGAGAGTACCCACGACGCCATCGGGCTGAATTGAAGGTGTGTGGGTCCTTGGCATTATATACCAGGAAAAGGTTGTTATTTTCAGCCCAGCTTGAAAGACGAGTGCCGTTGTCATCATCGGACGAGTATCCCCACTGGGTATGATGACTGTTGGAGTCACCTACATATACCACAGGATGTGTTTACTTTTTGCAGTAAACCTGCATTATAAGAAAATTTACAAAGAAAATTTAAATTGTTTAACTACCCTCTCCCCTGACCATAATTACGAGTTTCATTATTATTATTTATTTTTCTTGTTATTGATTTTATTTATTTATTAATATTTCAACTGCTAAAGAGAATTTATGTTCAAAAAACCCTTTGAATCTATGTTCAAAAAATATAATAGTAAATACCAAATTCCAGCTAGAATTTGTATAGGATAATACCCTCTAATTTTTGTAATTAATTAACTAAGTACTATAGTATGTACAGTATTATCATATTACTTATTGATATTGCCAAATAACTGTGATAACACTTAAAAAGAAAACACAGAGATTTACAACCATTATTGTGTAAATTTTTATTTCAATTACAACAAATATTGTGATGATTAATTATAGTAATAGTGTTTACAACAGTTATACTATTTGAATACTTAAAAAAAATAATATACAGTTCTTTGCTAGTGAGATTGTTCAAGTAAAAAACTTTAAATGGTTCATAAAAAATATTTAATAAAAAATCTGTTATGAGGTATTTTACATTCAAATTAATTTACATTGGAGACCAAGGAAAGGCATAATATCTTAAATTTTCTATATGACCTCCATACACAATACGAACTAAAACTTTAGTCCATAAGCAAGGCTTAAACCTTTAGTCTGAATTATAAAAAATGTTGATGTAAATAGTTCATAAAATAAAATTGTCTTATTACGAAGAACATTACCAAATATCTCTATTTGGACAGTAATATAATACAGTAAATAGTCTTTTATACACATTTTAGGAGTAAATTATTCCTCTTCTGATGTCACTTCCTCAGGACTCGTTGGTACTTCTGTGTTCTGTACTTCAGGTGTTGCAGGCTCTTCTACAATAGGTTCTGCAGTAGCTGATTCTTCTGCAGGAGTTTCAACTTTTGCTTCATTTTCTGTTTCATTATTTTCCACTGCTGGCGTTGAGCTTTCAGTTTCTTCTGATGGCTTTGACTCCTCATCAACCACCTCCTTTGGTATAGATTCCTCTGGAACTGGTGCAGAAGTTTCTTCAGGAACTGGACCATTTTCTTCAACAGTTGTTGGGGTGGGTACTTCCTCTTCTGTGGCATCAGCGTTACTAGCAGCAGTGTCCTCCACTTTCTCTGCAACTGTTTCTTCTTCTTTATTTGTTGCTTCTTCTTCTTCTTCAGCTTTCTTTTTTTCTTCTTCTTCAGCTTTCTTTTTTGCTTCCTCTTCTTCTGCTTTCTTTTTAGCCTCTTCTTCTGCTTTCTTTTTTGCTTCCTCTTCTTCTGCTTTCTTTTTAGCTTCCTCAGCTAGTCGAGCTTCTTCAGCAAGCCGAGCTTCTTCTGCTAATCTGGCCTCTTCAGCTTTCTTAGCCTCCTCCTCAGCCAATCGAGCTTCTTCAGCCTTTTTGGCCTCTTCAGCCTTTTTAGCCTCTTCTGCTTTCTTAGCTTCCTCAGCTTTTAGAGCTTCTTCTTCAGCTTTCTTCTTTTCTTCTTCTTTACGCTTCTCTTCAGCAATCCTAGCTTCTTCTGCTTGCCTAGCTTCTTCAGCCTTTCTTGCTTCTTCTGCTAACTTTGCTGCTTCAGCTTTTCGTGCTTCTTCATTAAGCTTCTCTTCTTCTGAATGCTTTGAAGCTTCAATTATAGCCTCCTCTGCCTTCTTTTTGTCTTCAGCTTTTTTTCTTTTTTCTAGTTCTTCCTCTAATTCTTTAGTTGCTGCTTCTAGCTCAAGTGCACGTTTCTTTTTTGAAGCTACCTCTTCTTCCGTTGGTGGTTTTGGCGCTGTTAAAGCAAATACCCTCTGAAATTGCAAACAAAGCATTATAAATTATGTGGATATACAATATTGATATATTCAATTTGCAAAATACTCCTCCAGTCCAAAAAAAAAAACAAAAAAAAAATAAAAAAAACACACATTTATGGTATTGCGAAAATGTAACTTAAATATTGTATTTTGTAATGATAACTAATTTTCCAGGTTGAAATCACCCATTTGGGTGAATGAAATTAAAATATGACATTTTAAAGTACGTTTACGCCAGAGTTTGCAACCAAAAGCTGTCAACTTTAAGTACACAAAAAATGTATATAAAAGTTGCCAACTTTTGGTTATAACTCTGGTGTAAACGTGGCTTAAGATGATTCTATTATTGAACATTTTTTAATTAACTCATAAAGAAAAACAACTTAAAGTTTACTTAATGAATTTCCTATGAGGGTAGTGAAAATTGTGATAAAAAGGCAACAAATTATTTTATAACTTACCCAAAACTGGGGTTCTCGCCTTTTGGTGTCACTGATTGCGGTAGCCCACACAATAGTACCGGTTTCAGACCTTTGACAGTCCATTATCTTCCCCTCCTCTTCTTCAGCTTGCCTTTCTGAATGGACTGTCAATGGACTATATGAATGGACTGTCAAAGATCTGAAATCAGTACCATTGTGTACCGCAATTAGTGATAACAAAAGGCAAGAACCCGGTTTTGGGTAAGTTATGAAATATTTTAGGTGTCAAGGCTCTTGATTGATTCAGCAACTAATTAGTTGGCGATAATAATCTCTTTAAATTTTGAGTTAGGAAAAAACACTTAATATTAGTAGTGTCTTAAAATTTTGAATAGGTAGGCCAACTAAAAATATTTTTTAAATAGTTTGAATTTTACAGTTGGAAAATAGACGAAAAATTTTGGAAAGTCCAACTCTTTTGTTAAATGGTCTCTAAATAAGAAGAATAGGCCCCTACAATGTTTTTTCTTTTTTAAAGTTTTTTTTGGTAACAATTGTATATTATATAAAAATTGTGGCGTCTTGAGATAGTAGCCCAGAACATTATGTCTTTGCCTGGACCTTAGTTAAGATTTACCCTCACTCTTAGAATAAATTTAAATAAATAAATTAAACATCACTTTTGGACATGCTTAACTAAACTCAAACTCCAAAAACCCCACTTAAATATAGGAATTGGGCAAAACACTCCACAAAGCAAATTTTTAGGGTGCTAAATATAACAGTAACTAAAATTGTATTATTGTTTTCTTTCTCAGTGTTGCCATATATTTTAGAGATGGTAATTCAATCAAATACAATAAGAGTTATCAAGGAAAGTAATTTGAGAGGCACAGATTTGTCACTGATTAATTCCAAAGCTCTCAAAATAAAATTGTTTAAAACGTTCATTGCGCGGGGCGGGAATTCACGCCCCATGCGGCTGGCACCACGTGTGCGGGGCGGGATTTGTCGCCCCCCTCCCATGCCAACAACCTTGCTTCAGTGTGAGCCCAGCGTCGTTCGGGGAATGTTGTGACCGATTCCCGCGTTTTGGGCTTGGTTTACTCTAACTTTTGGCGCGCTTCGCTTCCGGTTTGGCCATTCCGTTCTTTCTCAGTGCGTTGCTTACGTAACTACTGTGTTGTGCGGAGTGTTGACGTAGTTTGTGTGCAATGGAGCTACTCAATGAGAGTGAATTGTTTGAAAACGTGTTTTCTGAGAATGAGGAGGATTCAGAATCCAGCTCTGGGAGTATGACTGTGGGCGTGTGGGGCTGAAAAGTAGTTAGCGATTGGACAAGGACCGGCACCAGGACCTAAGGACGTGAATTCCCGCCCCAGACGTGACGTCACCAATTTCAGCCAAAATCGACACTGAGACATCTAGATTCAACATTTTAGACATCCTGACATCATTTTTTAATAAGTAATCACATTATAATTTTTTAGCATTTTAGGGTCATAATACTCATAATTTTTAGCAATGAACGTGTTAAAATTAATGCCAGAGGTTATTTAGTATGCATTAAAGTCTATCGAGTGCTTCAAAATTCATCAATGTCAAAATAACCAATAAGCTCTGTGACCCGCAGCAGTCTTTGAGAGTCACGAATAATAGTTCTGAGATTGTTACTAAACTATAACATCTGCTGCTTGTCTTCTTACTGGTTTTCCCATTTTTTATTCAATTTTCCCACGAACCCAAGTTCTACTTTAGTGAGGTCTGATTAAGCAGGATTTTTCTGTAATTATTACAAATCTAATGTAAAATAATATATACAAACATTCACATATTATAAAAGCTATCAAACCCAAATTCATTTCACACTTCATTCAATAAAATGTTATGGCAAAAATGTTAGTAGGGATTCAAGAAATTAGGACCACTCCAACATTAAAGCTGCAATGTGCCAAAGAAACAAAAACTGTGAATAATCTATTAATGGGGTGGAAAAAGCTCTTGATTAAATGCTTGAACAGTTAAATTAGAATAAGTGTATGTGTTGGTAAGTCAGAGGTTAAAGTAACTGTAAAGTTTTGGTTTCTGTCTTGAAGATAAATAAATATCTTGCATCCTTTGCTAAAGTATAACACATTTTCCTTTCCACTGTTCTAAAATATTGAAACAATAAATCAATAGTTTCTTGTAGGTCCTAATTTAAACGTTATTTATATAACATGTTGTACTTGTATATATATATTATATATAATTGTTGCACCTTTCATTATATAGTATTCAAATTCAACCATAGTCGTGTAAAAACAGATCCAAAACATATATTAAAAGAATTGTCTTAATTTTATGTATAGTACTTCTGTCATTTTCATTAGATGACATAAGAAAAAGAATCAACTAGAAAGAGAATAATAAATAGCTCATTCAAGTTGTTATTTCTTGCAGTCCCATGGCTCTCTAAATACATTAAATATCTCAGATTCCTGCATTAAAACCCATTTTAAATTAGAATTGTATGCACTAATTAACAATTATAACAGCGTTCATATTTTTT
Organism: Neoaliturus tenellus; assembly: GCA_030545055.2. Taxonomy (NCBI): domain Eukaryota; kingdom Metazoa; phylum Arthropoda; class Insecta; order Hemiptera; family Cicadellidae; genus Neoaliturus; species Neoaliturus tenellus. The sequence continues at coordinate 15,418,017 of CM061531.1, read as the reverse complement.
AAATCTATTTACAGCATTAGTTTCAACAGTTAGTGTTCCATTAGCCCAAAGCCATCTATTCATTTCATCAGGTGCTTTCATTCAATATTACATTTGCCACTAAATCTCTTTATTAAAGCACCTATGCCATGAACACTTGATGTTAAAGCTTGTTTTAATGCTTTGCATTAGTTCTAATCTTTTTTTAGATACCTGATTGCTGCCACCTACATTCTGCAAATTAAAAATAATGATTATAACTATGAACAAAAGCATAAAAAATATTCAGTTAAAACTACTCATATTAAAACATAGCCGAGAGTTTTCCTGAGAGTGCTCAAATATTTTTTATAAGATATAGACTTTTTTAAACTACTTAAAAAATAGTTTTTTTGTAAATATAAAAAAGGATAATTTCTTGAATGAATCATCTCAAATCTATACTGAAATATGTTTCTGTTACTCTAATCTGTCCAAAATAAAATGTTTGTAATAGCTAGAAACAAGAATATTTTTGAACTGAAAATAGTATATGTATTTCAGAGGATTGCATTTATTTTTTTTACAGGGGTTATTTGGAAGTTTACTACACAGTTTTTTCTTTTTCTTTTTTTTTGGAAAATGTATCATAGTGTCTTTCCATAGGGAGTACACAGTACATTTTGGAAATCTATGTTATTTAAAAAAGAATCAGAGCTTAAAAAATGAGTTTCTGAGAGAGATTGTCTGATAGCAGTTAAGGAAATCATCATTTGAGGTACAAAACTAACAGCGATACAACAAGAGTAATTGTTAAGAATAATATTTTTTGTAACCATGTTTCTAACCTGTGACAATTATAGGGAAGACATTGTAACCTCTCACGAGGCCTGCACATGCTCTAAGGTAATGACCATTGGCTCTCACTCAACTACAAAATCTTTTCTGACTGATTAGAAAAAACATCCTTCTTATAATAAAAAAGATTTAAAATAAAAATAAATCCTGAAGTCCAACAAAACATTATAGCCTCTCACTCACTCAAATACGAGTAATAATAATAAAAGCTCATTCTGGTAAACACATTGTTTTTTAGTAGCAGTTCAATGCTAAATAATTGAATAAAATGTTTTCAAATAAAAGCACAAGTCAAGTAATATAGTACAGAGTTATGTTTTTAGTTTTACCATATGTTGTAATCTGATAAACAGTTATATTTGTGGGAGGAAAACTTATATAGACAAGGATAGAAAACAATGTTTTAGCATTTTAGAGAAATCAGAGAAAATAATTGATGTGATCTAAAAAAAACCTAAACTAAAGGGTAACACAGTTTTATTAAAGATAATATAGGAGAGTAATGCTATTTACATACAGGATTTAATTAGGTAACCATATTTATGTCATGCTTTTTAGAAACTTTACATGCTAAACTGTCCCGTTAATAATAAAATCAAAGTTTTAAAATAAATTTACTTTTAAGGTTTCGGTAATAAATCTACCAAAGGGCTAGTTTTTAAGGGAACACTCCATGTCTTAAAGGGAGTAGGTTCAGAGGATCGTTTGAATCCTTTTCATTCATTTATTTGTCAACCCCACTTTAAGGCATGCTCAAAGTATCGAGTTGTTTAAGATTTTTATCTAACACTGTTAGACAAATCTTTAACATACCTGATCTGGATTTGTTTCTACCTGCCAACAAACTATAATTTAACTTATTCACATAGTACACATATTCACTGAGAAAATTATGCAGTGGATTTAAACAAATTTTATTTACTCTTACAGCCGTTGTCTCTAATTACATTTTTACTTCTTGGTTTCTTCTCTTATGCTCCTGAGAAGCCTGAATTGAAGTTCATCTTATTTTAGGACCTCCAGATGAAACACCTTCCAGTAAATAGTTTTTTTAGTTGGTGGTAAAATATTTTAATTGAAAAGTATTTTGATAGTAAGATGAGTGATTGAGTGAGTGAGGTCGATATCTAGAACAATTGTTGTTTCGTAATGAAAGAGATTAATTTAAGTGAGAACTGATCCCAATGTATGCGTTTCTTATACTAATTTATTACTCATTGAAACTAGTCCCCATTGATACTTAAAATACTCCATAAATACTTAGTGTCAAAAAACTTTTCTGGTACAGACTTAGTTTGTTCTACATTCAAATATTTTCTACAATTCCCTATTCCCAGAATGTTTTTATGGAATTCCTGTTTCTATAATATTTATAAATATTAGAAACCTACTTGGAATTTCTGAAAAAATTAACAGTGCCAATACCGTTATTTGAGGGTGAAGACCTAACCAGCGAATTCAAGCGTCTTTCATGGTTATCAGGAAGTAAATTTATATTGTGACTGTTTGCAAATTTGTCTAAATCCCTTCATATCTAAAGTACGATGGATATCCTCCAAAACAAAATACTGACTACAAATGCCTTTAATTCATGTCTAGTTACGTCCTGATTTTCAGTCTAATGGTTAGCTCCTGATTCTATGTTTGATGACAACCCTTATTTACACCCGCATCGGCTAATTTCTAACTCTGTGTGTAACGGTTACATGATTCTACATCAGATTATGAACTGATTCTAAATTTGATGACTATTTGATATCTTGTCATTACTTCCTGACTCTTGATCCATTGGTTTGTGACTAATTCTTTGTCTAATGGCTACTTTTGATCCTACACTCTATTTACTATGATATGATTCTACCTCTGAATTTTTACGTCCTGATTTAATGTTTGTGTGTGTTGTGAGTGGCGCTTGGTTTACCAAGGCTAACGACAACGACAGTTCCAATCGACATCACTGCAAGCATCGTTCCATGGCTTGTATTCAGCAAGGAACGCCACTTCACATCGTACATTTAGACTTACGGGCGGGTACGGCATTTTGATGTTCTCCCCCCCTTTATAGCCAGGCAGGTGGCTCCTGGCTGAGTACAATAAGATGAAAAGGCTCACCGAGTCGACGATCGGGGCGGCCATCTTGTATTTGCGTAGGTCGTTGCCATGCTGGTACACCATGTGGGGGACTCTCCACTTCCCAACTGCGTGACAGAAATGTGTTAATCGTGTGTTAAAGAAATTAGTGAAGTTGTATAAAACCTTTTAGTGATTGGTGTTCTTGAAATCTTTCTAGAACTATTTTTTTAGAAATCATCTAGAAATCTTTCAATTAGCAAACAGCATAATATCAATTTTTAGTTACCAAACATTTCAAAACAGTTTACCAAAAGTCTTGTATTTTTGTGAGAATTTTAATTTATGCAGTATAGCTACATTACATTTATTGCCAAATAGCTACATCTAACAGCTTTTTCTTGAAAAATGTACGTGGCAACAGGCATGAATGCCAGGGCAAGGAAATGAGAGGCTATTTTGGCGATAGGAGATTTTTGTCTGTACAGGTGGTTGCACGAGATGTGAGACAGTGTATCAGATGCAAAAGAGGCTATTTCGCATGCCCGCCCACTCGCTGCTAGAGTGCAGCACCGCCAGTCAGCTGTTAGCTCTTGTCAGGTGCCGTTCGCTACCTGCCATCCGAAAAAAATTGACACAATAGAAGTAGTCAGTGAAACATTGAATTTAATTTTGAAAACAGTATTTTCATTATTGAAGACAGTAAAACATTTCAAACATTAGTATTTTAATATTCATTTAAACCAGCTACGCTCCTTGCATAGCTAACTGGTAGTAGAACTTTAAATAGGGAAGTTGGCGGACGTGTGCAGCCAGGCTAGTATAACGTCGCCTGCCTCTCTCACTCTTACCCCCTCCCAGCTCACTCGCTCCCCTCCCCCATGCACGGACTGTCTCACATCTCGTGCAACGGCCTGTAACTGAAAAATATATAAAATAAAAAGAAATTAAATCAAAATTTCCTCATGATATAGAAATGTTAAAACCTACAAAAATGGAACTAAGAAGAATATTGACAAGCGTAATGAGTGGAATAGTTTAGAACTAAGAAAACCACTATTTTCTTAAAATATTATTGTCAATGAGTAAGTGTGGCTTATAAAGGCTGTAATAAATAGTTTAAACAAAGATTAATGTTACAAGTATAATGTGATAATTAACACTTACTTATCTACCATATCACAAATACTCAAAGCGTCCAAGTAAGCCAAAATATTAAAAAAGTTCTCTAACAGACAAAATACTACACATCTAACTACAAGTAATTATTAAACAAACCCCACTGAAAATTTTGTTTACAAAGGATCAGTTATTATTTTTTGTCTTGACTGGGTCACTGAAAACAGCACAATGTAAAACTGACATGATATCTCTTAGGATTAAAAGGTTACATGACTCGTGATTTACCAGTCACAAGTTAAATAAGAATCAAATTTAGTAAAAGATTGTTAATTTTAAATGATGTCAAAATCCTTCAATATACTCACATGACATCTTCCTCTTCACTGAAGGTTTGTTAAGAAGTGGTGTTTTTTTTTTTTATATTTTTAATTTAATGTAATATATCAGTTGTTTAACATTCTTATTTTTAAACTTAATTACAACATGTTTTGGACAAAAAAGTAATAGTCTTTTATTTTAATCATGTTATTTTATTTCTTCAAAAAATTCTCTGCACTTTAATATCGCAATAGATTAAAACGCCCCATTGCATTATAGAAGAATATGATTCTTGTTTTTGGAATTGTATTGTCACGATTTTCCAAATTATAGAGAAGAAGACAAGCATTCAGTTGATACACTGTTAGAAAAAGTCTTCTCTATTTCTAACTCAATGAAGAGTTTAGATAGGATGAAAATAGATTTACATCAGATTTCTGGATAAATATTTGTACTATGTATTCTTAAGTGAACTTTAATATAATTTCAAGCATATATTTCATAAAAAAAACTCCCACATCTTTTCCAAATTAAAAAATTTTGGCCGAAGAATTTAAAAGAGTTAATTAAAGTGAAACTGCTTACTTTCAATATTAGACTATTTTAAATTCTTGAACCTTCCAGAGTTTTTGCTAACTGATTTATCTATTTGCCACACTACGATTAGTAATTATTATCCTAGATCGCATGCTTCATTTGTCCATAACAGCAGGCAGTTGCAAAACACAAAAATAATGTTTATTAAAAATAGCATGCATAAAAATACCCTACAACACATTTTATGGAAAAGGATTTTAAATAAGTTTAAAATTTATACAAATTATAATCGTATTTATTAAACAGTCCGCAATCTTAAAAAGTTATAAAAAAGAATATTTAGTAAGAAAAGAGTCGTTACAAAGTAAAAAATATTATTTGGAAAACAGTTTGTTATGGAAAAGTATTGTACAATGAGGTAGTCCATTGACGTACTCTGAAGTTGTCAATGTTTATTCGATTGTGATTTGTTACAGTTTAGAAAGAGTTGTGCAGACAGGCAGGAGTTATAGGGCCTGTTTTGTGTTAGCGAATCTATGATGCAGATTCAACGGTTGCTACGTCCGACTCCTTCTTCTTGGCTGGGAAACACATAAATCCAGTCATTAATTTAGCGGCTAAGTTACATCTAGCAACTAGATACAGCCAGGGACTAGCCTAAGTGGTGCAGTGATTTACAAAACACAAAACACAAGGTAACACCATTAATAGCCAGTCAATTCAAAATGCAAACAAGTCTAAATGACCATAAAATTGAATACTGCAACTATAATGAATGTGATCAAATTGATGGAATATCTACATTTGTGTTATCTACACTGTTGCCATTGACTATTTACACTATGTGAAAAGACTTCTCATACACAAGGTGTATTTGAGATTAAAAAAAAGGCAATAGTACCGTATTTGGTATGGCGGACATGAATTGCAGGTGAGGGACAATGGATAAATAATTTCTTCCCCTCTTCTTTTCTTTGCATGAACAATTTGATGATTGGGAATTTTAATTGTGTTGTGATGTGTTACAGAAAAACAGCCAAACAATATTGGAAAGGCTATATGGTGTGGTGTAAAAATAAACCAGTCCAAATATCAGTTACAAACAAATGCGTTGGAAGAGAAGTCTATTCACATCAATGAATTTGAATTTAGTCAATACTAAGAAGCTAAAGTTCAATAGTAAAAATATATAAGTGGGGTTCCCAAAAACCTCATATTCTGTATTATATTGTAATTGAATGAATTGCACTAGAATAAAAAAAACATTATCCAGAATTTGTAATCAACAGAAGAGCAAAATTGAAGGAAAATAACTTGAATTCTAACATGTTGCTTTGCAGGAACTTATCAGCTTAAAGAAAACCCTTTTAAGGTTTGAAAAATTGATTTTGACTTTAAAGTCTCACTGAGTCTTATCCTAACCATGATTTAGTAATTTGGCATAATGTAACAAAATAATATACCCAACAAAATTAGATAACCTTGAGCATTGTTAATATATTATTCATGATGCTGTTTAGAATTGTGCACTAATATTCATAATAAATTATTTTGGAAACAAATGATAATTTACTATTTAGGAAAATTTGGTCCACTTATAGTACTGTAAATTTTGCTGCCTCCGGCCCAAATAAATGAAAGTGGTAAAATAAATACTATCCCAACTGAAAGAACTGATAATTTATTTCTTTAATAATAATATACATTTTTTCACCAGCCACCCAAACAAACAGACTTAACCACAAGGGGAACAGACTTAATGACGACTGATTAAAAGTTTTCTTGTAGAATTGGCCATTCTGCTGCTAAGACCTCATACCGTAGCAGACTTCTAACTCCCAACTGAGATTTCACAATATAAAAGGTTGCGGCTTATTTCTTCTTCCTTTAAATATATTTTCAGTTAATTATAAAGTTCAGAAGCTCAAACAGTTGTATGACAACACTTAGATGTTGTTTTCAATTAATTGTTAGGTAATCAAAGGAATACAATATTTTACCAAGTTAATTAAAATCTATAAAAATTTTCTATTGTTTAAAAAAAACTCTCCCTTTAATTTTGAACATACCATGTTAAATTTATGTATTTTTGCTGAAATACATAAATTCAAACGATTGCTCTTCAGCAAAAAGATTTCTTCCATATTTAAATATGTATAAATCATTCTGGCACTATTTAGTGCAATCAAATTCTGTATTCTGTAAATCAAATTTTGGTGTACCAAAAACTTATAATTATCTTTTTTTATTCAAGGGCTGATAATAATAATGACTTATTTAGCTAAGGTATAAAATGTTACTTTTGAAATAAGCACATATTCTAAACATTTAATTTTATCAATTTTTTTAAACCTGTGACTTTAATGCTGGACTGTTATCCCCTCCTAATCTTCCAGTTAATTAAAACTCAATATTACAGGTTATACCCTTTCCTTAAATTAATGATTTAAATTTTGTATTCTAACTAAATTAAAGTAATAATTTTTTAAATATGACTCAAATGAGCATAGAGTCACATTTTTTTAAAGTTTTTCCTATCAACAACTAAGATATAGTTATTAGATAACTACCTAGATTCAACTTACACGCTAAAATCCAAAGAGTGAAATAGGTCGTTCTTTAGGTGGAAGAAGTCCAAAAAATTCTTAAAGAGTGAAAGTTTCACTCAAAATGAGCGTAGAAAAGATGTATTTTGAGAAGGATGAAATATACTTTTATTAAAAGAATGAGAATTCGATATAGTTCAGAGTGTCTGAATTTCATTTCCAAAAAGAACTGATTTCGTTCATTTCGGATGAATCCTGGAGTCACGTGACGTGTATGAGCGACTAGCCTCTCACAGCACAGGAGTAAGATTTTCCCTTCGCCATCTTCGTTATGATTAGTGGTTGGTTAGTGGTTCAAGTGGTAAAGTGGTAAAAAGGAAGATTGAAGATTATACCCAATAAACGCGAACACTAGAGCCTATGCCTTTACTTTGCTTTTAATAAGCATCAGTGCAGTTCACACGTGTAGCCTAGGGCCTTATGGTGTTCACTGATAAACTACTCCCATGAGTTGGCTGGCCTATGCCAATGTCTGTCTAATTAACTTACATAAATTATAACCCATGTTTATAATCTTACTATCAATTGCCAATAACTAGCTTGATGAGCCATACAAGGGTCTGTAAACCCCATAATTTGGAAAGATTCGTTAGGTTAGATTTAACGAAAACAATCTTTTTATGAAAGAATGTTAGTTCTTCATTGAGTGAAAATTCACTCTTTTGAGTAGTTAATTTCACTCCTTTAAAATTAAAATCATTCCTTTTAGGATTGATTTTCACTCAAATTTGGACGAAAACATTCACTCTTTTGGTGGGTGATCAAAGTTTCCCTTTTGAGGTAGTGAATTTTCATTCTGAAAGAGTGGCTCAATTTCAACTCTTTAGAAAAGTGGTGAAATGACTCAACAAGAGTGAAAATATCTCCTTTCCCTTTTACAGTGTAGGGATTAAAAATTGTAGACTTATCCTAAAAAAAAGGATTTTAAATCCTAAAAATCCTTTTCCCACCCTTATTCTATTTTCTTTTACGAATTGTCTCGCTAAGGAAAGTTAAGGATACACTTACTTTCCACGGACAGGTCAGGCTTGTCGAGGGCGCGGTAGTACGAACGAATGTTGATCTCGTCTTTGATACTCTTGTTGTCGGAGTAGCGTTCCCTCCTGCGCGGGTACGCACGACCGCCCGCGTACGTTACGCAGGCCAGGTGACCCTTTCCTGCAGAAGATAATCAGTCTTAAAGATTCATGAGTGGAAAAATATTTGTAATCTGCTCTTTTAATGTTGTCGCCTGCAATTTTCAGTTATTATAAAGTTTGACTAAGGACATGAGAGTCTGATCATGTCATGTACAGCCAACTAACTATCAATTTGTTTAATTTAATAATATATATTCCATTATCAACCTGGATCACTTAGCAGAAATATTAATTACTAATGTTTCATGGTGGGAAATAATAAATTCATAGGTGACAAGTCTGGAAGATCTCATGAAGATCTACTTTAACTGCGTTTCCTCTATCACAAGCACCGCATTCATTACAATGACTGAAGTATGGGTATTGGACAAAAATACAAATTGACTCAAGAATTTCCTTCAATTAATTATATGAATGAAGATTTTCAAACAAAAAATACAAAACAAAAACATAAGGCCAAAATAAATCATAGAATTTTAAAGCTAAACTAATGCTTAGCATAACAGGTCACAACAACAGTCCCAACAACAACAGTCCTAACAGAAAAAGTACGTCCACATTAATTTTATGACTCACAATTATGGATCGTCTAATACATTATGACTAACAAATGATGAGCAAAACAGCGTGCGCATTGCCATTGTCAGTTACTACACCGATGCATGTTCCTCGGCAAACTCAGACCATGCATCTATCGCTACCTCCATCGCTCTCCTTAAACCTTCCCCCCTCGCTACTCTTTACCTTCGCTCTCTCTTTCGCTCTCTGGCTTCGTTCCTCTACTGACCCTCAGACCCTCTCTGACCCTCGGACGAGGCCTGGCACTGCCTCGTCTAGACTCCGGCCAACCGGGCATTCCAAGTTCCGACGCGAGAGTTTGCTTGAAACCTTCTACATCACCATTGTTGATTACTCTTATAAAATTTATAAAGATGAATAATTAGTTCCAACAATTTTTAAGAGGATTTTATATCTCCCGAGCTTTTAAATAGAAGAGTCAACCCACATAATTTACATGTTAATTGACTACTTATTCAGTCTTTTATAAGAATGTTTGACACTTGTTAGTGAAGTGTAATAGAACCCTTATTAAATTAACTACTTTAAAATTATTTAAAGTAGGTAGCTAGTTACAATAATTCAAAGTAGTTAGAAGAGACTAAGTTCATAGAACTCCTGTCAAATAAATAGTTCTCCATAATAAATAGTTTGTACAGTATTAAGCTCATTATCCTCTATGAGCTGTGTGAAAATAGACAGGTGCATTGAATGGATGAATTACTCAACTTTGTTTGGGTGTTGGGACATTTGGCATTACACCCTTAAGTAATATTCAGTCTGTGCCAACTCAATGACAATCGTGTTGTGTGCATTTTACTAATAACATATCAGATAGTCTTTTGAACAATATGTAAATACCAATCCACCAAAACTCACCTCCTCAGCTTATAAACTAATTATCGTTACAAATGTAATTTTGTTATTAAAAAATTTAATTTTGTTGAATTTCACTGCAAATAGTTTTCTTTTCTCATACATGATTAGGATTATTAAATTCAAGCCATCAACTATTTCCAATTTATTTTATCTCCATTTCTTAACATTTGATGGTGTGTAAGTTGGTTTCTGAATGTTTTGGTGTGCCAAGACTTGGAACTATGTTAGCGATGTCAACAATTCGCTTAGATAGACGTTCCACCAGTAGTGCAAACCTTCCACCACTATAGCTTCACCTGTACTGCAGAGACTCACCCACTATGTCTAATATGTCCCACACACAAATAAGTATTTTTGAGGGCAGGGTAAAGTGAGGCAAAAGCACAAATATTGCCAACCTTGGAAAAAATTGAACAAGAACTTATTGTAATTCATATTCTATAGCTCCTAAGCTGTGCGAATAATCGCAAGACTGTACTACTCACTACAAATCCGTCATACGTACAGCTCAAAAATTTGGTAATTCTCAGGACATGTTTTGAGATGCTTGAATGTCATTCTCACCTGTTACAATACAAAAATGTTCATTCGCTTCATCAACATGTTTTAAATGTTTAAGTTGTTTGTTTGAGATTTTTTAAGTGTTATCTTATTTGTTTCGTGTTTGTGAAAGTTACGTTTTTGTGTTTAGTGATTTGAATGAACTTTACCTTTGCATCCTCTCTGCTGCGAATGACACACTAACGTCAAAACATGAGCCTGAGACCTACAGTAGTCACCCTCAAATTTGGCCAACTCCAGATTGAACCCTTGATCAGATTTCGCAATGGCCAAAAAAAATGAGTGTTTTAATAAAAAAAGTTAAATGGAAACCTACATTTACGTACATTCTAAAATGAACTATTAGAGTTTATTTAACTATGAAGGGTAGCATACTGATCTAATCAATTCTATGAATCAACTTCAACAGTCATAATATACTTGCTTCACTGGACAACGGACAAGCAGTTACTAACAAAGAAACTGTGTGTTTAATGAATGATATTACTGATTAGCTATCAACAAAGGTCCTAAAATACAAATGAAACTGCAATAGGGATGGAACCAGTATATAATGATCTAACTTCCTTATAACTTTGAAGATTGTTTTGCTGCAAATGAAGATCACGATATAAACATTAAAACAGCACAATATTTTAGATGTACGTACTGAAACTGAACCATCTGGAAAATGAAAGTTAAACTGACATTTGGAACTAGTTGACTTGACTCTATTTTATACGTGGGAAATGTCGCGGTTGAATATTTCATTTCCCGACCATAGCACGATTATCCTGTGACCAAAACATCTGAGGCCAGAATTGACGGCTTTCGCTGTACAGTAAACTTCCTCTAATCCGGCATATCTGGGACTTGACACATGCCGGATTACTGAATATTCCGGATTACAGGATCAAAAATATCAGAAAAATTTAAATTCAAGGAAAAATTACATTAAAATGTGTATTTTATTCTATAAACAGCTTTACTACCTGCAGTGTAAAAACATAGCGTAACATACTGAAATGAAATATACTTTACGCATGATTATGAAACTAAACAGAGACTTACAATGTCGCATGACTATGACTCGTCTCCCCTCCACACATTCCAAAGTGCTTTATAAAGCCGCGTCCGCACTGGCCGAACATGTTCGTTGAACAAAGTTCTTCCGAACTTTTGTTTGTTAGTTGCTAACCTTTTTAGAATGTAAATCATATGACCGGTAATTGTTCGTTGGGGATGTTTGTTAAATTTTTGTGTTCGCCGAACAAGTTTGCCTTGAATGTTCGGCCAGTGCGGACGTGGCATAAGGCACAGTGTTGTCCCCCGCAACTTCCGATCATAAGTTCAAGTTACAAGTTCAAGTGTACAAACTTGAACACTCATTATTATTTTCATACCTATCAATAAAAAAATTTCTGAAAGTCGTGCCGTATTATCGAGCGTGCCGGATTAGAAGAAGTTTACTGTACCAACTTGTTGAGCTGTATGACAGATTTATGGTCTTACAAGGACTTAAACTAATGGTCGTACCAATGTTGACCCGCGTGGGCACCAGGTCCACTCCCGGGTAGTAGGAGAGCACGCTGATGTTGTACGGGACATTGTGGGTGGGCTCCACCATGCGGGTGATGTAGTCGTCCGACGACGATATCCGCTCGGCTACACTGTACTCCGGCCGGCTGCAACGACAGACCACTGTGAATTGCTTTGTTGTGGAAAGGTTTAAAGAAACTCATAAATTGGAACAAGGGCCATTTTCAAGCCCAAGACGATGTTGTCAGTTGTATCTCCGCAATTAGGTAAGGAATGTCAGACAAATTTGGTTGTAAAATATAGTATTTTGCTTATAGTACTCACTAAGATACGGTTTTGCAAATATAGTTTTTGAAATCCTTGATAGCTCCGCCCTACAGGTCTTAAAAATTACTCTAGGGGCTCACAGGGTTGAAATTTTACATGAACATTCCTCTTTGCTCATAGGTATACTCACTAAGATACGGTTTTGCAAACATATTTTTTGATGTTCTTTAGGGCTCCTCCCTACATGACCTCAAAATTCTCTAGGGCTTAAGGGTTTGAAATTTAACATGGTCGTTCCTATTTGCTCATAGGTTCTTATTAAGAAAAAGTTTTGCAAAATTCCTTCAGAGCTCCATTAACACTACTTCATTGTTTCAATGTCATTCTTAAGGAAGAAGATTTCTTTGCTCTTTAAAAAGATTTTGTTAAATATCAAATAAATTCAACCACTGGTGAAGCCATGACAGGCAACAGCTAGTATTTAATATTGTCTACAAATATTATACTCTAAAAATTATTAAAACTATTTTACTTTCATAATTATTTTTAAAGACAAACTGTCTTTTTATTATTATTTTACTTTTACCCACACTGTGATAAAGAGAGAATCACCTTGGAAGACAGAGATGGGTCAAGGATGTATTCTTTAAATCGTTTCAAATTTGCCAATGTCATATCACGAAATGCTATCTTACTTTCTGGTCGTGTATGTTGAACAGCAGCCAATGTTTTGCTCCTATTTTTACATTGGCATCTAGCCATACTATGTTGTGTGCCCGACATTTTCTTTCTCACCAGCGATCTATATCTGATACTCTGATAGTGAAACTTAGAAATAGGTAGCATACTATTAAATGAAGTTTAAACCCTTTGATACACATTTATGATTCTCAAAAATTGTAATTTGTTTTCTTTAAGTTTATGCTCTGGTTCTGAATAGACCAAACATTGATTTTATTATAAAACTTCAAAAGGTAGAATTGATGTTCCACGCAATTAGCAACTTGATCACATTGTATACAGGAAAGTGATCTTAAATAAGAAACTGACAATTCAGAAGTGGAATTTTATCTGCTCCTACAACATTTTGCATAATCTATTTCCTCTCAAAATTACCACAATAATTGCTGGGATCTTGAACGAACCGATGCAAATTTTGGACATGTGTACTGTGGTGCTTGAGTCCAGATTTTTCAAATCCAGGTAAAGAGTCAATTGCAAAAAAAAATGTTTTTATAGTTTTTTATATTATTTTTAATTAAAATAGTCAGTTAAAACGATTATGGGCAAAGGTTAAAAATTAATTTTTGATCCTTTTGCAAATCCATTTAAAGCCTTTCCCAAATTCTAATCAATTTCATTCAAAGACTCAAGGCAACAGATACAATCCTACACGTTCACATCAAATTAAACCAAAACTTTAGGAGAAACTTGCTATAGTAGGCGTTCAAGTTTGCGAGCCTGTATTTACAATGTTGCCAATTTGTGCAGACTCATCAAAAGGTTGGCATTTAACAACTATGAACTTAAGCAAAAATTTAAACAAAATCAAATTAAAAACAATGTTGGGAAGAATAATAGAAATCAGCTGCCAGCTATTTAAATTTCGAAGCTCAGTATTCCTTTTAAAGGAAAATCGCTAACAAATTTCATTAAAAATTTTTCTAAAGGCTTACTTGTAGGCGGTGGCGAGAGAGATGGGTAGTGGTCTGACAGGCCGGTGCAGCGGAGTATTGACTCTACGCAGCAGCGAATTCGTCTGGGCTCGGATCAGGCGGGCTTCATCATCAAAATTCTGAAAACAAGTAATAACAGCTAGTACACGCAAGTGCTACCTGTTGTTGAATATACACTTGAATGATTTTTTTGTGGAGCAACATTTGCAACTTGCAGCCGTCACTTTGATTTTGAATTATGCCACACAGCATAGCTCTACCAAACTTCGCAACTTACAGAAAAATTCCTAAAGAGTTTATCGACCCAACGCTAGCTCTCACATGTACCTAACTCAATCAAAAACTTCACCAGATGAAAAAAGAACTTACCGTACTTTCTGAACAGGATTCATATATCATTTAGTATTGAATTTTTTGTCTATAACAGGTTTGTTTGTATGTGGGTGGTTCATTTTTTTACTGATCGTTAAAAACTCTTGAATGTTATCTAACACTTGACGGTTGCACTTTGCTTTCAAAACATCCGCTGCTAAAAGTATAATTAACACTATTGTGTTTCTCAAATTTCTTTAAAACACATTTAATTCTAATACTAAAAGCTAGTATGCTTTATTCCTATTTTTTTCAATTTTGTTTTAAGAAGTATACTGTACAATTTGTGTCTTTAAAACATAATTTAAAAAAATAATTATTTGTTTATGTGTGTATTAAGACACTGGAATTCACAAAACAAAATTTTCTCATTGTTTTGTTATATCTGTGTCCTACATGTAAATAAAATATGAAAAGTAATTGTTCACACTGATAGTTTCTGAAATGTTTAACAAATCAAAACATTGCAAGTGGCATCGAACTAAATGGAAAGTTGGTCATGATTCCGCTCTGAGTCATCTGCATCTGAAGGCTTGGCAACGATGTGCATTCCAATATGTAGCGTTCCAATTGAAGTTTTGTGCAATGAATGCGTTTAGAATGTTGTACAGTTGGTTGCACGAGACGTGAGACAGCCCGAAAGAATTTGTGCTACACATGGGCAGTTTAATAGCCTGAATTTGAAATGAAAACCTAAGTAATGGTTTTACTGTATATTAACATAATGATTAATCTATGCCAAGTTGCCCGAGATAGAGCTAACTTGCCCATGTGTAGTAGAAATTCTGGCGGGCTGTCTCACCAACTGTACCTTGTTGGAAGTGAATATGATAGACCAACTGTCGACTAATAACACACTTTCGCTGGATCTAATAAAATAATTTGCAGAGGATACCGTAATAAGCTCTTATCATGGAATCTAGCACAGAACTTTTTCTCAACGTTGACAACGATCTCACAGAAACTTTGTGTGCTATTGAATTTCATAATGAGCTAATTTATCAACTGCAAAAAATCAACATCTAGGAGAACCCAATTTTCAAAAGGAGATCCTGATTATTCTTCTTGATCAGGAGAATCTTCCTACAATCACTCAACCAAATATTGCTGCCCAAAAGATCATACTTCTCATTTTGTTTCCAAAACGACTGTTTGGGGCATATTAATTTTATTTAGAAAACCACAATCCAACGTGTAACCCTGTAATGTTGGAGCCGGTCGTGGTGGCCGCCCTGTGTGACTTACCGTGATGGCGTGGTCGTTGAGGAAGTCCTCCTTGGGTTGGTAGGAGATGTGCGGCCGCGGTCGGTGGTTTATGCGGTCCAGCTCCGCCCAGATGACCGAGCGTGGGGTGCGAGTCGTAGGCACAGCTACGATGTGGGTCACCAGCTTCTTGTTGTACGGAATGTTGCTTCCAACGTGGATCGGAGTCGCCTAAACACATGCTTGCTTTTTTCCCACAAATTTAATTTCAATTTAGTTAGGTTCTTTTAAATTTGAAAAGTATTTTCTAGGTAATTTCAGTAATTTTTATATTATTTAGCTCCAGAGCTTACATCTTTTTTATGTTTATTTGAAACTAATGAAGCAAAAACATTTTGATTGAGAGTGGGGTATTTTTTTTTATTTTTTTTTTTTCTAATCAAAAGGGAACTAAATGGTCAAAATTGTCAATAAATAAAGTGGTCTTCCTTAAAATGACAACAAGTTGGATTTTCAAAATAGATCAAAGAGAAAATTAAGACTGTCAATTTACCAACGGCAATAAAATCTTCAATGACTGGTGTAAAGAAAGTATAAATTAAGAATACAGTAATATGAAACAAACTCATGAGGAAAAGTACAATTAAATAATAAGCATAGAAAATTTTAATAGGATTTTGTTCTTGAAAATAATAAGTATTCTCTCAAAATTATTTCTTATATTCATCACTCTGATCTTTAATTATATATATTTTAAAATTAGTCGTTAAAATTATTATTTTTGTTAATAAAAAACCAAATTGTGAGTAAAACTATAGAATTCAACAAAAAAATTTTCAGTTAAAATAAGAACTGAATTAATTGTTGTGGATTAAGTCAAAACATTGAAAGCACATGAAAAAATTAAAATAATACATGTAAAGCACTTTTTAACAGTAAATGTAAAGCTTAGTATACAGAACTTCAGTGTGAGTACATTTTTTTTTATAGTTGAAGTTGAAAGCAACATTGATGAATAAAAGCACATGTATTTACAAAAGCAAGCATGGTTTTACATTAAAGCGATATATAAATATTTAAAAGCTTAACTAAAATTAATTTTTATACACACATGTTACTGTTAATTACTTTGCAAAATAAGCTATTAGTTAACAAAAGTACATGAATACAACTTAGTCTATGTTTCTATATGGTAAATAACCGGTTTTATACTTTAAGGGAATTTTGGGGTGGTTTACAATTTATGGGGGGGGGGGGAGGGGGTAAGAATTACCTAAGTATATGGCTATATGTACTTTAGACATACGATAACTAAATGTATATCGTACACACAGAAGCAAATGTTTTAAAGACCAACAAATGTATTTTTTAGGGATTTTAATCTTACCATATATTTATATTGTACTTTTTCATACATCTAAACACAATTGTAGTAAGAGCGTCTGACACTCCGGTCAAAAGTCATGCTAATTTGGAATGATTGCGGTGGTCATCTAAATCTCATATGAAGATATAAGGTCTAAAGTAATACATTTTCATTAAGGGTGCGCTCTACCTCGGCGTCAAAATCGTCGAGCGAGACTGTTAACTGCCGCTATACTCGGAATCTCACATTTTGGAAAATATATGACGGGTGAATTTAAATTTTGTTACATTAATGCATTTTTTGGTTTCAGTGCGAAATCGATCGGTGGTCTAATAACGATGTTTTTGTAATTGCAGACCTTTCGCATCTCCCTTTTTGCATCATTATCTATAAACTTTTTACCAATCTTATTGCAGATTCTTGTTCTTAAGATTATATTGTAATAACGTATCGTCTTATTTTTTTCTCAAAAAATTGTTTTTAATACGTTAAAACTTGATACAAAAACGCTTATTTCAACATTATTAGCAAGCACCCTGCTTAGTAATTTAAATTAATATCAAAATTTTAAGACGATAGCGGAGTACAAAATTATATTACGAAAAGAATGACACCAAAATATTTTAAATCGGTTTACAACTGGGGCGACAAACACGGAGATTCTAAACCCTTGCATCCGCGCGCGGCAGATGGGTAGAGCGCACCCTTAAAGGCAATAACAATAACTGCATCTTATAGCAAGTTACAGATTCAAAAAACTGAAAGTGATGTAATTATTCTTTGTTGATATAAATAAATTACCATTTGAAATATACTCTAGCCTATGGTAATATTTTATAATACAAAAACAATTAAGAAATTAGTAATTAAAGACCTTTATGTTCATTTCCATCATCTGGCATAACCATTGTCTTACTGTATTGTCTCTGTAAATAACATAGTTCGTTCTTTTATCTTCTGTGCTTATGTGCAATTCATAAGTTACCGTAGTTAAAATAAAAGATAAATTTCTTTCATTTTTAAAATTTATTCTCAAATAGCTTTGAGATAAATTACAACACTATTTAAACCTCATCATGACGATTTTTCTGGCAAGCGATTTAAAAGAGAAGACACATGTCTGTTACCTCATTAAATTAATTTATGGGTTAAGACCGCCTTGCTATTGTGATACTATGATGACGCTACTACCAATAGGAAACGTACCGCTCCTTGGCAAAGCTGTGAAAGTTATTTTTGTGGGTAGAGGCCCACCATTCCTACAAGTGAGTCTGGCGTTCAGCCAACAGTGGAAAACAAATCAAATTTCCTACATTTTCCTCAACCGGACTTTTCTTATATTCACAAAATTATATTTAATATATACAATACCTGGTGAAACCCGGTAAAATACCACTAACAATGCATCACTTAAGAAACAACACCGCCTAAGTGACATTTTTGGCAATATTGAGATTTTGGCATCTCTATCGAAACATATGCTTTTTAAATGTAGTTTAGTGAAAATCCAACAGAATTCGTTGCTATCGTGATTCTTCTAACACCGCCTATCTCACTGACTAAAAAAACACCGCCAATGTCCACCTCCACCAGTTTTGTTCTAGCATGGTAGTCAAAAAGAGACAAAAGGCATTCTGCTTAAGGTGAAACTTATTTACCGTTTTGATTGATTTCCATAGATTTTTAAAAGATCATAGATAGTGTTAGAAAAATTCTGAAAACGTTATGATATTCTTGTAATGAGATGTGGAGATATCAATAGATATAAAACAACGATAAAATTTTAATGAATTTGTAGTATGTTGATCGCTATTGAATCAAATGAACTTGAAGTGTAATGTCCATCGTGTGTTAAGATGGAAGATGGCTGATACAAAAAATTAACAATTTAACAAAAATGTATTCGAACAAAGCAAGCAGTTAAATCACAGAATGATAAAAATAGTATAATTATAACTGCATTCTTATCAAAATATGAATAGTATGACAACTAACTGTAGTCTCTTTTTTTTAAATTATGCAGGAGAAAACAATCTGTGTTACTCGCAGGAAGAAATAAAACACTAAACTAAGGACAGTATTCTATCTAATTTACTACTAGTAATGTATCTGTTTATAAAATATGATACATTCATTCATTAAATTAATTTATGTACAATATCATGCATCATGCTATGATTTTTCACACAATATTGCAATTTCTTGAATAATAAAAGATTTAATATTAATTACAACTAAATGAAAAATTAGAATTAATTTATTTTTTATAATAGCTCTTGGTTTGGCTAATGTTTATTTTTAATGAACTTTCGAAATGTTACTAAACTACCATGTGACTTGTTGTGTCTGATTGTTGTCTCGTATATCACAATTTAATAGGATAGGACGGCTTAATGGGATTATTGATGTATTTTGATACTTCTCTAATCTACAAAAGTTCAAGAATACATTACAATATTGATGTATTGGAGCATAAAACACACATAAAATGGCAGTCCCAAACAATATTTTTGAACAAATTATAAAACATATTGCTGTCCTACAAAAACTAAGAAAAAATATTAGAAATCTACAATGATAATTTATTAAATAAATCTGATCTACATAAAAAATAAACACAATTGGGAAAAAGGTTGTCAATTGGAATACATGAAAATAACTTAAGAGGGGAAAAACAGTTTGTTATGACGAAAGAGGTAGGACAAATAAATGTACATTTGGATACAAAAAATATTTACAGTCAATGAATTCAAAAAGACCACTTCAGGGGAGACGATACGTGTGGTTTCGACAGACTCTCCAATTCTAATTAAAAATCAATCAAACTTTCTACAAAAAATTGTAAAATTTTGTATGGAATTTACCTTTTACAAACCTATTTGTTTCAACTTAAGAAATCGTCAGAATAGATGATATGGCTTCATGATTATGGTATGGGTATTTCCTGAAAAATAATGAATGAAATTATCTTGTAACTGTCAACAGTGAAGATGAAATTTTTAGAAAATCAATCTCCGCTGTGTTTATACAGTATTTGTGTAAATTCCTACTCTGTTTATGGTTCGTCATTTCATTTAACAAAGATCTTTACTAAACATTTAAATAACCTACTAACTTACATTAAGAGTCTGCACTACCTGCGCCATCTCGGCAGTTTGTCCCATAAGAGCAATGTTAAATTTGAAAAAAAAAAAATTAAAAATATATGTAAAAATCTTGACGCCATTGCATTTCTCAATTGATTTGTAAATAAAGAATTTTGTCTATTGTCTATTGTCTATTGTCTATTGAAACATAACTGTGAGTTTGTTTTTTGTCGGAAAATTTCAAACTTGATGCCATTTTAAATGTTACCATAGTATCTAGTGCTTGACGTGATAGAAAATTAATTTTAAAAAATTTCCACTCGAATAACGAATAAAATATAATCATATTTTACACCATTTTTAAACCACTTTTAAACAATTTTTAGTAGGTTTATTGAAAATCCATCCACCTCATGCACTCCGCCATACCCTTATGGTGAACATATTCAAGTTTCAAGCAAATCCGTAAGATTATCGAGATATGATGTTTCAAAGACAACAGTAATGTTTTGAATTTAACATTGTTCTTATGGGACTATAATCCAAGATGGCGCAGGTAGTGCAGACTCTTAATTAAATTTCCTAACTAAATAAAACTTTCTCAAAACTTCCTATTTGTGCATAAAGAAACAATTTGTGAAATAGATTTAATATTGGTTTTACTGCACTTATGAGGTATTCCAATGGATATAATTATGTAATTTGATTCATTTTTTATATAATTAAAGATTAAGTAATTATATTTCAGTCAAAACATAAACTCAGTATGTAGTAAAATTATCAGTCATTAAAAATATAATTAATTGCATGGTAACCAACAAAATATAAACATAATTTGTAAACTTTTTTGCCATTAGTCTAATACACTGCAATATAGTGTCTTATAAAAAAATTGAGAAAAATACTAAAATCTCCATAGATAAATTAAAATATTTAAGCTCTAAAACATTTTAGATTTTTAAAATAGTGTAAAATTTTTCTTTGCTTCTCCATGTTAATTTGAGGTATCTGCTCGTCTAATTAATTCCAAATGACAATCTATAGCCAACCCTTCGATCAAAAAGTTAAATAACTCATTATAGGAATTAACATTTTACAGTTTTATTTGTCTTAAAATAGGGAAATTGTTATATTTATTCAAGTTTCATTCTTTACCTGATTTACAAATAAAAACATTATTATACTGAGCTCTACACTTTGATTTACATTATTACCAGCCACTCCCTATTAATAAAAATAAATGTAATCTATAAGGATCTACAATTTTTTACACACAAGAAAACTTAAAATTAACATAAATAATAAAATTATAATACTATTAAAGACAAATATTTTAAAATACACATTAGCAGTGTTTAATCCTTGTTATTGAAAAAATCAGAAGCATTTACCAATCAAAATTGTATTTACATTTTTCAAACCAAAAATTCGTCGAAAGACTCACCTGAACGATGCCACCATAATGAGGAACAAGCTGTAGTCCAGTACCGAGAAGGTAGGGTGAAGAAGGAACATGAGAACAAGGAAACATACAGGACAAGTCACACAACAGGACAATTCACGGCTAGACTGTTGACGTTTGGGGCTGTTTTAGACGCTTCTTCTGTTTGCTCTTCCTAACCTCATTTTAGAATTTCACTGATATTGCCTAGAAAATAATGTTCAAGGTGTGGTTTTGGATTTTTAACTGATTTTAGTGTTTTCCTTAATTTAGAGTTTAATAAATACAAAAATAATTATTTGCTTCTAAAGCTATAAATAATAAATATGTAAGCTAGTGTTCTAAATGCATGGCTAGTCTAAAAGCTCGTTACGGTACAGAATTACACGCGGTAAGAGAAGTGACGGTAAGTGGTTCCGTGGGGGAGCCTACCGCTGGTGGTGGAGGAGTAGGAGGAGTGATAGGATCCCGGATAGTCGCCGGAGCGAGACGTTCGCTCCGTGGAGTAATTGTATGAGGATCCGGGACCGGTTCCTGAGGAGCGGACCACACGCTCGGAACTGGACGAGTAGGAACGGGACGGGAGGGAAGATCCGGGACGGGAGGACTCGGCCTGGGACGAGTAAGAGTACGAGTACTGTTCCTCGGCCCGACGTTCTCGCTGGGGGGTGTCAGTAACCACGTAGTGTCTCGGCGTCTAAAACAACCCCGGCACGTCTTACTGACTAGAATGTACCAGAACTAAACATAGGGTTGCATTTCAATTGGTGGCTAACAACTGAAGTGTGAGAAACACATTGTTTGAATAATGTTATATGGCAAGATAATAATGAGAAAACTAATTTTTCTTGGATAAACCAGATTACTTAACTCATCAGAAATATTACTGAAGGTCTATAACGAAATGATATATGTCTAACTTCAAGCTGATTTTTGCTGAACAAAAATTTTACCAGGTTCTCTTTTCATGATAAAATACCATGGATACTAAAAATGTGTTTTAGGCATTGATACTTTAACATTTTAACTCAACAGTTTTAGTGAAGGTTTTTTTTTTTTAATACAAAGAATTTATTATTTTTATTTATTAAATAAACTGTTTACAAAACATACTAAAATGAGTTTACAGTATTTTTAGAAAATAAATTAATCTTTATGTCTAGTTATTTAATTAATTTCCATTAATTAAAATATTTCATGCGCCTTCATTAAGTGGGTTTTATCAAGGATTTTCTTATGACACCCCCATCACATTAAACTTACATACACAACCAATCACATTTATGAAAAAAAGTTCTACATTCTATTATACATTTGCTGAGTACACAGAAATGCTGAGACAGGGGTAGTTTCATTTATATAATCGTGTCTGATTCCATGACTGACTTTTGAATCCGTAGAAATAAACTCATAGAATAAACTGTAAGAGTGTGATCCTTTTGATAGAATAGAAACAGGACTATACAGCTATAGAGCATATTGTATACCTCTATTTTTGATATTGGCTGTGGAGTATTTTTACAATATAAATAGGTTATGGCCTCTACGTGAGCCGTGAGCCAGGGGCGAACCCAGGATTCAATTTCGGGGGGGGATATTTTTGCGGAGGGGTAACACCGGGGGTTTGGGAGTATGGAATACCCCCTAGGAACAGGAAAATTTCCAAGAACAGGAAAGCTTTACCACCGGCCTCCACCGGAAAATTTGGGAATTTTTTAAGCTAAATGGTTAGTTTTAGTGAATTTCAGAAGTTAAAATTTAACTTTATGCAGACCTCTACTCCGTCAGAGTTTGGAGTGAAACTAATAGGTTTCGAATATTAAGGCTCCGGTCTACCTGAGCCCTGAGCCCGAACAACAATGCCGCCTTGCGGCCGTAGCGCTAGGCGAGTTTTATGGATACAGAGGTTTACGGGAATCGTGTTTTAGAATTAACTAATTAAGATCAAGATTGGCTCTTAAGTTTTTCTAAAGGTAAAAAGACGGATCTCGTAGGCTATCTTTTTAGAGTGTTTAAATAAAATTTCTAATTTCAGCTATGACTGTCTAAAATCATCCGTTTTTCTAGATTTTTAACTGAAGTTTTCCATTAGTTTTGATGAAAGTACTGTGACATTACCAAAGTGTAACAAAGGAAATTTAGCACTGTTACTCCGCTTTATTATGACACCTTAGTCATAGCTCTAAGGTGCATTAAGCCTATAGATAACAGGATTCTAAAAATACCCTTTCATTTGCATCGAGAAAAACAGATGATTTTAGACTAGAAATTTTATTTAAAAATTATAAACAGATAGCCGACGAGATCCGTCCTTTTACTTTTAGAAAAAGTTCAGATTCAATCTCTATCTCAATTGGTTAGTTTTAAAACACGATCCCCTTAAACCTTTGCATCTATAAAACTTGCCACTAGAGAAAAACAGATGATTTTAGACAGTTATAACTGAAATGAGAAATTTTATTTAAAAATTCTAAAAACACAGAGGACAAGATCCGTCTTTGTACTTTTAGAAAAAATGAAGAGCCAATCTCTATTTCAATTAGTTAATTTTAAAACACGATTCCCGTAAACCTCTGCATCCATTAAACTCGCCTAGCGCTACGGCCGCTGCCGCGAGGCGGCATCCGGCCTTGGATAGACCGGAGCCTTAAATAAAGCGGTTAGACT
The DNA here is from genome assembly GCA_030545055.2 of Neoaliturus tenellus. Lineage (NCBI taxonomy): Eukaryota > Metazoa > Arthropoda > Insecta > Hemiptera > Cicadellidae > Neoaliturus > Neoaliturus tenellus. Next base: position 15,393,815 of record CM061531.1, on the reverse strand, counting down.
ATTATTTAAACTTAGAAAAAATGTATTAACTTTATATTACGATGGGAAATAAATAACATTCAGGCGAAGGACAGTAAAAAGTTATAGTCTAAAGTTTATTTAAACCCCAAAAATACATTACTCATCAAGAGGTAAATACACGATTTATCTATAAGACACGGAATACAGTATCAAAGTCATTTTAATATTATAAAGATAATATATAATTATAATAATAGCTAATAACAGTAATACAATTGTAACTTGAAAGTATTTAATTATTTTAACAGTTCATATATCAAGGCAAAAGATATCGTGTCTTCTTAAAAAAAGAATCAAGTTGTCAAAATTCAAATGAAGTACAGTAAATTATAGCCTACAGTCTTAGTCTATAAGAAATACCATAAATACACTACTTCTTCAAAATCGTAAAATATATGAGTTATCTTTATCTCTAAGATACACACGTTTAGACTAACTAAACGGCAAACCACAAAATAACTAATTAGTTAGGGGTGGCAGCACTGCAAGTGAATTCATGCGCGTTTAGTGCCAACTGCAAGATCTCGACAGTGCCGACGCGACGGACGCTTTGTATGAACTCGTCAGTAATGCCAACGCGCAATAAATAATGTATTTCATTTCTAAAACTATAAAGTGAACTATTTTGGATGTAATATTACTATTTTATATTTTTGCATTGTGCAATTAAAACCCCTATTATTCTTTATATAAGTTGGTGTTTGTATCTGTTTATAAAAGTTTGGCGTATAAAAATAATACTTGACCCATTTGTCATAGGTTATTTTTATTTTTTGAGCATATTTTTTTATTCTCCAACATTTCGGGGGGGGATATATCCCCTTTATCCCCCCCCCTGGGTTCGCCCCTGCCGTGAGCTATTGGCCGATCACCAACGTTAATGTGGGTTTTGGGTTGCCAATACTGTAGGTCATGTTATTGTTACCTTGACCACCACACAAAGTACAGTCAGTGTATTGAAATACAATACACTAGCCAACATTTTTTTATCCTTTGACAGTAAAAAATGAACAAGAAAATATTTTTTTAAATGGATAAATTTCTTTTTGTTTATTAGCGATAAAATTAATTTCACACAATATATATTTTTAACTTATAATATTGAAAGCTGAGCTCCATGGATTCAGATCTTTTGTTAGACAAAAACAAAGAGCGGATTTGGGCTTTTGTGGTATCTACAAAATTTTTTATTCATCCCATTATTTTTTTCATTATTCATCCCATGAAATTTTTGTGTGTAGACTATTTTTACCATGGGCGTTATATATTTTTTTAATTTATAAAAATATATAGAGCAAATTAATTGAAGAAGATTATTTAAAAAGGATTGTAGCAGAGAGTACACAATGATCATACTAAACAACTTTATTCACCACTTGTGTACAAAAATAGACAGTTTCTTGATCAAATTCTCAGATCAAACAAATAACTTTACTATGTTCTCAAAACATTCCAAAATAATCATTAAAGCAGTCTAGCTTCTAAATCTTTTTTCGTTTGAACTTATGTTAGTACCCGTAATCTATAAGCATTTAAACTATTTTCTCGTTATCGTTTTGTCGCTCGCTAATATCGTGTTAAAATAAATTATTCAAGAAGGGAATTAAGTAGTGCGCTTCATGGATGTCTTTTGAATCTACGCTTGTTTACTGTTAGTGCTAGGTGTAATGGTAAAAAGAGGTATGGTGCAGTTATTTGCTCTTGGTTATAAAATGTAAAGGTATAAAACTTGAATACTACATGGAAAAGCTGCAACTATATAGACTTAAAGGCAGGTAATTACTAAAAAACTATTTCTCAGATTTCTGGGATGAAAGTGTTAGTATTCTTTGTAGATGTAGGGAATGGTGGTGAACGTGACTCTACGATGTGTTCGTTCAGCGACGTTCCCTCTCGGCCCCATCGTCGTGTTGTTGGTTCGTCCGAACACAGTCACCGGATCTGGGACTTGGCTTGGGCGAGGGACTGTGGGGACTTTGTGCCACGGGACTTCGCGCCTCTGAAAACGCAACAGCCTCCGTTACCAACGTTACGAGGCGTAAGCGAGCCCAAGCGAATGTACAGCGAAGCGGGCGAAGCATTAGTGTAAACATGTTATGATAAGTCTGAATGGAAAAATTTTCACTATGTACAGGATTTTTATGGTGATACACTATGAAAATTTGTATTAAAGTAGCGTAGACTTTATCGAGTCAACATTATCAATCACATACCGGTATACATAATCCTGTGATAGACTGGAGAGTTGTTCCTTTCCATTTCTTGTACAAACATGAAACATAACTTTTCAATGAACACTTGTTAAGGAATTGTATAAAAATAACTACTTAGTTGTAAATACAAGAGAATAATAAAAACCTGTTCCCCTTCAATTTTAAATGAAACTCCTCTTCCATTAGTAAACAACGCTATACTATAATACAAGCAGTGTCTGAGGCGGTTTACTTTCCACTATCTCAAAATCTTTCCACGATCAAAAAAGCAGGTAGATTTGGTTTAAACTTTGCATTTCAGAGAGAGATTTAGTCAAAAATAATTTTAGAAACAGCCTCAACCTCAGGAATTGTTTTTGTCTAAAACTAAGTTTAAAAATTGTCTTATGGCAATAAAAAAAAAAAACGAAAGGTGAACAAAAATAAAAGAACACTACTTTTAAGCATTCTTTTTGAAACGGCTGTTAACTGTGAAGAGGAATGGTTGGTCGTTGGTGTAAACTGAATAGCCTGATTACCATGATACTATAACAAAAAGTGAATTAAAACGGGCACGAGCAATACTCAGTTAATTTGGTAGTAGTTATTATGAAATCAACATTCCCTTTTAGAAGATTTATGTTTCCACCACTGTTGCCACAGCCTCGTCGCTTCAGGAATGTTGTCACATGGTTATTTCTGTGTTGGTGATTCACTGGTGGTTGACTCAAATAAAGCTATTCTACTGTTGTGTAATTCTTGCATTTTGGTTCAATTTAATAACCAAAACTAATGTGGTCCTTTGAAGAAGATATCTTCTCTTATTTATTATTATGTCAATCTCAAGCTTTATTAATCATGGTTTTGTTTTGTTATACGCCATTAGAAATTTTTACTTTTGATTTATACAGTGGATCATAAAAATAATTGAAGGGGAAAATGATCTAAAATTATCAATTTTTTGTTCAATGTTGTTGTCATTATTCTGAACACATATATATATTTTTATGATTTCTCACATTTATTTTCTTTTTGGTGTGGGAGTATTTCTGTGTTTTTTATAAAAACTAAAGATCGCCTCCTGATCGAAATTCGATCAAAATTTCAGTTGATCTGGACCCAAGAAGTGTAAAAAACATTTTATAATTAAAACATCTGTTCTTCCTGTTTTTCTATCAGTTGTTAGTACAACAGCTGTCAAATGATTTAATCAATTATCCTTTTCATTAAGATTAACATTGGAACTTTGAAAGCCTCTGGGGCGTAACCCTGGAGTCCGATGTGAATTAGAATGTGATTCTGCTCATCTACAGGACTATACCTTTCTAATGGTATGCGCGGATTTATCCTACTATGCACACGAGCTGAGAAAAAAGGAGGAAATGAAACATGCTTGCGTATTAAAATATAGAATATAGAAAATCTAATAAAAATTATATTGATTCATTATTTTTGTATTCACACCAGTGGTGTGTTTAAGATGATTGTTTTAAAGTACTGTTTCCAATAAGAGATGAAGTAGATAGTGAGCACACTTGAAATTCTGGTTAGAATGAAAATACATTGGCTGTGGAATATCAGATTTACGACATATTAGTTTCAATTCAAGTTCACACATAACGGCAAGTGGGCGGGGCTTCGGCTGGAAGATATCTGATTTCAAGAGCGGGGCAGTGGGAGGATGACGCGCAAGCCAGGCTAAAATTAGTCCAGAGAACATGGCAGAGCGGCCAGCCTGTGCAGCCATGCAAAACTGCGAGAAAGGAACCAACCACGGACCTTGACACGGTTACGTCAGTTCAACTTTTAAAGTAATAGAAAATTTTATACAAAAGAAGAATGATGGAAATAAAACTCTTGACACTCCTGTCAAAATTCTGAGATCTTGAGGCTACCAATGTTGGTGGTTGCCAAGACATAACAATATGTTTAATAAACAGCAGTTCCAAAAAAATCAATAAATCAGTTTCAATAAAAGAACTTTACCCTATGATGAAAAAATCCTATAAAAATTGACAAAGTTTAAAAAACTTTTTAAGTTGTCAGCCTTGATAAATTAATTTTTTATTTTAATTTAATAGCATTTCTGGGCCGAGCACTAGCTCAGTAAACTTAACCTGAGACTGTGCGCTAAAATGCCAAGCCCATTAGGTTCTTTTCTTTTAAGATGAGCTCATCATACCGCTCAATTGCCTTTCAGGATTTTATAATGTAAGACTAAGGGCGCAGTACTCTGATATGAGTTTGTTAAAACTGTAAAACGTGAATTTTATCTCTACCTTTAATATCTGATTTCATCTATGTTGCTATTTTTTTATTTTTTTTATTATTTAATTGCGATGCTACTTATTGCTTTGTTGTTTTATCCAATTTCTTTATTTCTATTTAACCAAATAGTCATAGCCCAATAAAAGTAACCCAATCACCAGTATACAGTAATAATTAATAAATGGCAAATTATTTTTATTATAGTATCATCCAGTAATCCAAAAAGAGTGTTAAAAAATTGTTCTTAGTAAATTTTTGTATTTTTTACTGTTTTCCAGCCATTTTAGATAAAAAGTTTAAAAATTCCGCCATTTTAAAATTTTTATTGGACCACGGTGAATTTTTTTCTACAGTAGGTCTCTTTTATGTAAACATATTTAAGTTACCGAGTTTTACGAAGATCGGTGAAAAAATGTTGATGATAACAATTATTTTGTAAAAAATACAAAATGGCAGATATCTGGTATCCAAAGCGTTTTTGGAAAATTTTTATTCTTGATTTACCCTTTATTTTGACCCATATGACCTATTCCCGAAGTTTGGCACTTTACTTATGGGACACCCTGTAGGGGAGAGTAGTGTAATCGTGCGCGGCGGGTAAAGGTGCGCATCGTAGTTTCTAATGAATGAAATAAGTTAAAAAGCTCCTGTATGTGCTGCAGCCTAGCGGGGGACTCAACAACTAATACCCGACCTCGTGGTTTTCGATACTGAAATTTTTGAGGTTATGAGAGGCCAAAATCTAAAAGTCGTATGTGTCATGTTATTTTTGCGCCTCAGAAAATAGTAAGGCTAGGGCAGATCTTTAGATAACTTAATACTTATTTAGTATTAGGATTAATGGTAGTCTTTGCTTTATCGTCTGAACCAATTACGAGTAATTTATGGTTTCATCCCTTCTTAAGATAGTGAGAAAATAAAATACTTTCGAATGCAAAATCGGGTAATGGTGCGCGGCAGTGGGCACCATGTAGTTATAGGTAAGAAAAAATATTACTTCCCATTTTCACATTCTTGTTTACAGATGCTCATAAACTGTTCGTCCTGGAGTCATGCAGACAGCTCAGGTGCAGACAAAGCAGAAAATTAGCCTATTTGTGTTAATTTTTCACTAACCCTTGAACAATTTTGTAATTTTAATCAAAACTTTTGTTAAGTGTATTGTAAAGCTCAAAGAAAGTATTGTTTAGCTTTAAGACATTCCATATGTTATATTGATATTGAATTTATATTAATGAAACACATTTATTCTAATTATTTCAACATATACGTCACTGCGCACCATTACCCACCCCCATGCGCACAATTACCCGATGGGTAGGGAAATCGTGCGCAAGTGCATATTCTTATATAATGGTGTATATTTAATCAATGTTAATATATATGATAATGATAAATTTTTATAAGAAACTACATTAAATACCAAAGAGTTTGACACATGTATTGGTAATTTTTGCCCGCGTATTTTCTGGGAAGAATTTTTTCCCCTTAGGTGCGCACCATTACCCTTCTTTCCCCTATATGAGTAAAAATTTATGGTATAAGTACAAAAAAATATTAAAAGTAAGATAAATTGAGTTACTTTGCAACGTCGAAAAGAGTAATATTTTTAAATTTTCAAAATTTTGAGGTATGAGGAATCTAATATAACTATTCAAATAAACACTTACCAAGTTTAAAGAAAATCTGTTGAAAAAAGGCATCCGAAACAGGAGAATAAAATGCCATGTTTTGCATAAAAGCTGTATAGTTAACATTGCCGACTGCGCAACAATGGGCTACTAGCCCAAAGGAGAAGATGACTCTTAAGGCATAATCCATTTATTTTTAACCAATCATTTATATTTAAAATTGTGTAGTTTAATTTCAATTTCAATTCTTCTTTACTCCCGGCTGATACAAACTGATAAAATCTTATCTATTTCAAGAAAATCCTTCAACTTAGGTTTTGGGTGACCTGAACTGTAAACATCATATTTTCCCTTAAACTTTCATGTGCCATTTATTTAAATTAATTGAAACACTTTTGTGGGATTTTTTGACACATTTTATTTGTTTGAAACTAGACGTTTCACCTGCACTTTTGCCGGTTTCATCAGTAGTATTAGGTTAACAAAATGTAAACAATTAATTTTGAAATTACATCCAATAGTTGACATGTGATATAAAAATTCAAATAAAATCAGGTGTATAAAAAACAAAATAAATAAGTTGTAAAATTATATATAAAAATATCATTGAGTACTAAAATTTTTTTGAATATACATATTTCAGGCTTTATAACGATTCATGCTGATTTGCAACCTCTATTTCCTTATAACTGGGAGCCATGTATCACTCAGTTTGTACCCATCCTCCCTGTTTATGTTTTTTTCATTTCTTTTTATTTCTATTGCTTCTTTTATTTTTCTTTTTCCATAGTTTTCTTCTCGGGTAATCAACATGGCTTTATCAAATTCCATACTATGATTGGTTTGAGCAGTGTGCTCTGCTATGGCTGAACTCTTCACTCTTTTATTTTTATCATCACGGATATGTTCCTTTAGTCTTGTTTCTATAGATCGACCCGTTTCCCCTATATAAACTTTTGTACAGCTGCATGGTATTTTATATACTCCTTTATTTTTCAAGGGTGGGGTTTTATCTTTGACTTTTGGTAACAGATGTTCTACCTTTTTAACAGTGGAGAATGTAGTTTTTATTTCATATCTCTGTAAAATTTTTGAAATTTTATCCGTGGTTCCTTTGACGTATGGTAGTACAGCTCTTTTAACTTTGTTTTCATCTTTGTCTTTATCGTTATGTTTTCGGTCATTTGAGTGATTCATTAGGTATATTTCTTTCTCAATCATGGATCTTTTAAAGTCATTTTCTTCTAATATGTTTTTTATTCCTTCTACTTCTTCTTTTAGGTATTTTTTATCACACATTACTTTGGCTCTGTTAATGAGATTTTTTACTATACCTCTCTTTTGTGTTGGATGGTGGTGACTATTACCATTTAAATATTTGTTTGTGTGAGTTTCTTTTCTAAAAATAGTATGGTATAGCTTTGAGTCTTCTTTGATTATTAAGACATCCAAAAATGGTAATTAACCTTCTTTCTCCAGTTCTAATGAAAACTCTATTTTGTTATGGATGCTGTTCATTTGATTCAGAAACTGGTTCACGTTTTCCAAACCATGTTGCCATATAATGAATGTGTCGTCCACATATCTTAAATACAGTTTTGGTTTAAGAGTTAATGAGGACTGGTTAAGGATATTTGGTTAGCTTTTTCTTCAAACCAAGACATAAAGATGTCTGCTATTAGTGGTGATAATGGACTTCCCATCGCTACTCCATCTATTTGTTCGTAAAATTTGCCTTTAAAACTAAAATATGAAGATGTTAGACAAATCTCAATTAATTTCAATTCATCTATAGGGATGTTATTTTCTTCATATTTTAACTTTATAATCTCCAAGGTATCTTTTAGGGGGACATATGTAAACAGTGCTTTTACATCTAAGCTTAATAATTATATCTTCTTCATTTATCTGGGTATTTTAATCTTTTCTAAGAAGTCTTTTGTGTTCTTTACATTAAACTGCGATTGAAATGCTAGATTATCCAATTGAAGCTTGAGATATTTGGATAGTTCATATGTGGGGCATGATATTTGGTCTATTACAGGTCTTAAGGGAATGTTATCTTTATGCACTTTTGGTCGACCATAAAACTTTGGACATCTAGAATTTGAAGGTATAAGTTTCTTATAATTATTTTGCGGAATATTAGAAGATTTTATTGCTAAGGATACCGTTCTTTCAATTTTTTTTTAGTTGGGTCTCTACTTAAAGGTTTGTAAGTTGATGAATCATTAATTAAGTCAAACACCTTTTCCTCATACATGGTTTTATCCATTAAAACAATTGAGTTTCCTTTATCTGCAGGGACTATACATATGTTTTCATTTGTTTTAAGTTTCTTTAGTGCAAGAAACTCATCTTTACTTATATTGGATTTGGGGGCTTTAGCTCGTTTTAAAACTTGGACAACATCCGTTCTTACATCTTCAGCTGGTTCTGCTGGTAAATCTGTTATCGCTGTTTCAATCCCAGTAATGATCAAGTCTATTGGTATTTTCTTAGGGGTTATAGCAAAATTAAATCCTTTCTCTAGGATTGATTGAGTAGGGACATCTAAACATAAACTAGATAAATTTACAACATTTGATTTAGTACGAGTTTTGTTTTCCTTTGTTGGGCCATTGCTATTTGTCAAACTATTAAACTTCTTTATGTGATTTTCTTTATGTTTATTGAAGTTCTTTTCAGCCTTTTTCTCTGACAAGTTTTTTATTAACTCAAATGTATTTATATCTAAATCTTTTTTTAGAATACTTTCTATGTCAGTTGTAGATTTGGAAACATGAAATAGTTTGGTGCGAATAAATGAAATTCTTTCTCTAAGCATAGACAAGCTACATTGTCTTAATATTTTATTCGTTTTAACATTGTTAATATGATGTTTCAATAAACAGAATTTTGGAATAACATTTTTATCCCTACATCTTTTCAAAAAACACAAATCATTTATGAGTTTTACCTGTTTTTGTTTTAGGTTGTCATACTGTCTTGTTTTCTTGAATATTTCCGCCCCATAACGGTTTATAATATTTTCCCTTAAACTTTCATGTGTCATTTATTTAAATTAATTGAAACACTTTTGTGGGATTTTTTGACACATTTTATTTGTTTGAAACTAGACGTTTCACCTGCACTTTTGCCGGTTTCATCAGTAGTATTAGGTTAACAAAATGTAAACAATTAATTTTGAAATTACATCCAATAGTTGACATGTGATATAAAAATTCAAATAAAATCAGGTGTATAAAAAACAAAATAAATAAGTTGTAAAATTATATATAAAAATATCATTGAGTACTAAAATTTTTTTGAATATACATATTTCAGGCTTTATAACGATTCATACTGATTTGCAACCTCTATTTCCTTATAACTGGGAGCCACGCACTGGCGCCGACTCCATGGGGCTCGAGGGGCTCGAGCCCCCCTAACATTTTCTAAGGGGGGGCTCAGCCCCCCCAGACCAAAAGAAGTCAAGTTAAAATTTCCGTTCGACTGCCGTGATTTAGTGTAAAAGTAAAGGAATTTGTAAAACTGGCATTTTTATAAATTATAACACCTCTTTGTATTTTAACACATTTTAGAAAATGAAATAGTATAACTCCTGTAAATAAAAACCCCCTTTGAAGTACAATAATTAAAACACACATGGATATTACTGTATTTCCTTTGTATTGTTCGAGAACGAGTAGCTGCCAGAGCGTTTTTTTATTCAATTTCTTTATTCCAAGTTTTGTTTTTACGGAATTTTTACGTCCAGATTATCATTGGTTGGCAGAAATTTGATACTTTATCTTGCTGTTTCGGGGCTTCACTTCGGGCTTGCTGATCAATGCTACTAAATGTGGCAATCAGTAAATGACATATAAAATGCCGTAACGTAAAAGGACTAGTTTTTTAGAGCTGTAAAACGCATGGCAAGGCATTTTTGTAATTGTAGTGTAATATTGTATGTAAATTGTTTTTAACTATGGTTATTATATTAAATTTTAAGAGTGAGCAAAATGAAGACTGCAAGATATAGGTCTACTTTAAGTTCTCTCATAGACTATAAATACTGTACAAAATCAATCAACTTTATATACAAAATCAATGGTTCCATCGTCCATGTTTTATGTCAATCTTTTCTTTTAGCGAATTTCCCTATAGGGAATACGCTATTACGGTAGTAGCCATGGTAAGACCTAAGCCCGGGACCATGTTACTTTTTCATTTCGAGGTCCCCAGAAGCCAAAAACAATGTTCGTTCATTTTCATATATATGTATATATATATATATCTATATATCTATATATCTATATATATATCTATATATATATATATCTATGTGTCCGTGGTACTGATAACTTTTGAAGGGGACCTCCGATTTTGATGAAATTTGGTATGAAGGTGTATGACTAGGTCTATTTTCATGAGTTCGCGAACCAGCAAGATCGGGTTATGGGAACAGGGTTTTATGGGGTTTCAAAAGGGTCAAAAATGGGTTTTTTGCATTTTTGAAGTATAATTTTCAAAATTCAACAATTTTAACTAAAACCATTTTAAAGAGCTTAAAAAAATAAACAATTTAGTATTTTGAATTTTTAACTTGGCTTAACAGGTTACGGAGAAAAGCCAAAAATAGGTTTTCCATGTTAATCTTATGGGAAATCAACGAAACCCTGTATCTTGCTTATTTATTGGAATAACTTGATAAAATTTGGTATGTAAATTCACTTGGTAGGATTCAACTAAAAATTGCTTACAACACCCACATGGCGGCAAACCTACGTACTCACCCCTATGGGGTTTATGGGGAAAATGAAAAGAACACCATAACTTGATAATTTTTGGTATGTACATTCAATAGGGAGGATGTAACTGATATTTGCTTACAACAACCACATGGCGGCAAACCTACGTACTCACCCCTATGGGTTTTATGGGGAAAATGAAAAGAACACCATAACTTGATAATATTTGGTATGTACATTCATTAGGGAGGATGTAACTGATATTTGCTTACAATACCCATATGGCGGCAAACCTACATACTCACCCCCATGAAGTTTATGGGGAAAATTAAAAAGTGCCGAATATTGAGACAGTTTGACATTTACCTAACGTAACTATTACATTTCCTAACAAAACTAACATTTTCTAACTACATCCCAAGTCAGCAAACCTACATACCCATTCCTATGGTGTTTATGGGGAAAATACAATATCTTAAGATCGTTTGGAAATTCGCTGAGTACGCAGGTCTGCTGCGACGGGGGTATTTTATTGATTATTTTATTTATAAGTTCTGTACCTTTAAAAATGCCATAATAATAATGTAACTGCGTTAACTTAATAAATGTAGCTAGAGTTGTTTATAGAAAAAAGGTTTCAATATTAACACTGTAAGGAAAACTTCATAACTGATATACCAAATCAAGAAACAAATCAAATTAAACTGATTTTAAAAATGCTCAAAATTTTTTTAAAGTTTATCTCAGGCTTAGGAAGTTTTAGAAGTAATTTTCCCCAGATCTTAAAAAAGCCAACTGGGGACAGATTTCGTATTTTGATTTATCATGTAGAGGTTTTAATTGTTTTGAAAATAATATTTATAAGTAACGTCATTTTCGTTTTATCTAAAGTAACTTTGCGTAAGCATGTTTTGTAGTATTAGAAGCAATAAATAAATTGTACCAAAGACCTTTTTGTTTGACGATTTTATTCATCCTTGTGATAGGATATGCTATCTGGCTTTTTGCTAAGCATGAAACTTTGAGTCAATTTCTTTTATAAATAAAATTGTTCGAAAATGGACTGATGCTGCAAGTCTACCAGACACCAATTTAAGTTTTATCATCTAATTACTTAATTTCTTGTCTACCCTTAGAACTTACAACACAAAACATATTTTTTTAGGTTAACCTACAAGGCAACCCCATTGACTATGTAGGCCTACGGTACACTAAAACGTCATTCGGTGGACAGAGTTAGGCTATATATAAAAGAATTTGATTTTGGATGGAAAGACGTACTATAGGGTTATTATTAGCAAATGAGGGTTCGTTGTTTTTAATACATAAAACACTGTTATAATATAAGTTAAAACAAAGTTGATATTAATAAAAATTATGTGGTATCAATTATTAAGAAAATTTTAATAGGAGGATTATCAAATTTCCCCTAGTTTCTTTGAGCCCCCCCAATAATTTTTGAAAGTCGGCGCCCATGGAGCCACGTATCACTCAGTTTGTACCCATCCTCCCTGTTTATGTTTTTTTCATTTCTTTTTATTTCTATTGCTTCTTTTATTTTTCTTTTTCCATAGTTTTCTTCTCGGGTAATCAACATGGCTTTATCAAATTCCATACTATGATTGGTTTGAGCAGTGTGCTCTGCTATGGCTGAACTCTTCACTCTTTTATTTTTATCATCACGGATATGTTCCTTTAGTCTTGTTTCTATAGATCGACCAGTTTCCCCTATATAAACTTTTGTACAGCTGCATGGTATTTTATATACTCCTTTATTTTTCAAGGGTGGGGTTTTATCTTTGACTTTTGGTAACAGATGTTCTACCTTTTTAACAGTGGAGAATGTAGTTTTTATTTCATATCTCTGTAAAATTTTTGAAATTTTATCCGTGGTTTCTTTGACGTATGGTAGTACAGCTCTTTTAACTTTGTTTTCATCTTTGTCTTTATCGTTATGTTTTCGGTCATTTGAGTGATTCGTTAGGTATATTTCTTTCTCAATCATGGATCTTTTAAAGTCATTTTCTTCTAATATGTTTTTTATTCCTTCTACTTCTTCTTTTAGGTATTTTTTATCACACATTACTTTGGCTCTGTTAATGAGATTTTTTACTATACCTCTCTTTTGTGTTGGATGGTGGTGACTATTACCATTTAAATATTTGTTTGTGTGAGTTTCTTTTCTAAAAATAGTATGGTAAAGCTTTGAGTCTTCTTTGATTATTAAGACATCCAAAAATGGTAATTAACCTTCTTTCTCCAGTTCTAATGAAAACTCTATTTTGTTATGGATGCTGTTCATTTGATTCAGAAACTGGTTCACGTTTTCCAAACCATGTTGCCATATAATGAATGTGTCGTCCACATATCTTAAATACAGTTTTGGTTTAAGAGTTAATGAGGCTAGAGCTTTTTCTTCAAACCAAGACATAAAGATGTCTGCTATTAGTGGTGATAATGGACTTCCCATCGCTACTCCATCTATTTGTTCGTAAAATTTGCCTTTAAAACTAAAATATGAAGATGTTAGACAAATCTCAATTAATTTCAATTCATCTATAGGGATGTTATTTTCTTCATATTTTAACTTTATAATCTCCAAGGTATCTTTTAGGGGGACATATGTAAACAGTGCTTTTACATCTAAGCTTAATAATTATATCTTCTTCATTTATCTGGGTATTTTAATCTTTTCTAAGAAGTCTTTTGTGTTCTTTACATTAAACTGCGATTGAAATGCTAGATTATCCAATTGAAGCTTGAGATATTTGGATAGTTCATATGTGGGGCATGATATTTGGTCTATTACAGGTCTTAAGGGAATGTTATCTTTATGCACTTTTGGTCGACCATAAAACTTTGGACATCTAGAATTTGAAGGTATAAGTTTCTTATAATTATTTTGCGGAATATTAGAAGATTTTATTGCTAAGGATACCGTTCTTTCAATTTTTTTTTAGTTGGGTCTCTACTTAAAGGTTTGTAAGTTGATGAATCATTAATTAAGTCAAACACCTTTTCCTCATACATGGTTTTATCCATTAAAACAATTGAGTTTCCTTTATCTGCAGGGACTATACATATGTTTTCATTTGTTTTAAGTTTCTTTAGTGCAAGAAACTCATCTTTACTTATATTGGATTTGGGGGCTTTAGCTCGTTTTAAAACTTGGACAACATCCGTTCTTACATCTTCAGCTGGTTCTGCTGGTAAATCTGTTATCGCTGTTTCAATCCCAGTAATGATCAAGTCTATTGGTATTTTCTTAGGGGTTATAGCAAAATTAAATCCTTTCTCTAGGATTGATTGAGTAGGGACATCTAAACATAAACTAGATAAATTTACAACATTTGATTTAGTACGAGTTTTGTTTTCCTTTGTTGGGCCATTGCTATTTGTCAAACTATTAAACTTCTTTATGTGATTTTCTTTATGTTTATTGAAGTTCTTTTCAGCCTTTTTCTCTGACAAGTTTTTTATTAACTCAAATGTATTTATATCTAAATCTTTTTTTAGAATACTTTCTATGTCAGTTGTAGATTTGGAAACATGAAATAGTTTGGTGCGAATAAATGAAATTCTTTCTCTAAGCATAGACAAGCTACATTGTCTTAATATTTTATTCGTTTTAACATTGTTAATATGATGTTTCAATAAACAGAATTTTGGAATAACATTTTTATCCCTACATCTTTTCAAAAAACACAAATCATTTATGAGTTTTACCTGTTTTTGTTTTAGGTTGTCATACTGTCTTGTTTTCTTGAATATTTCCGCCCCATAACGGTTTATAATATTTTCCCTTAAACTTTCATGTGTCATTTATTTAAATTAATTGAAACACTTTTGTGGGATTTTTTGACACATTTTATTTGTTTGAAACTAGACGTTTCACCTGCACTTTTGCCGGTTTCATCAGTAGTATTAGGTTAACAAAATGTAAACAATTAATTTTGAAATTACATCCAATAGTTGACATGTGATATAAAAATTCAAATAAAATCAGGTGTATAAAAAACAAAATAAATAAGTTGTAAAATTATATATAAAAATATCATTGAGTACTAAAATTTTTTTGAATATACATATTTCAGGCTTTATAACGATTCATACTGATTTGCAACCTCTATTTCCTTATAACTGGGAGCCACGCACTGGCGCCGACTCCATGGGGCTCGAGGGGCTCGAGCCCCCCTAACATTTTCTAAGGGGGGGCTCAGCCCCCCCAGACCAAAAGAAGTCAAGTTAAAATTTCCGTTCGACTGCCGTGATTTAGTGTAAAAGTAAAGGAATTTGTAAAACTGGCATTTTTATAAATTATAACACCTCTTTGTATTTTAACACATTTTAGAAAATGAAATAGTATAACTCCTGTAAATAAAAACCCCCTTTGAAGTACAATAATTAAAACACACATGGATATTACTGTATTTCCTTTGTATTGTTCGAGAACGAGTAGCTGCCAGAGCGTTTTTTTATTCAATTTCTTTATTCCAAGTTTTGTTTTTACGGAATTTTTACGTCCAGATTATCATTGGTTGGCAGAAATTTGATACTTTATCTTGCTGTTTCGGGGCTTCACTTCGGGCTTGCTGATCAATGCTACTAAATGTGGCAATCAGTAAATGACATATAAAATGCCGTAACGTAAAAGGACTAGTTTTTTAGAGCTGTAAAACGCATGGCAAGGCATTTTTGTAATTGTAGTGTAATATTGTATGTAAATTGTTTTTAACTATGGTTATTATATTAAATTTTAAGAGTGAGCAAAATGAAGACTGCAAGATATAGGTCTACTTTAAGTTCTCTCATAGACTATAAATACTGTACAAAATCAATCAACTTTATATACAAAATCAATGGTTCCATCGTCCATGTTTTATGTCAATCTTTTCTTTTAGCGAATTTCCCTATAGGGAATACGCTATTACGGTAGTAGCCATGGTAAGACCTAAGCCCGGGACCATGTTACTTTTTCATTTCGAGGTCCCCAGAAGCCAAAAACAATGTTCGTTCATTTTCATATATATGTATATATATATATATATCTATATATCTATATATCTATATATATATATCTATATATCTATATATATATATATCTATGTGTCCGTGGTACTGATAACTTTTGAAGGGGACCTCCGATTTTGATGAAATTTGGTATGAAGGTGTATGACTAGGTCTATTTTCATGAGTTCGCGAACCAGCAAGATCGGGTTATGGGAACAGGGTTTTATGGGGTTTCAAAAGGGTCAAAAATGGGTTTTTTGCATTTTTGAAGTATAATTTTCAAAATTCAACAATTTTAACTAAAACCATTTTAAAGAGCTTAAAAAAATAAACAATTTAGTATTTTGAATTTTTAACTTGGCTTAACAGGTTACGGAGAAAAGCCAAAAATAGGTTTTCCATGTTAATCTTATGGGAAATCAACGAAACCCTGTATCTTGCTTATTTATTGGAATAACTTGATAAAATTTGGTATGTAAATTCACTTGGTAGGATTCAACTAAAAATTGCTTACAACACCCACATGGCGGCAAACCTACGTACTCACCCCTATGGGGTTTATGGGGAAAATGAAAAGAACACCATAACTTGATAATTTTTGGTATGTACATTCAATAGGGAGGATGTAACTGATATTTGCTTACAACAACCACATGGCGGCAAACCTACGTACTCACCCCTATGGGTTTTATGGGGAAAATGAAAAGAACACCATAACTTGATAATATTTGGTATGTACATTCATTAGGGAGGATGTAACTGATATTTGCTTACAATACCCATATGGCGGCAAACCTACATACTCACCCCCATGAAGTTTATGGGGAAAATTAAAAAGTGCCGAATATTGAGACAGTTTGACATTTACCTAACGTAACTATTACATTTCCTAACAAAACTAACATTTTCTAACTACATCCCAAGTCAGCAAACCTACATACCCATTCCTATGGTGTTTATGGGGAAAATACAATATCTTAAGATCGTTTGGAAATTCGCTGAGTACGCAGGTCTGCTGCGACGGGGGTATTTTATTGATTATTTTATTTATAAGTTCTGTACCTTTAAAAATGCCATAATAATAATGTAACTGCGTTAACTTAATAAATGTAGCTAGAGTTGTTTATAGAAAAAAGGTTTCAATATTAACACTGTAAGGAAAACTTCATAACTGATATACCAAATCAAGAAACAAATCAAATTAAACTGATTTTAAAAATGCTCAAAATTTTTTTAAAGTTTATCTCAGGCTTAGGAAGTTTTAGAAGTAATTTTCCCCAGATCTTAAAAAAGCCAACTGGGGACAGATTTCGTATTTTGATTTATCATGTAGAGGTTTTAATTGTTTTGAAAATAATATTTATAAGTAACGTCATTTTCGTTTTATCTAAAGTAACTTTGCGTAAGCATGTTTTGTAGTATTAGAAGCAATAAATAAATTGTACCAAAGACCTTTTTGTTTGACGATTTTATTCATCCTTGTGATAGGATATGCTATCTGGCTTTTTGCTAAGCATGAAACTTTGAGTCAATTTCTTTTATAAATAAAATTGTTCGAAAATGGACTGATGCTGCAAGTCTACCAGACACCAATTTAAGTTTTATCATCTAATTACTTAATTTCTTGTCTACCCTTAGAACTTACAACACAAAACATATTTTTTTAGGTTAACCTACAAGGCAACCCCATTGACTATGTAGGCCTACGGTACACTAAAACGTCATTCGGTGGACAGAGTTAGGCTATATATAAAAGAATTTGATTTTGGATGGAAAGACGTACTATAGGGTTATTATTAGCAAATGAGGGTTCGTTGTTTTTAATACATAAAACACTGTTATAATATAAGTTAAAACAAAGTTGATATTAATAAAAATTATGTGGTATCAATTATTAAGAAAATTTTAATAGGAGGATTATCAAATTTCCCCTAGTTTCTTTGAGCCCCCCCAATAATTTTTGAAAGTCGGCGCCCATGGAGCCACGTATCACTCAGTTTGTACCCATCCTCCCTGTTTATGTTTTTTTCATTTCTTTTTATTTCTATTGCTTCTTTTATTTTTCTTTTTCCATAGTTTTCTTCTCGGGTAATCAACATGGCTTTATCAAATTCCATACTATGATTGGTTTGAGCAGTGTGCTCTGCTATGGCTGAACTCTTCACTCTTTTATTTTTATCATCACGGATATGTTCCTTTAGTCTTGTTTCTATAGATCGACCAGTTTCCCCTATATAAACTTTTGTACAGCTGCATGGTATTTTATATACTCCTTTATTTTTCAAGGGTGGGGTTTTATCTTTGACTTTTGGTAACAGATGTTCTACCTTTTTAACAGTGGAGAATGTAGTTTTTATTTCATATCTCTGTAAAATTTTTGAAATTTTATCCGTGGTTTCTTTGACGTATGGTAGTACAGCTCTTTTAACTTTGTTTTCATCTTTGTCTTTATCGTTATGTTTTCGGTCATTTGAGTGATTCGTTAGGTATATTTCTTTCTCAATCATGGATCTTTTAAAGTCATTTTCTTCTAATATGTTTTTTATTCCTTCTACTTCTTCTTTTAGGTATTTTTTATCACACATTACTTTGGCTCTGTTAATGAGATTTTTTACTATACCTCTCTTTTGTGTTGGATGGTGGTGACTATTACCATTTAAATATTTGTTTGTGTGAGTTTCTTTTCTAAAAATAGTATGGTAAAGCTTTGAGTCTTCTTTGATTATTAAGACATCCAAAAATGGTAATTAACCTTCTTTCTCCAGTTCTAATGAAAACTCTATTTTGTTATGGATGCTGTTCATTTGATTCAGAAACTGGTTCACGTTTTCCAAACCATGTTGCCATATAATGAATGTGTCGTCCACATATCTTAAATACAGTTTTGGTTTAAGAGTTAATGAGGCTAGAGCTTTTTCTTCAAACCAAGACATAAAGATGTCTGCTATTAGTGGTGATAATGGACTTCCCATCGCTACTCCATCTATTTGTTCGTAAAATTTGCCTTTAAAACTAAAATATGAAGATGTTAGACAAATCTCAATTAATTTCAATTCATCTATAGGGATGTTATTTTCTTCATATTTTAACTTTATAATCTCCAAGGTATCTTTTAGGGGGACATATGTAAACAGTGCTTTTACATCTAAGCTTAATAATTATATCTTCTTCATTTATCTGGGTATTTTAATCTTTTCTAAGAAGTCTTTTGTGTTCTTTACATTAAACTGCGATTGAAATGCTAGATTATCCAATTGAAGCTTGAGATATTTTTATAGTTCATATGTGGGGCATGATATTTGGTCTATTACAGGTCTTAAGGGAATGTTATCTTTATGCACTTTTGGTCGACCATAAAACTTTGGACATCTAGAATTTGAAGGTATAAGTTTCTTATAATTATTTTGCGGAATATTGGAAGATTTTATTGCTAAGGATACCGTTCTTTCAATTTTTTTTAGTTGGGTCTCTACTTAAAGGTTTGTAAGTTGATGAATCATTAATTAAGTCAAACACCTTTTCCTCATACATGGTTTTATCCATTAAAACAATTGAGTTTCCTTTATCTGCAGGGACTATACATATGTTTTCATTTGTTTTAAGTTTCTTTAGTGCAAGAAACTCATCTTTACTTATATTGGATTTGGGGGCTTTAGCTCGTTTTAAAACTTGGACAACATCCGTTCTTACATCTTCAGCTGGTTCTGCTGGTAAATCTGTTATCGCTGTTTCAATCCCAGTAATGATCAAGTCTATTGGTATTTTCTTAGGGGTTATTGCAAAATTAAATCCTTTCTCTAGGATTGATTGAGTAGGGACATCTAAACATAAACTAGATAAATTTACAACATTTGATTTAGTACGAGTTTTGTTTTCCTTTGTTGGGCCATTGCTATTTGTCAAACTATTAAACTTCTTTATGTGATTTTCTTTATGTTTATTGAAGTTCTTTTCAGCCTTTTTCTCTGACAAGTTTTTTATTAACTCAAATGTATTTATATCTAAATCTTTTTTTAGAATACTTTCTATGTCAGTTGTAGATTTGGAAACATGAAATAGTTTGGTGCGAATAAATGAAATTCTTTCTCTAAGCATAGACAAGCTACATTGTCTTAATATTTTATTCGTTTTAACATTGTTAATATGATGTTTCAATAAACAGAATTTTGGAATAACATTTTTATCCCTACATCTTTTCAAAAAACACAAATCATTTATGAGTTTTACCTGTTTTTGTTTTAGGTTGTCATACTGTCTTGTTTTCTTGAATATTTCCGCCCCATAACGGTTTATAATATTTTCCCTTAAACTTTCATGTGTCATTTATTTAAATTAATTGAAACACTTTTGTGGGATTTTTTGACACATTTTATTTGTTTGAAACTAGACGTTTCACCTGCACTTTTGCCGGTTTCATCAGTAGTATTAGGTTAACAAAATGTAAACAATTAATTTTGAAATTACATCCAATAGTTGACATGTGATATAAAAATTCAAATAAAATCAGGTGTATAAAAAACAAAATAAATAAGTTGTAAAATTATATATAAAAATATCATTGAGTACTAAAATTTTTTTGAATATACATATTTCAGGCTTTATAACGATTCATACTGATTTGCAACCTCTATTTCCTTATAACTGGGAGCCACGCACTGGCGCCGACTCCATGGGGCTCGAGGGGCTCGAGCCCCCCTAACATTTTCTAAGGGGGGGCTCAGCCCCCCCAGACCAAAAGAAGTCAAGTTAAAATTTCCGTTCGACTGCCGTGATTTAGTGTAAAAGTAAAGGAATTTGTAAAACTGGCATTTTTATAAATTATAACACCTCTTTGTATTTTAACACATTTTAGAAAATGAAATAGTATAACTCCTGTAAATAAAAACCCCCTTTGAAGTACAATAATTAAAACACACATGGATATTACTGTATTTCCTTTGTATTGTTCGAGAACGAGTAGCTGCCAGAGCGTTTTTTTATTCAATTTCTTTATTCCAAGTTTTGTTTTTACGGAATTTTTACGTCCAGATTATCATTGGTTGGCAGAAATTTGATACTTTATCTTGCTGTTTCGGGGCTTCACTTCGGGCTTGCTGATCAATGCTACTAAATGTGGCAATCAGTAAATGACATATAAAATGCCGTAACGTAAAAGGACTAGTTTTTTAGAGCTGTAAAACGCATGGCAAGGCATTTTTGTAATTGTAGTGTAATATTGTATGTAAATTGTTTTTAACTATGGTTATTATATTAAATTTTAAGAGTGAGCAAAATGAAGACTGCAAGATATAGGTCTACTTTAAGTTCTCTCATAGACTATAAATACTGTACAAAATCAATCAACTTTATATACAAAATCAATGGTTCCATCGTCCATGTTTTATGTCAATCTTTTCTTTTAGCGAATTTCCCTATAGGGAATACGCTATTACGGTAGTAGCCATGGTAAGACCTAAGCCCGGGACCATGTTACTTTTTCATTTCGAGGTCCCCAGAAGCCAAAAACAATGTTCGTTCATTTTCATATATATGTATATATATATATATCTATATATCTATATATCTATATATATATCTATATATATATATATCTATGTGTCCGTGGTACTGATAACTTTTGAAGGGGACCTCCGATTTTGATGAAATTTGGTATGAAGGTGTATGACTAGGTCTATTTTCATGAGTTCGCGAACCAGCAAGATCGGGTTATGGGAACAGGGTTTTATGGGGTTTCAAAAGGGTCAAAAATGGGTTTTTTGCATTTTTGAAGTATAATTTTCAAAATTCAACAATTTTAACTAAAACCATTTTAAAGAGCTTAAAAAAATAAACAATTTAGTATTTTGAATTTTTAACTTGGCTTAACAGGTTACGGAGAAAAGCCAAAAATAGGTTTTCCATGTTAATCTTATGGGAAATCAACGAAACCCTGTATCTTGCTTATTTATTGGAATAACTTGATAAAATTTGGTATGTAAATTCACTTGGTAGGATTCAACTAAAAATTGCTTACAACACCCACATGGCGGCAAACCTACGTACTCACCCCTATGGGGTTTATGGGGAAAATGAAAAGAACACCATAACTTGATAATTTTTGGTATGTACATTCAATAGGGAGGATGTAACTGATATTTGCTTACAACAACCACATGGCGGCAAACCTACGTACTCACCCCTATGGGTTTTATGGGGAAAATGAAAAGAACACCATAACTTGATAATATTTGGTATGTACATTCATTAGGGAGGATGTAACTGATATTTGCTTACAATACCCATATGGCGGCAAACCTACATACTCACCCCCATGAAGTTTATGGGGAAAATTAAAAAGTGCCGAATATTGAGACAGTTTGACATTTACCTAACGTAACTATTACATTTCCTAACAAAACTAACATTTTCTAACTACATCCCAAGTCAGCAAACCTACATACCCATTCCTATGGTGTTTATGGGGAAAATACAATATCTTAAGATCGTTTGGAAATTCGCTGAGTACGCAGGTCTGCTGCGACGGGGGTATTTTATTGATTATTTTATTTATAAGTTCTGTACCTTTAAAAATGCCATAATAATAATGTAACTGCGTTAACTTAATAAATGTAGCTAGAGTTGTTTATAGAAAAAAGGTTTCAATATTAACACTGTAAGGAAAACTTCATAACTGATATACCAAATCAAGAAACAAATCAAATTAAACTGATTTTAAAAATGCTCAAAATTTTTTTAAAGTTTATCTCAGGCTTAGGAAGTTTTAGAAGTAATTTTCCCCAGATCTTAAAAAAGCCAACTGGGGACAGATTTCGTATTTTGATTTATCATGTAGAGGTTTTAATTGTTTTGAAAATAATATTTATAAGTAACGTCATTTTCGTTTTATCTAAAGTAACTTTGCGTAAGCATGTTTTGTAGTATTAGAAGCAATAAATAAATTGTACCAAAGACCTTTTTGTTTGACGATTTTATTCATCCTTGTGATAGGATATGCTATCTGGCTTTTTGCTAAGCATGAAACTTTGAGTCAATTTCTTTTATAAATAAAATTGTTCGAAAATGGACTGATGCTGCAAGTCTACCAGACACCAATTTAAGTTTTATCATCTAATTACTTAATTTCTTGTCTACCCTTAGAACTTACAACACAAAACATATTTTTTTAGGTTAACCTACAAGGCAACCCCATTGACTATGTAGGCCTACGGTACACTAAAACGTCATTCGGTGGACAGAGTTAGGCTATATATAAAAGAATTTGATTTTGGATGGAAAGACGTACTATAGGGTTATTATTAGCAAATGAGGGTTCGTTGTTTTTAATACATAAAACACTGTTATAATATAAGTTAAAACAAAGTTGATATTAATAAAAATTATGTGGTATCAATTATTAAGAAAATTTTAATAGGAGGATTATCAAATTTCCCCTAGTTTCTTTGAGCCCCCCCAATAATTTTTGAAAGTCGGCGCCCATGGAGCCACGTATCACTCAGTTTGTACCCATCCTCCCTGTTTATGTTTTTTTCATTTCTTTTTATTTCTATTGCTTCTTTTATTTTTCTTTTTCCATAGTTTTCTTCTCGGGTAATCAACATGGCTTTATCAAATTCCATACTATGATTGGTTTGAGCAGTGTGCTCTGCTATGGCTGAACTCTTCACTCTTTTATTTTTATCATCACGGATATGTTCCTTTAGTCTTGTTTCTATAGATCGACCAGTTTCCCCTATATAAACTTTTGTACAGCTGCATGGTATTTTATATACTCCTTTATTTTTCAAGGGTGGGGTTTTATCTTTGACTTTTGGTAACAGATGTTCTACCTTTTTAACAGTGGAGAATGTAGTTTTTATTTCATATCTCTGTAAAATTTTTGAAATTTTATCCGTGGTTTCTTTGACGTATGGTAGTACAGCTCTTTTAACTTTGTTTTCATCTTTGTCTTTATCGTTATGTTTTCGGTCATTTGAGTGATTCGTTAGGTATATTTCTTTCTCAATCATGGATCTTTTAAAGTCATTTTCTTCTAATATGTTTTTTATTCCTTCTACTTCTTCTTTTAGGTATTTTTTATCACACATTACTTTGGCTCTGTTAATGAGATTTTTTACTATACCTCTCTTTTGTGTTGGATGGTGGTGACTATTACCATTTAAATATTTGTTTGTGTGAGTTTCTTTTCTAAAAATAGTATGGTAAAGCTTTGAGTCTTCTTTGATTATTAAGACATCCAAAAATGGTAATTAACCTTCTTTCTCCAGTTCTAATGAAAACTCTATTTTGTTATGGATGCTGTTCATTTGATTCAGAAACTGGTTCACGTTTTCCAAACCATGTTGCCATATAATGAATGTGTCGTCCACATATCTTAAATACAGTTTTGGTTTAAGAGTTAATGAGGCTAGAGCTTTTTCTTCAAACCAAGACATAAAGATGTCTGCTATTAGTGGTGATAATGGACTTCCCATCGCTACTCCATCTATTTGTTCGTAAAATTTGCCTTTAAAACTAAAATATGAAGATGTTAGACAAATCTCAATTAATTTCAATTCATCTATAGGGATGTTATTTTCTTCATATTTTAACTTTATAATCTCCAAGGTATCTTTTAGGGGGACATATGTAAACAGTGCTTTTACATCTAAGCTTAATAATTATATCTTCTTCATTTATCTGGGTATTTTAATCTTTTCTAAGAAGTCTTTTGTGTTCTTTACATTAAACTGCGATTGAAATGCTAGATTATCCAATTGAAGCTTGAGATATTTTTATAGTTCATATGTGGGGCATGATATTTGGTCTATTACAGGTCTTAAGGGAATGTTATCTTTATGCACTTTTGGTCGACCATAAAACTTTGGACATCTAGAATTTGAAGGTATAAGTTTCTTATAATTATTTTGCGGAATATTGGAAGATTTTATTGCTAAGGATACCGTTCTTTCAATTTTTTTTAGTTGGGTCTCTACTTAAAGGTTTGTAAGTTGATGAATCATTAATTAAGTCAAACACCTTTTCCTCATACATGGTTTTATCCATTAAAACAATTGAGTTTCCTTTATCTGCAGGGACTATACATATGTTTTCATTTGTTTTAAGTTTCTTTAGTGCAAGAAACTCATCTTTACTTATATTGGATTTGGGGGCTTTAGCTCGTTTTAAAACTTGGACAACATCCGTTCTTACATCTTCAGCTTGTTCTGCTGGTAAATCTGTTATCGCTGTTTCAATCCCAGTAATGATCAAGTCTATTGGTATTTTCTTAGGGGTTATAGCAAAATTAAATCCTTTCTCTAGGATTGATTGAGTTGGGACATCTAAACATAAACTAGATAAATTTACAACATTTGATTTAGTACGAGTTTTGTTTTCCTTTGTTGGGCCATTGCTATTTGTCAAACTATTGAACTTCTTTATGTGATTTTCTTTATGTTTATTGAAGTTCTTTTCAGCCTTTTTCTCTGACAAGTTTTTTATTAACTCAAATGTATTTATATCTAAATCTTTTTTTAGAATACTTTCTATGTCAGTTGTAGATTTGGAAACATGAAATAGTTTGGTGCGAATAAATGAAATTCTTTCTCTAAGCATAGACAAGCTACATTGTCTTAATATTTTATTCGTTTTAACATTGTTAATATGATGTTTCAATAAACAGAATTTTGGAATAACATTTTTATCCCTACATCTTTTCAAAAAACACAAATCATTTATGAGTTTTACCTGTTTTTGTTTTAGGTTGTCATACTGTCTTGTTTTCTTGAATATTTCCTTCAATTTTTCCAATCAAGCTTCAATTGGATAATCTAGCATTTTAATCGCAGTTTAATGTAAAGAACACAAAAGACTTCTTAGAAAAGATTAAAAATACCCAGATAAATGAAGAAGATATATTATTAAGCTTAGATGTAAAAGCACTGTTTACAAATGTCCCCCTAAAAGATACCTTGGAGATTATAAAGTTAAAATATGAAGAAAATAACATCCCTATAGATGAATTGAAATTAATTGAGATTTGTCTAACATCTTCATATTTTAGTTTTAAAGGCAAATTTTACGAACAAATAGATGGAGAAGCGATGGGAAGTCCATTATCACCACTAATAGCAGACATCTTTATGTCTTGGTTTGAAGAAAAAGCTCTAGCCTCATTAACTCTTAAACCAAAACTGTATTTAAGATATGTGGACGACACATTCATTATATGGCAACATGGTTTGGAAAACGTGAACCAGTTTCTGAATCAAATGAACAGCATCCTTAACAAAATAGAGTTTTCATTAGAACTGGAGAAAGAAGGTAAATTACCATTTTTGGATGTCTTAATAATCAAAGAAGACTCAAAGCTATACCATACTATTTTTAGAAAAGAAACTCACACAAACAAATATTTAAATGGTAATAGTCACCACCATCCAACACAAAAGAGAGGTATAGTAAAAAATCTCATTAACAGAGCCAAAGTAATGTGTGATAAAAAATACCTAAAAGAAGAAGTAGAAGGAATAAAAAACATATTAGAAGAAAATGACTTTAAAAGATCCATGATTGAGAAAGAAATATACCTAATGAATCACTCAAATGACCGAAAACATAACGATAAAGACAAAGATGAAAACAAAGTTAAAAGAGCTGTACTACCATACGCCAAAGGAACCACGGATAAAATTTCAAAAATTTTACAGAGATATGAAATAATACCCCCCGTCGCAGCAGACCTGCGTACTCAGCGAATTTCCAAATTAATAATATTAATTTTGACCAGCTAAAGTTGTAAACAAAATTTCATCACGTGCTCATAAATAGGGAAATAAATGTCTATTCTCCTTAATATATAGGGAAAGAGTATGCAGGTATGCTGCCATGGGGGACACTAAAAGTAGGTTTTTAGCATAGAAAAAATTTATTTCGACCATATAAAGCCATATAGTAAGTTTCATCAATATCTGTCCATAAATAAAAGAGGGTGCCTATTTTCCATATGATTAACATTGGAAAAAAGTATGCAGGTTTGCTGCCATGATAAGTACAAAAACCAAGATTTTTTACCTTAAATGGATGAATCTCAACCAAATGAAGCTAAATACTAAGTTTCATCAAAAAATATTGGTTAATAAGTGAAATATTAACACATCCTTATTCTCCATAAGATTAACATTGGAGCCCCAAAAGACAATGTACTGTCTTTAGACTTTGTAATATCTCGGTAACCAATGGAGATAGAGCAAAGCTTCAAAATACTAAATTGTGTGTTTTTTTGAGCTAAATCCAATGGTAAAAATAAAAATTTAAAATTTTTAAAATTTACATATGAAAAATGCAAAAAACCCATTTTTGGGGTACAAAACCCCCAAAAACTACCCCTTCCGGTAGGTCGATATGTCTGGTTTTCGAACTCATCCGAATAAACGTAGGATTACACATCTCTACCAAATTTGGTGTCGATCGGACCATTTTTACGAGAGTTATCGTGTCTAGGGACACATACATATATATATATATACATATATATATATATATATACATATATATATATATAAAAATTTTAATGACTATTATTTTTAGTCTCTGGGCACCTCAAAACGAAAAAGTAACATGGTCCCGGGCTTAGGTCTTTCCATGAGACCTACGGTAATAGCTTATTCCCTATGGGAAATTCGCTAAAAACTACATTCTCCACTGTTAAAAAGGTAGAACATCTGTTACCAAAAGTCAAAGATAAAACCCCACCCTTGAAAAATAAAGGAGTATATAAAATACCATGCAGCTGTACAAAAGTTTATATAGGGGAAACGGGTCGATCTATAGAAACAAGACTAAAGGAACATATCCGTGATGATAAAAATAAAAGATTGAAGAGTTCAGCCATAGCAGAGCACACTGCTCAAACCAATCATAGTATGGAATTTGATAAAGCCATGTTGATTACCCGAGAAGAAAACTATGGAAAAAGAAAAATAAAAGAAGCAATAGAAATAAAAAGAAATGAAAAAAACATAAACAGGGAGGATGGGTACAAACTGAGTGATACGTGGCTCCCAGTTATAAGGAAATAGAGGTTGCAAATCAGTATGAATCGTTATAAAGCCTGAAATATGTATATTCAAAAAAAATTTAGTACTCAATGATATTTTTATATATAATTTTACAACTTATTTATTTTGTTTTTTATACACCTGATTTTATTTGAATTTTTATATCACATGTCAACTATTGGATGTAATTTCAAAATTAATTGTTTACATTTTGTTAACCTAATACTACTGATGAAACCGGCCAAAGTGAAGGTGAAACGTCTAGTTTCAAACAAATAAAATGTGTCAAAAAATCCCACAAAGTGTTTCAATTAATGTAAACATCATTTTTGGGGTTGTCATGTCAATAAGCCAAATGGCATTTGTATTCTTCGCTTCATTAATGAAACCAACTTAATATTTCAGCTTCCACAGAACCTACACATTATCCATGGCAGAACAATTTTCTATCCAACATTTGGACATAACTCTTTATAAGAATTTCACTGCTCCAATTTTGCAACAATTTTTGAGTGAACTTGATTCCGACCATCTGCCAGTTATTGTGTGTCTTCTTAAGGACTATTTGTTCTTCCCCAATCTGCGGAGACTTATCGATGGTAAAGATCAATTCGGAGGAGTTTTGTGATAAACTCGATAGTTGTTTAAAGGATCCCTCAGATTTGTATAGTGTCGACGGTGTAGAAAATGCTGTTAAACACTTTACAGAATGCCTACATATCAACTAAAAGTGCAATAACTAAGAAATTTCCTCCAAAATAAAACGACTTCCTCCATCCACCCTTAAAAATTTTGCTGCTTATCAGAGAGAAAAAATAGAATTCGACGTTTGTGGCAGAGATATAGATTTCCCTACTTAAGAAGGCGCCTGAATGGACTTATTCGTGCGGTGAAACGAGAACTCGATGCCCATAGGATTAATTCATTCTTACAAAACTTATTAATCAGATATTTATCCTGGTGACTCAAATATGTGGCAGGCAACAAAGCGGATTTTGCGGAAACCTACAATTATGCCCCCACTTAAACTAAATGATTCGATATTTAATTTGAAACTGATATGGATAAAAGTATCGTATTTGCTGAGCACTTTGATAATGCTTTCAGACCCAATGAAATCCAGGATATATCAAATGACCAACTGATAGAAGAGTTTTTGAGTGCAACTCCTAGCGGCGCTGAGCTGCCTGTTAAATACACATCTCCCTCGGAAATAAAAACTTTCATTAAAAAATTGCCAACTAAGAAATCTCCTGGACAAGATTTGATACCGAGTTTAGTCTTTAAAAAATTATCTCGGAAAGCATTGTACATACTTGCCTCAATTTTTAATACCTGCATAACTTTATTTAGGATACTTTCCAAAAGCCTGGAAACATGCTGAAATCATATCCAACAAACCTACAAATTCTCCTAGCAGATGTAGACCAATTTAGTCTTTTGTCATCACTTTCAAAACTGCTTGAAAAAGTTATTCAGAAAAGAGTGCTTTATTATCTTGACTCTTCCAATGTCATACCTCCCCACCAATTCAGATTTCAATCTCGCCATTCTACAACCCATCAGTTATTGCGAATTAGTGAAACCATCAACCGTGGATTTGAGAACAAACTTCACTCAACAGCAGCTTTCTTGGACGTTGCACAGGCGTTTGACAGAGTCTGAGTGGTCTGTTACAAACTGCATTTAAGAAAAATAATTGAATCTTTCTTGACTGATAGAACTTTCTCTGTCCATATAAATTCTACAATTTCAAATCCTCGTCCTGTTGAGCAGGAGTCCCTCCATGCTCAATTTTGGGACCTAAACTCTTTAACATATTCATGGCTGACATGCCAGAACTTTCAGAAGCTACCCTTGCGCTCTATGCAGATGACACGACGATCATTACACAACCTTCAGATATAAATCAGGCAGTAAATTCTTTGCAAACAAGTGTTACAACGTTAAATGGCTGGTTTACAAGATGGAAGTTTTTGTTAAACCCTACTAAATGCAAAACAAAAGTGTTTTATTTGAGAAAATATGACAACCCTCTTGAAATCCATTTCGACGGCGCTTTGGTGTCTTGGAATCCTGATGATCAGTGCATTAAATATTTGGGAGTGTATATGTATAAAAAACTTAATTGTAACATACATGTAATCAAAAATTTCACCAGGCTTATGCCCTTTTATCTTTGTTATTTCCTTTGATAAAAAATCTACATTGAAGCCAGCAAAGATATCACTCCTTGTTAGGCTACTTGGACCCTATTCATGTATGTAATACAAAACAAATAAAGAGATTTGAATTTGAATGTACGCTATTAATTTACAAATCAATTCTTCGGCCTCTAATTATGTATGCTTGTCCAGTTTGAGGAATGTGCATATCAGCCTCCAAATCAAACAAAATTCAAATATTTCAAAATAAATTATTAAAAATTGCGGTAAATAGCCCATGGTATATTCAAAATCATCATGTACATCAAGAATTGGTATTGTTAGAAATTAAAGATTTAGTGAAAAATTGCTCAGAGAAGTTTCTGTCAAACTTAAACATTGTTCCTGGTGGGTCCTTTTAACGTCAGGGAACCTATGTAACGTCGACGTCTGAAACATAGACTTCCTTAGGAGATGATGGATTTCTTGAACCACTAAACGACTCGGAGTGTTAACTAATTTTGTAGTTACAGGGCGTCTCTAATAAAGCAAACCAGATATTGTTCTTCGTTATTCTTTGTTATTGGTTGTTATCTTTTGTTATTCATTCTGTGTATAATGTAATTTTGTACATTGATGCAGAAATAAAAATTTGTAAAAAAAATAATATATCATTAGAGTAGTAGGGTATTCTAATTGCCTTGGTTCTTACATTAACAGTTGAGTCATGGATATTATTGAAAGTCGTCATGGTAGATTGATTTTACAACTACAGCAGTTAATTCTGAAATTTTACAACGTTTAAAAACAAAAACAAAAACAAAAAAACTAATATCGCTAATTTTATTTTTACTTTTTGTTGAATTGTTGATGAGTTATATATAGTAGTAAACACAATTTTTGCCCTTGACATGTGACAGGAAAAGTGAGCGTTGATTGAAATTTCGTTTTGCAACTTCGAATGTTTGCATATCTCAGCTTTGCCAATTTATTCGCCCCAATTTAACTTATCTGTCAACGGCAGGGGCTGGCGGTTGGCTAGACCACGGATTGACTCGTAATGAATGATTTACCACATGTCTTTGAACTTAAAATAGACTGACACGCTTAAGCCAAACAAAAGTGAGTTGCGAAGGGATGGCTGTCATCGTTGAAAATATCTTGCTTGGGTAATTAATTTAGGAGATGAACATGAGATAAGACAACAACCTTTTTCTTGTTTTAAGTAATTTGACAAACAATATAGAATGACGCTAAATTTATACTATAAAATATAATTTTTGAATTTGTTTAAATCATGATAATAATTTATTTTCATCTTAGAATAAAAACTACATTACTGATACTTTTTCTTCGGATTAAGTTTTAAAAAGAAAATTTACAAACTCCATTCTAACTAACTATTTATTTAGTTACAGCATTTAAAAACTTATATTTGTTATTTTAACACAAGTTAGAAGTTTGATTTTATACAACATTTGTCAGAACATTTTTGTTTTTGAGTTTGAGTACGTTAGAAACCACTTCCACCCTCAGCCTGAAGCACAACATTTTTTTATTAAAAACTAGACTTTAAAATTATATTTTTGTATTTCACAATTCAAAAAAATTCACACAATTTGTTATGTTATCATAATGTATTACTGGATGTTAATTGTAGATTTGCTTTAGAATCTCACGCTTTAATAAACATTAACATCAGGATTAGATATAAATGGAAATAATACAGTTTTTTTATGAATTAATAAACACACTGGTACTCATGAAAACTAATTTTAAATTAAATATTACCTGTTGTCCATCAATTGAAATGCAACATAGTACGTTATATACTAGCACATAAACTAAACCACTCGAACAACTTATGACTATAATACATTGTGTAGTTTGATCTTATTACAATAATATAATTATACTTTACAATTTGTTTCGTCTAGGGAATTATTACAGTGCATGGTATGCAATGCATGCTTATCATTCATATACATATTCATTCCACATAGGACTCTGAAGCATTTGCGTTTTCCGAAAGTTGACAGACATAATACCCAGTCCTGGTCAACAGTCTGAAGTTTGCATACTCATGCATTACTTACCAAAATTGGAGTTTTGATGAAAACTTACATGTAAAAGGTACTAAAAAGAGAAATAGGGACTATTTCACATGCTTAACCTGTAGGCCTACTAACTACAATAAACATATTTTTGCTAGAATTTTGAAACAATTATGTTTTTATTGGTATTAAACGTTTCTTTAGTAAAGTCTTCTTTGTACCTTGATGGTCAAGTAAAAATCAGAACCGAGAAATACTATTGTATTGTTTATTTATTTATTCCTACAGGCCTGGGTCAAAATACTTCTTTTTTGTAAAA
Organism: Neoaliturus tenellus; assembly: GCA_030545055.2. Lineage (NCBI taxonomy): Eukaryota > Metazoa > Arthropoda > Insecta > Hemiptera > Cicadellidae > Neoaliturus > Neoaliturus tenellus. The sequence goes on along the minus strand of CM061531.1, from coordinate 15,361,405 downwards.
GATTAATTTCTCTGAATACAAACTGCATATTGTTAACTTTCATAGTACAAATATTTTTCTCCATTAAATAGTCAGTAGTTATAAAACAAAATAAAAATCAAATTATATTTACAAGCTGTATGTGATGAAAGTTTTTCATATCAAGAGAAAGCTAAAAAATAGAACTTTGAAAATGTAGGCCTAAAGATATTTTATATTTTTCATATTTATTTTTTAAGATATAAAGTTTAGGGGTGTAAATCACTGAACCACAATCACTGAATCACTATTTTGACACAGGGACCTCACATAGTGGGTATTTTAATAACAGTACAAACTACCTATCTTCTGTCATGTCTAATTTTTTTTCTTTTTTAACTACTCTACTAAGTTTAGAAGAGCAACCATTTAACTTTTATGGTCCAAAGATCTTTTTCTTTGCTAACCAAACTTGGAAGGGGCAAAATTTAAATTACTCTACCAAATTTGATTGGTTTTATATAGAGCAATGCTTTATGTAATTTAAACGAATTTAAATTCAATTTAAATACCGGTACTTATTTTGTAGTTTTTCACTTTTACATTGTTAACGGAAACAAACTAAACAGTATCCTAAGGAGATGGGGCAAAAATCGTGTAATTTTACAAAAACTGAATAATTTTTTTTTTTTATTTTATCCTCCAAGTTGAGTAAGTTTGACTCACCGTGACGGAGTACGAGGTGATGGTAGGCCGACTGTAGGGCCGCCGGGTCGTGTAGAAGTCGGACTCGTAAACCATGTTGCTTGTGTGTCGCTGTCGGTCTGTCTGCAGATGATGTTCTGTCTCGCCGCTGGTCTGTCTGCAGATGGACTGGCTGGATCTGCAGCCGACGCGCCCCGCCCCGCCGAAACCGACGCGCAAGGTTATTTCTGGCACCATTCACCCGGTAAAGCGATACTATTCGTTGGACGTTTTGACGGAGATGTAAATTTTGGCTAATCATCGAAACTGGATTAACAAAGAAAAGACGACTGAAGAAAAAAATACGTGTGGGCGTAGATGAAGGTTTTTGAAGTTTACTTCTAGGATGACTACACTACCTGTATGACTGAATAAAAGATAAAATTAAAAGTTAACTCTTGTCGTTTTCTACAACATTCTAGGAAAATAATTAAATCAGATGACCCCTGAAAGATTTCTGTGTGTTATAAAAATGAATACACACTTAAAGTAAAATACCGACGAGGCTTGCCCCCGTTAAAAAATTAATTATTCCTAACCATGTACATTTGATAATGTTGTGTATAATGTTAAATAGATTTTTTCTAGCCGATAATCAATTAACTAGACTCTGATAGTTGCGTAAACAAATCACATTCCTCAATCGCTGAGAGAAGCACAGGAAAAACCAGAACCACATCAACAATAACAGCTTGACGTTTGATCCAGAACAAGAATGATACACAACAAGTAAAACAGCCTTGATCGTTCCTAACTTACAAAGCGTTAAAATACTCCACTGGCGTGGAAGCAAGATCAACAATGGGGTCACGATTTTAAACGGCCACAAAAATAGAAAAGGAGAAAAATCAGGGAAACAACTTTTATTGCATGAGGGTAAAATGTAGGCCTACGTCTAAATTGGATTGGAGAAACCTATAATCCAAGGTGCGAAATATCAAAAATGGTATAAAGATTCGCAAATCATGATTTTATGACTAAGTGCAGTTTTTTCACCGTTAACACAATACTACATATGATTTTATTATGAACTGACTAAAGAAAGTTAAAAATAGTCATTAGAAAATCATAATTAACTTGAACACTTAAGCCTACGAAGAAAGGAGTCAGCAGAATCCTCATTTAAACTTCCTTTTGAATCCAGATTTAATTAAACTATAAATGGAACAATAGATGAAAACAAAAGCAAAACAAGCGTAGTCAGCTGTAGACTGATGTGGTGCAAGTGTTTCTGGCCCCGCGTAGACGGAGCGCTTTGAATTCACTCTCGCAGTCGCACGTGTCCATTGTTGTAATGCTGCATTTGCCGTAGGGAAGGGCCATTACACTCTAGGGTATTTAAACTCAGTGTACCGGAAATTGCGTCAGAAATTTAATTTAGTTTAAAGCCTAATTTTGGGGTTTCATGTTGAATAAGTTTAGGAGAGTTGATGTTATCAGAAGGCTTCAAAGGCCAAAATAATGACATAGCCTAAATTGACGGAAAATGGTATATAGAACTTTTTGTAAAAAATGTTCTAAAAAGCGGCGACATTGTAAGAAATTTTATATATTGAAGATTCTTGGATGAGAAGATACTTCTGTAGGCCTACACACAAATACATGGAGAGAGAAAAACAGGTAAGGGCGATAAAGTCGGCTTTTATGTGATAAATAGAGAATAGAAAACTCAAAAATTCTTCCATTGATAAAACAAAATGCGAATTTTGTGACAATAGAGATATTGTAAAAGGTTAATCCTTTCATTGGACGCCGCCAAGAAAAAGTAAAATTACATAATGTTTTCTAAATTTAAGTACTGGACCACAAATAGAACCGATGAATAGACCATAAAACTGCAATGGTGCAACAAGTTTTATTCCAAGTTTGGTGATTCAGATCTACGTGTTGAGAACGCGGACTATTTTTGAGCTCGACTCACTGATGTTCTGCTTGTATAATACGCAAAACTTGGATGGTTAATTAAGTATAATCAATTCTTTTTTAAATTGCTTTATGTTTAATTATTTAAATGATTAGCGTTGAATAAATGACCACACCACAAACAAGCACTATCGTTAGGAGCAAATAAGTTAGTGAAAGTCAAAGGAAATACGCTAAAATGGTAAAGCCAAGCCTATTCCAATACTCTTCAAGAGTTTAAGCTGTTTGCATTTTTAATTAATGCAATTTTTATACATAATTTGTTATAACTTATATATTTTTTGAACATTTTCATAAAGGCTGGTGTTATTATTGCCAATTTATAGGAGTGTTGACGTTTACGCAGCGATGTTTATATAAATCTGTCTTTTTTATGTTGGCAATCGAAATTGCCTTTTGGACTAAAAATAATGCCGGCACATATTCTACCTCAATGGAGTATTTTTATCGGTTTTTCTCCAAATGAAACGATCCCACTTAGATTGCAATGGAGCATCTTAGTAAGCATCGACACAGTAAAATGAACCTAACCTAACCTATCAGTAATTTTATAACGTAGTTCCTCATTGAAACTTGGGTTTTAATGCCTTTGAGAACACTCTAATCGTCGGTGATATGAGAGTAGTTTCTATACCCAACGTACACTTCGCTACATGTAGACGACAAGGCACAATCTAAAAAACATTAGTGCAAATACAACCTAGTTTGTTTTGTAATTTAAAATACAAAAGTGTTTACATTTCCAGATCCATTAATTGGCAGCATTCTTGCCAACATCGCAGCGCGAATAAATTGGGCAGTTGACACTCAGTGGGCAAAGACGAAACTGAGAGCGACAATAAAATCAAAATAAGATCGTAAACCAACTGACCATGACCCAAAACTGGGAGCCAAGTAGGACTGTAAATATTGGGTACATTTATCAGTTCTATATTGGTCCAGCAGACGACAGCTCTGGAATGGTGACATTAGGCTATGTTGCTATGAGTCAAGCAAAGCCAAAACATTCCCTAGTGAACACATTTGAGAAGTTCCTCCAGAGAAAATAGCTACTAATATGACCCCCATGAATTGTAGACACTTGTGATAACACAATCACACCTTTGAACATTTTTTAAGGGGTTGTTAAAAACGTTATAAGTATATACCTAACCCTATTGTTTTTATTGGTACGCTATCGGTTGTTTAAGTTTTGAGAAGCCATACGGTTAAAATAAGTCAAGAATAAAAAATGTGTATAAATTTTATAAATGTGCAACTAAATGTTATTTAGTTGTAGGCCTACGTACAACTAAAAGAGGCTATAATTAATTCTTATAACATTTTTACAATATTATTGTGTCATGCAACGTAAGATGTTACGAATTTATATATTTACTAGCTGCTAACCGGTATGCTTTGCAATGCCAACCTGAGAAGTTTATTTGCCTTTCAGGTGAGCTCGTTCGCTGCGCTCACTCACCGCAAAGTCTATAATATCCTCTACTTTTGTAATACCTTTTTTAACTGGCTGGGTAGCTGAGTGGTTATAGTGCTCGCCTTTGAATCCAAAGGTTGCCGGTTCGATCCTGAGAAAAGTCAGTAGCTTTTTAAAGGTTCGATTCCGGACCCAGTTGCCATTTGTCATTGGGCTATTAATTAATGATGCTTTCTAACAACTGGTCGATGTTAGATAGTAACAAGACTGGGGTTTGGACCGTTCCCCGTCAAAACGTTAAAAAATGCCACTGGCGTAGACAAAAAACAAAACAAAACAGATGCTTAAAACAAAACAAATACCAATCTGCCCCCAATACTTTAAATGAGAACAGCTGTTTATAAAATGAATTACAAAGAAACATGTTTTTATGTGTTGTGTAAACCTGACATGGGTTCATTTATGACGGTCCTAGGGCTGGGCCCTGAGGGCTATACAAAAACTAAAAGCTTATAAACCTTCTCCATGATATTTTCCAAATATATAAGCCTACGGAATTTTTATGGTTTAGTGGTTTCCAAGTCCATCGAGTACAAATGTATACATATAATACAAGTATACGTATTAATATAATGTGTATGTAACATCCCCTTTAAATATAGTTAAATTTAGCAAAGAGAAGATATATTGAATTTGTAGGCATTTATATTAAAAACTCTACTAAATAATACTCAATGAGTAATTTTTTAATTTACGTTAAGAAATCACTTGATGAGTGAAGGAGTTTTCTATACCTTGGCGACACGCATTTATTCCTTACCCCGCAACCTGCTCTCTGACCAACTAATTAAATCATCTCCGGACAATAGTTTTGTTTTCATCCATTTTAACACCAATACTTTATTTATTTATTTAATATACAACATCTACATACATTAGTATGTTTTTAAGATGTTATAAAATTTACAAATATATATGTCTAAAAGTACAATTTATAGCTAAAATCAAACATAAATTTAGACTTTTTAGATATTTCATATTATTTGTAATCTTTTAGCTAGTCTTCTTTTTGAAAGTATTCTTCTACTGAGTATAGAGACTTCGAGATGAGGAATAATTTCAATTTCTTGTAAAATGAGTTGTGGTTTTCTTCGAATTTCATATCATTAGGTAATTTTTGTATAAACTGTTTATATACCTACACCCATACCTATACGTACACCCATGTACGTTGGTATTTTACTGTATGCCTTAAAAGTTATTTTGTCATTAAATAAATATCTACTTTCTTGTCTTTTTTATGTTGTAACAATTCTAATTTTGATCTCTTCAATGTATTGTAAAAGCTTTTGATAATTTTTTTTTAATACGCCTAGGTGGCTAGTTTTCTTATTTGAGTCAACTTGGACAGTTTTGGGCCATCTCTAACAAGGCATTGACAAATTTGTTTACAATGGCGAAGAGTAATGGAATTTTAAATTAGTTCTCGAGTCGTGAAGCGTCGTCATTTTGTTATTTAAAGACTCGGTTTAAGAAACTAACAGTGGAAAATGCCAGTCAATAACATTTCAATAATTACTTAAAAAGGTATAACATTATTGTGATAAATAGTGTTAAAATACTTTTAATGTACAGAAAATTAGGTATATGTAACTAAAAAAACATTGATGGCAAAATGACTATTAATATATTTACGGCGATTATATGTGACGAATATTATGACAATATTCGCACTTGTGAACTAATTATGTCTGATAAAACTATGTTGCATTCATGAAGTCCGATTATACATTACATAGTTGAGAGTAAATGTAAATTTACTTACAGCATTTACGTTTTAAGTATCAAACTTTTTATACATCAGTAGAATGTTAGTTTATTTTTGAATGACTTAAAAATTGTTTAACTATCTTGTAAACAAGCATGCATTGTGATCGGTTCAAGTTTGGAATGACGTGCATATTTCAAGTTACAAGTGTATTTCTCTGTTTGGAACTCGTGTCTGCACTGTAAACAAATCTGCCGACCGAGTGGAGAAAATAAACAATTTTGAGTACTATTTTTGGCTTTTAACGCTGCGAAGTCCGTGTATCATGTAATGGTAAGGTAATACAGTAAAACAAAAGTAGCTTACATTTATTTGTAACTTAATTATGCAGGGGGGTAAAAGTGAAAAGAAAGGACTAATGAAATTGGGAATTTACAAATACAGTATAGCGAACGCAGAGGGTTTTTAGCATAAAGAAAGAAACGAAAATTAATACACCGCACAGCAGAAGACATTTATTTAATCTATTTACACATGATCAATTTTTCCCAATCTATACTTATTTAATACGCTAAGGGTTTTTTTTGTCTTGAGAACTCCTCCTACAATTCTCAACCGATTTTCAAGTTTTTGGTGTCGTTGGATAGGGCTTAGTCTGAAGTCGTTTCCACCAAAAATTGATGAAAATCGGACTTAAAATAAGGGCGCTATCCACAAATTAAATTTGAAAATTTCCCATTAGAATAACATTGAGATTGGTTTGAGCATTTTAAACATCTGTTAACGTACAGCTGTAGTTTTTGGTGATCACTGATATTCACAATATTGAATTGGTCGGATTTCATCGATCTAGAACTAAATGTAACTTTTGTATTGTATGAAAATAAATTGCTCGATGTTGAGCAACACGTGCACTAGTTTTAATAAATACTCATCTTTCAAACTAACTATAATTTTTATGGATTGTCAGCTAGTATTTTATAATACAACTCGGATAGTTTTTTGGTGCTGCTGATCGGCCCCCTTAAACTCTCCAACATTCATTGGCTACAAAAAGGAAATGTTCAAAATCTGAAAGTGACTTCAAAATATGTCTTAGCCTAAAGCATTACTGCCGTGTTGTTTACGTGGTTTACATTTGAGTCATATGAAGAAAACTAAAATCGTCATCGGTCAAACTCAGTAAATTTACGGGGTCACGGGGGTTTTTTTATAACTCCATTACAGAACTGTTCACGCTATTGTAATCATTGCATATTATATTTAGATTTTAAAAACTACAAAAATCTAGCTATTTACACAGTTTTAAAGATGAAAGCTATCATATTTAAGGATGAAAATGTACTTCGCGGTCGTACTATAATAAACTCAAAGGCCCACTGTGGCCCAGCATCGGCTTTAACGTAGGCCTATCCACTCGACATAAAAATCCCGTTGGGCTTAAAATTCCGTTTTATGCCACTAACGTTGGTGACATTTTATCCCCTTCCCTAAACAATTGAGGTACTAGTTGATTTTCAGATTGCATTTTTCAGATCAATTACTTTTGGAAAATCCTGCATTCCCAAAGACATTATGGTAAAACACGTTTGCCATAATGTTGTTTATAATAATGGTTTTATAACTATCGTTGCTTACTCCAACATTTACAATTTACTCCCTTGTAAACCTAAACATAGCTTTTAAATACAAATGTAAGATAAACTGTCACAAAAATAGGTATTTTTTTACTCACAAATTTAATTTTACCTATCACGAATTTTAATTTTGCTATCGCTAAATTACAACTATCTTACGTATTTGACTCATTTTCCACATTTAGTATCCTAACGCACCTGATTACAATGAAAATATAAAAAATAAATATCGTAGAGAGAGTTTATTTTCCCAAGGAAACGAACATGAAATTAAGTTCATAAAGTTTTCCCTTTGTAAAACGTCGAAAATCTAGTTTTATGTGGCGTCAAGTTTTAATCCCTCCAAGGGTCTGAAAATCCCGAAAACGGGATAATATCCTGCAAGAGGAAACTTGCGCGGTCGCACATCCCCCAGATCAATACAGTCACGTGACCTGCTTCCCCTCTAGTCACATGACCTGCTCCGGACCCCGACTCCGGTGTGACTGTGACAAGTGACAGTGACAGACGTTGACGGACGGCCCGGACCAAGGCTGGACGTAACGAGAGGATTTAGGACCCGAGGGGGTTACACGACACCGTGGGGTCTCCAGGGGATGGTTACTCGCTTGTAAACGTGAGTGTCGCTCCACCGCAGCCACCGGGCCAGGTGCCAGAGCATCTGGCTTGATTTAGAGGTTAGAGGTTTACTACATATCTGATGGATGACGCATAAGATGCTGCATTCTTATCTTATCTCGCAATGAAGATGCATAAGATGCTGCTGCTGATTTCATAGTCTCTGCAAAGTGAATTGGTATTTACGATTCCTTTAAAGCTTTATGTGGCATTTACAGTACATAAATCACCACAACTTCAACGATCATATTTTAAGCTTACAATTAAATGGTTTTTCTCGTTATTTATATTTATAGGTACGGTAAACCTACAGGGACAATGCTTTTTGTTCCCGGCTATATTTTCAACCAGTGTACATTAATTTAGCTCAAATTCATCATAACTACAGGGATGTTAAACTTATCTGATGACTATACTATTCTTAATAGGCCCTCGGTTAGACACTGCAGGTATTTTTTTATATTTTTTGTGCATTACAATTATTACGTTTTGGCATAAATATTTTCTTAATTTATTAGAAAATGTGCAGTGTAGGATGGACTAAGGCTCGACCATTTTATTGAGATAACCCATGTGAAACTATACTGTAGTTTAAGGCTACTCACCAAGTTATTGCTTGGATGGAGAAACCCAATGAATTTTTTATCATTTTGATAAGTGTTGGTAGATAATATTTATTATTACAGTACTGTATTCTTTTTTATTCATGTTAATGTTAGATAATTAAGGAAAGAACTGTTACCTATCTCTGGTACTTCCTTTTTGCCAGTCATACACAGGAAAATAACTTTTACATTCAGGGTAGACAAAAACAATGATCATTCACCAAATTGTAAAGCCAAAATGTGGGAATAAAATATATGAAAGGATACTGTAAGTATAAAATAATTTATTTAGTTTTCACTATATTAATTTTTTAAGTCATCATCTTAAATGTACACATTAAAAATCTTGAATGAGTAGCCATACAATTATCATCTAATGACAACTGTTAACCATAAAAATAACGGTTTTGAACATGCAAAACAAAAATTCAATAGCCTAGTGTAATTTTTAGGTGGAGACTAATGAAAACAAGTTTTACACGATTACTGTGAGGTAAAAAAAGGGCATAATAATTTATAGTTTTTGTTTAAAAATTTTATTTTATTTTATGCGACATCTCATGGTAATCGTGACTGACAGATGAAGAAGCAGAATGTGCGCACGTTGTCGCTGGTGGTATGCACGTTCACGTATCTGCTCGTCGGGGCGGCCGTGTTCGACTCTCTGGAGTCTGAGACCGAGCGCAAACGATGGGAGTTCCTACAGGGTGAGTGTATCTATTGGCCTACTTAAAATTGATAACACTGTTATTAAAAATATATTCAAAAGATTGTAAATAAACTGTATCAGATAACTGACACATACTTTCTCCCAACAATGAACGCAATGTCTTAATGAAGAAGATTGCGTTGCTGTTTAAAGAGATTTTGTTACCTATAAAAAATAAATTCAATCACAGCGCAAAGCCGTAATGGGCAACAGATAGTACAATATAAAAAAGTAACTAACTACCTGTTAAAATGTACCTTAAACCTCATATAAAGAACCCCTCATATTCGACCATGACTGGACCGGTCTATGGTCGGAACAGCCAAAAGGTCAGATATTTGGAGAAGCAATAAATAATATGGAAAAACCATATCAACAAAAATGAATAGACTAGACTGACAGTTCATTACCCAAAAACCAAGCTTAGATCAAGGCATTTAAAATTATTTATTGTAGATTCCTTGGTGTTGATAAAATACTCCTTCAAGCATGAAAAGGCTTGCCAACAGAGCATGTGTGTGTGTGTATGATGATGATGGTTGGACACAAGATTTTATATCCGGAAGAGTCAGTTATGAGAAGGTTGGATACATGAGAGATTCTATTGTAATTGAAACATGTCGATAGAGTTCACTGGTTCCCAAAATCAAGACAAAAGATGAAATACCCCCCGTCGCAGCAGACCTGCGTACTCAGCGAATTTCCAAATTAGTAATATTAATTTTGACCAGCTAAACATGTAAACAAAATTTCATCACGTGCTCATAAATAGGGAAATAAATTAATGTCTATTCTCCTTAAGATAATTATAGGGAAAGAGTATGCAGGTATGCTGCCATGGGGGACACTAAAAGTAAGTTTTTAGCATAGAAAAAAATTTATTTCGACCATATAAAGCCATATAGTAAGTTTCATCAATATCTGTCCATAAATAAAAGAGTTTGCCTATTCTCCATAAGATTAACATGAGGAAAGAGTATGCAGGTTTGCTGCCATGATAAGTAAAAAAACCGAGATTTTTTACCTTAAATGGATGAATATCAACATAATGAAGCTAAATACTAAGTTTCATCCAAAAATATTGGTTAATAAGTGAAATATTAACACATCATTATCCTCCATAAGATTAACATTGGAGCCCCAAAAGACAATGTACTGTCTTTAGACTTTGTAATATCTCGGTAACCAATAGAGATAGAACAAAGCTTCAAAATACTAAATTGTGTGTTTTTTTGAGCTAAATCCAATGGTCAAGATAAAAGTTTAAAATTTTTTAAATTTACATATGAAAAATGCAAAAAAATCCATTTTTGGGGTACAAAACCCCCCAAAACTACCCCTTCCGGTAGGTCGATATGTCTGGGTTTCGAACTCATCCGAATAAACGTAGGATTACACATCTCTACCAAATTTGGTGTCGATCGGACCATTTTTACGAGAGTTATCGTGTCTAGGGACACATACATATATATATATATACATATATATATATATATATACATATATATATATATAAAAATTTTAATGACTATTATTTTTGGTCTCTGGGCACCTCAAAACGAAAAAGTAACATGGTCCCGGGCTTAGGTCTTACCATGAGACCTACGGTAATAGCTTATTCCCTATGGGAAATTCGCTAAAAGAATGGCTTTGTCAAACTAAAATCATATTACATTGATATTTCGAAAGGTTCACATAGTAGAAGTTTGAGACAAAACTAATATTCTAGTTTCACCCATTTGCAACATTTGTTGTGTATACATATTACCCTTCCCACCCTACTCATTCTGTAATAAATTTATTAACAAAATCATAGATCAATTTTGCTCATTATGATTTATTATTTCAAACTGTAAACTAACATTAATGAAATATAATGTTATTTTTCAGATCTTCGTGACAAGCTCTTAACAAAATACAACATATCTCAGGAGGACTATAAGATGATTGAAATAGTAATAATAGAGAACAAACCCCACAAGGCAGGGCCTCAGTGGAAGTTTGCTGGAGCGTTCTACTTCGCTACAGTGGTGCTTGCGATGATAGGTCGGTAAACTGAAATTTAAAACAATGTCTGCTTAAAATAACAAACTTAAATGCAATCTTACATTAATATGTTGAGAAATCCCCGGAGTATTAATATTCAATTATGTCGGAAGCACATTTTTGTGTACAATACAGTGATGTATTTATCCCTTTAACAAAGAGCTCATTGATGAAAAAATGTTGTATTAGAGGCATGATTTTTTATGCTTGGATTTACATTTAAACAAGTTGCTTCAAATGATCTAAGGGCGGTTCTTCAAAACTGTTGTCCCATTTTATGTAAAAAAGTAATACTTTTACATTGTAACTAAGAGACTTAATTTTGAAGAGACTTTATTTGAAACACCGACACACTCTGTAGTGTGTATTTTAAGGTTAGTATGACTCAAGAAATCTAGAATGAGAAGGAGGTAGGTGACAACAACAAAAACAATAACAAAACCAATGACGTCAAAGGTGCAGCACTTAAAATATTCCAAGCAAACTACACATGTGTCCAGAGAAACAACATGACGTCAAAGGTGCAGGAGCCGCTTAAATCAGCTTCAATCAGCTGTTGGTGTCACCTACCTCGGTTTGTTCTAGATACATTGGTATGACTCAAGAAATCTTCTAGATACATTGGTATGACTGAAAGGGTGAGTGTGATGATTGTAATGGATCAGATGAGTTGCAACTTTGTTACTGACAAATATCAGCTGTTTAATTTGTCAGGATCATTAATCCTGTGACCAAAGGCAGCTGGATCCAGTATCGATCCATCAAAAAGCACTAACATTGCTCAGGATTGAACTGGCAAACTTCAGATTCAAAGGCGAGCTCTTTAACCACCCTGCTACACAGCCAGTTTTTCAAGTTATGATAATTTTACAATGTCAAATTTGATTACTAGTATCAGCTCATTAACTTTTATCATTTTCAATGAAAGTTTTAGAGGTAGGCTACATTGAAGTAACTCCCAGTAACTGTTCTCACATCTAATCCAAGCTCACTCACATTGTTTCTTTTACAAGACTTAAAAACAATAAAAAAGAGAGCCTACCATACCTTTATTATTTTCACAAGTTTTTAAATTTTACTTTTATTTAAATCTGCAAACCCTTGATTAGTTGTAACTCTAGGCCAAACTTAATCTTCTTAACACGTTCGCGGCGGCGAGGTTTTTGCTCGAACCTCATCACCATCCTGAATGTAAAAGTTGTAAAGCCCACCGTAGCAGCAGCACTGCCCAGCAAAAACCAACGTGGTCCCGAAATACATTGTACTATTTAGCAGTGCTGTGCAAAGCTTCAGATTTCTAGCTCAGATCCTGGCTTAAAAATAAATCATATTGTAAAGCAGTGCAGCTTGGGAGCGATCGCACCCATCAGGATGGCATTAAGAGTTCCGCGTGGGAGCGATCGCTTCCATGCCGCCGCGAACATGCTAAAAAATGTCTATAAATATAATATTTAGGGTTTTTACTACCGAGTCTGCATTCTACACGTTGACTTTCACCCTCCAGGTTACGGCCACTCCACGCCCGTGACGATCGGAGGCAAGGCGTTCTGTATGGTGTACGCCATGGTGGGGATTCCCCTCGGACTGGTCATGTTCCAGAGCATAGGAGAACGTCTCAACAAGTTTGCATCAGTCGTGATTAGACGGGCAAAAGTATGTTTACTAGTATTTCCTTGAACACTAACTGTACTTTGGCAGGTTGTTAGGAATTAGAAAAAATTGAGATTGATAAATTCTATTTTTTGTTTTTGTATTGAACATCTAAGGGATTTGTTAGTCAGAAACAATGACCTAGGGGCTGATGAAAAATTTACTCAGTGGCATGGGTCTGATCAACAAAGAAATATCTAGTTGTGTATCTGGGGGGGGGAGGAAGGGAGTATATAGGGAGTAACTTCTCCAGAGAAATTTGGAACAGTAACTGATAATTGAAACTCTTTTAATTTTTCCATTAAAAAAAGTTACATAGATCTCCTACAACTATTAATCCCAGGAGAGAAAGTCTTTAAGAAAATATTTCTTATGTCATATTTAACACTAAAACAAGCGCTGTTTGCATGGGTAAAATTTTCTTTTCCACCTGAGCGTTTTTTGGGCTTTACATGAGGTTTTTGCCATGAATATTCGATTGGAGCTGGTCCCATGGTTTGGAAAAATCCCGTTTCCGTCCTTTAAAGTTCCCATGTTATTCTTAGGAGTATTTTTAGTTCAGTAGCTACTAAATTGAACAAAAATCAGCTGATACCGATAGCTGTATAAATCAACCAATGTATTACACTTTCAACCTTAAGGTTCCTTAAATTTAAATTTGGCCTGCCAAGTGAGGGAAGCAAACGAGCTCGTTGTGGGGGAACGTGAGTGGAGCGAACGAGTTTGTCTTACAAGTTTACCAAGCAAATGTTCGGTCCCCTTGGTATTATCTAAAAATGCTCCAATGTGACTGACGAAAAGATAATCCATTGCCATCTTCCAGGTTGATTAGTGATCCAAATCAATTTTGTCAGACCAGTAAATGGATTCTATCCAACATGTCATCGGGATGAAACATGACAGATCAGTAATCCAATGTCAGTCGGCATGTCAGTAATGTTCCGTTGGCCCATGTAGATGTACCTGCGCTGCTCGCAGACCGAGGCTACCGAGATAAATCTGATGATGGCTACGGGGATGTTATCATCTGTCATCATCACAACTGGAGCCGCAGTCTTCTCCCGTTATGAGGGTTGGAGCTACTTCGACAGTTTCTACTACTGTTTTGTCACGCTAACCACGATTGGCTTTGGGGACTATGTGGCCCTTCAGGTGAGTTTCATGTTTTACAGGATAAAAAATACAACATATTTATGACTAAACAACTTAACATTTCCTGCCAATCTTTTGCTTATTTGGTCCTCTAACAGTTCCTGAAATATATATATTTATATACAGTGTGTTTGAAAAGTCCCGGAACGGTGAAATATATTTTTTACCATTATAGATGAAGTAATGAAACTTGGTATACCAATAATAGTCATAAATATATACTCTTTTAAGCTATTATAACTTTTTTATCCCTTAAGGGGGATGGCCCACGAGGAGTCAGTCAAAATTCTTAAATAGCAGCATAGGTCAAATTTGGTATCAAATAAAAGGTCTCACTTAGCAGAGTACAATGCCGCAAACCAGACTTCAAACGGATGACCAAGACCGAAATGGCAGGCATACAAAGTTTCCATTAAAATCATATGGGTAAAACTTAAAAATGCAATAACTTTCTTAATACTCAACCTTTTGACGTCGGGTTTGTGGCTTATTACTCCAAATGCAAAGACGTTTAAAAATATGTATGATGTGAGAAGGGCCAAAGCATATTTTTGTAAGACTTCCAGGAGGGACATCCCATAAAGGGAGTGTAAATTAAAACTTCTTTGGCCCATGTCACATCATACACCATTTTAAACGTCTTTGAATTTGGAGTAATAAGCCACAAACCCGACGTTAAAAGGTTGAGTATTAAGAAAGTTATTGCATTTTTAAGTTTTACCCATATGATTTTAATGGAAACTTCGCATGCCTGCCATTTCGGTCTCGGTCATCCGTTTGAAGTCTGGTTTGCGGCATTGTACTTTGCTAAGTGAGACCTTTAATTTGATACCAAATTTGACCTATGCTGCTATTTAAGAATTTTGACTGACTCCTCGTGGGCCATCCCCCTTAAGGGATAAAAAAGTTATAATAGCTTAAAAGAGTAGATATTTATGGCTATTATTGGTATAAAAAGTTTCATTCCTTCACCTATAATAGTAAAAAATATATTCCACCGTTCCGGGACTTTTCAATCACACTGTATATAAATATATATAACAATTTGAATTTAGTCTGACCAATACTCATATCATTGACTATGTACACTAACATGAATAGACCTCTCATCCAGAGGTGTCATGGCAATTTTTGCAATGGCGGAACGGTACATACCTGGCCCAGACTACCCCCCCCCCCACAACTACACTTACAGAATTGTTTATGTTATGATGTTAAATTGCCCAATTTAGTGTTTTTACTTTTTGACAATGTTTTTGGATTTTTTTTTATGCTGTCTGCTAACTTTTAACATGATTAAAAAGAAATTCAAAGCCAAACTCAAAAATAATTTTTCGGCAGTAGCCGCAGTAGGCTAGGCCCATTGTAGATGCCATCATTGAAGCGGTACGGTATCGCCAGTGTTAGAATCACTCATGATTACAATTAATTATTTATTTACAACAAAACTAATTGTGCTTCTCATTTGGTTACCTATTTAAATCCTATACTTATTTCATAAAACTTCCAGGGCATTTATCATTAAACAAAGACGCCATGTATTAATAGGATATAGTGAGTGTAGGCTTGCCTGACTAGACAAGGAGCAAGCGTAATAAACAGTCCAACAAGAATAGGCAAAGTACAACGAGAAATTAAAAGCCACAAAGTACGTTTATACAACATCCAAACTCTAAACCTGTGGATGAAAAATATATAATAAAACAAGGTATATATTTCTAAAACATTGCCCATATTTTTAAAGCCAAGGTGGGTGTTGTAAACAAATTGAAAAATTAAGAATGTTTCTAGTTATTCTGATCGATATAAATTCATATGAACAAACAGCTTTTGGACAGTCTTACCCTGCACAAAGTGATCGTGTATTATGTCCCTAATACATTCAGCTAATCTAGGTCACTTTAGAGGTTATGACATATCTTTTCTGCCAGCATTCCATACAGTTCTCGTCACTTCTCATCAAACAACTGTCCATACTGACGATAGCGTCTCTGGCGGCAGGCATTCATAGCACTGTAGTTTGATGTAGTTAAATTGCCTTGGTTGTTACCAAATAAGAGCTAATGTACTTGATCAGCCGCTATGAGCGCTGTTACCAAATAGAACACGATTGGTGTTGGGCCGCAAATTAAACTGTATTCTTATCCGTGGACTCGGCAGTCGGTGAACGCTATATCTATCGTTAGTTAACTTGTAACATTGTTGCTTTGAAAATATTTCTTTATTTATAATTAAATTAGTTGTAACAAATTTTATTAAATCTCCACTTCCGGCCAAAACCAGTGCCGGAACGGCGTTCCGGCGCGTTCCGGCACCATGACACCCCGCTCTCATCCAATGTATTTATTCCGAGGCAAAAATCTGGATGTTTCGTGTACGCGGCGCCAGAGTCGCTGCCATCAATGTTGTTATTATTCAGCTGGATTTACAGTGCTGCAAAAACATTTCATCACAACATGAACAAAAAACTCCATTACAAAATGTTGAATCCTTGATTGAGAAGAGTGGTAGCACTGATTTGCTTATCATATGACTCTTGGACTTCCATGTACGTCGCTGAAGATCACGCTATTGTATATTGGCTTCAAACATGCCTATGCTATGAGAAGTCTACTCATGTTAGTGTACATAGTCAATGCTCATATTACAGATATTTCTACTTTAAGGATTGTGTAACATATGACTTTAAATGAATTTGTTTTCCAGAATGATCAAGCCCTCATCAACAAGCCCGGGTATGTGGCATTGAGTTTGGTATTCATTCTGTTTGGCCTCGCCATAGTTGCAGCCAGCATCAACTTACTGGTGTTGCGTTTCATGACAATGTAAGAAAAACATTATCTACCATAATTATTATGGGTATGGTATTTTCCATTAGTATCTTCTATATTCACTGATTTTCTTTCACTCATAGGGTCACCAAATGAAAATTGATCACTCATCATAGGGGTGTGCGAGTACTGATTTTTTAAGTTGAGTTGAGTCGAGCAGAGTTTTTGAAAAAAACTCGCGAGTTTCAAGCTTTTTCCAAAGCATAGGTGTGAAAAAATATTTTTCATGAATACACTGAAGGTAATGAATGAATAAAATAATAAATTGTTCATAACATAGCAAGAATACTTTATATTTACTTTTGGTTTTTGAAATAATGGTTTGTTTGTACATGTGTATCAATGCCCAAGTATTGACATTGGACATTGTATCAATACAATGTCCATTGACCATGAGTGAATAATTCATATCAATGACAAAACAGTTATATAAGTGTTGATTAGCAAATCCCTGCATTATAATACATTTGTAATGTTAATATGCTGTAAAACTAATCAATACACAAAGTCAATATATTTTACAGAGAAAACGAATAGGAAACAAGTTTTATAGCAGGCCTGGTTTTAATTTACATACATCACTCACGTAAAGGTGGCAGTGATAACCATATGACCGGCATTTTTTTAACAATGCCATCTGAAGTTATTTTTTATCTCGTTCGGAATGGGTAGCCAATGTACACGATGAAACAAAACCTCTCTCATTTCTTAAAACGTAGATCTACTTACACACACGAGATGGAAAAGAATTTCAATCTGGTCGTGAATTACATTTATTCCCTATTTACAAAGCTGTCTACAAAAACTAAACTCAGACTGACGAGTTTTTTTTTCGATACTCGAGTACTCGCACACCTCTATTGATAACTCAAGTTTTGTTTCTGGCCCACTAGTTCTTCTGACCTTCAAAAGATCTCTTGTCTAATACATGGCATCATACAAATTTTAATATGGTATTGGTTTCTTATTCAGCTGCCAATCTAAACTGCATAAGATAAATATGAAATTGTTAAAAATATATATGGGATTAAATTTAAGTATTTATCTTTAATATTAAAAAAAGAACTCTTAAAAGTTCTTGGTTACAGAGTTTTGGTTTTGTTCTTCCTGGGAAGTAATTCTAGATGTGCAACCACGAGTGGATGGGGGGGCAATCAAAACACTGTCCTTGAAACTCATTCTTGCCCACCCTTCATAAAAAATATTACTGAAAGCAACAGACTCACGTCACTCACTTAATTTGTGCCATCTAGATGAAAATGAGCTAATCTAAATATTCCTTTGCACAGCTGGTATCTAAACATGATATGACTAGCCTTTAGTAGTATTAGGACAGGTGAGAAATATCTCATAAGAGCAATGGTACCATTTTGAAAACTACACTGATAACCATCATAAAAAACTGTGAAAAAATAAGAACTTTACTCTTTGTTACCTGCAAGTATTGCAGAAAACAATAAATCGTTCTCATCTTGGGTTTGATTGTTTTAGCCATTACTGCACTAAGGAATTTAAAAAGTTCACATGGTTACTGTTGCATTTATTACCTGGATTGGTAATAATTGATTAATTTATGATTGTCTAAGGTTTAATTATTAACTAATATTCCAAATGTAAAATACAGTAATATTATAGACTATGTACACTAAAGTGAGTAGATTTCTCATAGCATAGGCGTGTGTGAAACCTATTGACGATGGTGCGGTCTCGTGCGTCGTACATGGAAGTACACGTAACAAATGATAGATAAATCAGTATTACCACTCCTCTCAACCAACAATGAAACATTTTATAACTAACTGAAAGTTATGTTTATGTTTTGGTAAAGTGTTTTGGCAGCACTGTAAATTCAGCTGAATAATAACAACATCGATGGCAGCGACTCTGGCGCCGCGTACACCATACTTTCAAATTTTTGCCTCAAACTAAAAGCACTGGACGAGAGGTCTATTCACGTTAGTGTACATAGTCAATGGTAATATCGAATTGAAGCTGGCTTTCGATAATCTGACACATATCAAACAACAAGATCCTGTTGGATTATAGAAGATGATGGATTGGTGGAGGAATCATTATAAAAGTGTTAACCTCACAGGAAATGGTAATGCGAGGAAAAACTGTTTAAATGGTAACAAACAACAAACCACTTTAATACTTACATTTATTTGTTCAGAAAGATAATTCAAATCTTTAAAATGTATTACAAGAACATTTTGCAAGCATTGAAAAAATGCAGTGACTAAAAGTATCACCACTGAGGTAATTTGTCGGACTAACGAATATCTCACAATAGAGAGTCTACTGTAAAGGCAACATTGCTTCATCTACTTATTTAATCATCCGTATAATGGTAAAAATCTATAACTTAACCCTTGTTATAACACTTCAATCCGAAACCCAAAAAAAGTTGTGCAGCAGTAAAGAATCAGTCAAGCTTTTTTTCTCCACCAATCTTGATGTGAGCGTTTTCCGCAGGAACGCAGAGGACGTGCGCCGCGAGGACAGTGAGATGCAGTCGTCATCGCACCACGTCCTGACGCTCGACGGGGAGGTGCTGGGGCTCAACGGGAAGTTGCTTGCGGGCCAACAAAACGCTGGCATCGTGGATGACGACTTCGACAACGCCTCCGTGTGCTCCTGCAGCTGCCTCGGCCCATCCAAGCATCCCCCACACTTCGTCTCCTTCGACCCACCCCACCCCTCCATCATCAAACGGGCTTCCGTTTAAGACTGGAGAGTTTTTGGTACTTGTCAGTTATACGCACCTGTTTTATGTGGTTCAGCATGGTTGTGTTAGTATATGTCAATCTTGTTTCTTTTGTCTTCGTTATGGCTTACTTGACAACAATGCAGATAAATGGTGTATGTGATTATTTAATATACGCTTTAGACTATATTTTTGTATATTTTTACTTTTAAGATGTGTGAACAAAGATAACAAACCAATTTTGACTCATCCTGCAATATAACACAAGGAGTGTTTGTGGCAATATATTTCCCACAACCTCGAAATCTAGAGGGTATATTTTGCTTAAACTTAACTTTTGTTGCATTTAAGAGTTCCAAAAATAAGTTTAAAAAAGCCTCAACCATAGGAAAAATCAAATTTTGTCCAAAACTAAGTTTAAAAATGGTCATTTTTAACATTGGTCTTATTGGTTACCATTTTGGCAACAAAAAAACAATGAAAGTTAAACTATGAAGAGTTTTACCTAAAGAGAATTACCTGAAATTTGAGCAAATACAAGCACAAGACAGTATTTGAGGGTAATTATTTTATATCTACATGTATATTTTTTGCCATATAAACTTTAAATATTGGGTGATGCAAATAACTGACAAGTACCTTTTTTAACTTAATTTGACCATCCATAAGAACTTTTGCCATCTCAATCACTTATATGAAAAGCGTTAAAACTATTTTTTTAAACTCAGAAAGATAGCGATCCTTTATTTATAAATAAGGTAAAGCTCTCACTGATTCATCATTAATTTAATTTCCCACCTTCAACAACTTGGGGTGAAAGCACACGTATATAGCTAGTACAGATAGCATGGAATATCATGGCCTGTGATGACCGTTTACAGTTCAAACAATTGGAGTAGAGCGACGGAATTGAAGATTGTCGCAGACTGTTTTTAGTGCCATATGTTTACCAATTTGAATCCAGAAGTAGAGTGTATCAGAGGCCAAGATCTTCCGCGTTATCTATATGTTGTATAAGATTATTAACTGTAATATTTTTGCCAAACTAAAAGTAAAATCAAATTTAACAAATTCTACCTCAAGCATAAAAATTAAAAAGTGTATTAAATTAATTAAAGACTATTTCTATGTATGATATATATTGAATAAATTTTATTGTAAATGTTTAGGTTAACAGCTTTGTTCGGATATTATTGTGATTCAGTTTTGCCCAAATTACTTTGATTCCCCAAAATTTTTTGGGAAAAAAAACTAAAACTTGGAAGCAATGTAAATTGAATGTACCTATTAACATTTAAATTTGTTATGTCTTCCATTCATATGTATTATAACCAGGGTTTTTATTATTCACAGAAGATTTTCATAGCGGTTTTTAATTATTACAACTTCAGCATTATAACAGTATATTCACTACTTACTATGTACTTAATGAAATTTGATTCTCAGGTCAAAGTAGACTTTATCTAACCTGTTTGAGGATGTGATAACTAACAGGTTGTGTTTTATATCTTTTCTAACACCTCTGATCCGAACACAGCCATAGATAAAAAAATAATTCTAAGTATTTCCCTCTCTAAAATACTGTACTATAATTCAACTGCACTGCAAGTCCATTGCATAATCTAGCATACCATATTACTTCCTCAATGACTCTAACTATAATGAGATGTATAATTAAACACATTTTATAATAGCTTAATTTATACAAGTTTAAAATGTAAATTTTTCCTAATACAGTCGATTCTTTCTAACTCGAACCTTGATAGTTTGAAATCCTCGGTACTTAGAATTATTTACCACCCCCTTCAGAAAACCTGCCTACGTCAAATAAAAAACATTCATAACTCTAAAGAACTGGAAGGTAATATTTTAACTGTGTAAGGCGAAGATGTAACGATTGGACATATAACTTCGAGTTCAGTACATGGGTCAGGGAGTGAGTGGGCACCATTGTTAGTTAGTTGGCAATTGTCTTTATTGAGTTTTATTTGAGAACATAATTACAATGATGTTATTGGTGTGATGCAGGGTTATAATTTGGAATACATTTGAGTAAAGTTTGAACTTACAGGTAATGATTTGGGGTAAATTGTAGTAGGAACATTAAGAGGATGTTAAACCCCCGCGAAAACGGACGCAAAAACACTCCTGCGCGGTAGCATAACCTGGCGTTATAACTCAACGTACAATAATAAACTATACACCAAATTAAAGATAAAGATATTTCCCACTAACTTTGCTTTTCCATTTTCCGCTATTGTTAAAAATACAGCTTATACAAGCATTTGAATTTAACCAAATTTAACCATTTTGGAAGAAATGTAACTAAGTAACTACGTAAGTAATCGAAAAGTTAAAAAGCGAAGTTAGTGTTGAATTTTATTATCTTTAATATGGTACCTAATATACGGTTTTAAATCCAATAGCGTAGCCGTAATATGCTACCGCGCGAAAGCATGCATAAGCTGATAGTGGCGATCCTAGCGACACTTGCCGAAAACATCTCGCGGCGGATGAATACATACTTCATTCATCTGGGTCAGACGTGTTCCCCACCTCGTCCACCTGTTACCACTATCACTGTTATCGTTCCTTCGTGTTGTGTTGATACATTTAGCTATTATAAATAATATCCCTGTTTGAGTTTACCGAGCAAATGCTCGGCCCCCAGGTACTACACTCTACCTCATCCACTGATGCTCTTAGCTAAGAGTGCTTGAACATATTTAATGTTACTGCAAACAGAACAGCCGTTTTATAGTCTGTAATTCCGCAAAGTTTTCTGCACCGAAAAAACATCTGTTAATTATTCCTTGCGCTAACCTCAAATGGGGTTTTTTTTATCAAGCAAACATCGTAGGCCTACTAATCCAAAACCAACAGGGCAATTGTTAACAAAAAACGACTTGCAGACTAAATTTTTAATGCAAGATTGTTGATTTAATTCACTTACATATCAGCTGTTTTAAGGGATATTTAAATTGAGATGAAACTCAACTACTAAACGTGAACAGATACAGGCCCGTGCTGGGCTGGCCGAAAGGGCGGGGGACAGCAGCTACAACAAGGGCGCTAACTACAGGCTATTAGCGTAAAATAAGTTATTGGTTTAATGAATTAGGAATATGATAGGCCTACTGTAACCAAGGGGCAGTGAGTGACCTTTTATTTCATGCATTTCTATCGTAAAAAAATTTAATTTTTAAACCATAAAACTATAAAATACTCGTTTAAGAAGCCTAAATATCAACTGTCAAAGTTGAATTAATATATTATTAAGAAAACAAAGAGAAAGGCGTATTCGACATTTAAACTTCTAAGTAACTTCAGTGTGCACAAAAAAGTATCAAAATGGGCTAGTATATAAAAAATTAAACCCTTAAAACGAATTAAAATACTGTAACGAGGTGACCCGTGCGCAAATTGCGCATTTTATGATTCTGTATGAGTGACACTCACCTACAGTACGTGAATGTTGATTATGAAGTGACAGAGATCTATTTTTGTTTACTATCTGGCTTTTGAAATTCACCTGAAGGTAATCAGCTGTTACAATCTTTTATTACATATGATATGACTGGATAAACATTTGCAAAAATAGTGTTTTTCTACATATAGAGACTTAAAAATGAAAATTTAGCATCGTTCCGGGCTTATTTCAAACAATGAATAATGCTGTATAATCTGTTATTTATATAAAAAAAGCTAAAACCTCAATTTCCTTGGAAATTGAGAATAGTAATTTTTTAATAGCTTAAGTAGAAAAATACTTATTATATTTTTCAATTATTGAGGTTTTAAATTGTATGGAATTAAAAGCAGTGAAATACGAGTACCCCTTTTAGAACATATGTTTTTTCATAAAACTAGTCTTTAAAGGATAAAATTGCAAAAAAGTAAAAAATGTGAGAAAAAGTTGAGTTTTTTTCTATTTTAGACCATGATGTCACAAAACCTGGACCGAATGAAGGTAGAAATATTCATAATATGTGTTTTATAAGATAAACTACTTTCAACGTCATTGTCAAAGTGATTCATATATCTACATTGTGCACGATAAGCGAAACAGCCGTTGACTTGCGGTGGCCGGCGCGACCCCAGCGCCGGCCCGCAACCGGCACCGCTCTCGCTTTGGACGGCCGTTACAAGATTTTTGTGGCCGTAGATACCATATTATGTATATCAATGTACTCGTTATTAAATTCCCTATAACTTTTGTCCCAAGCACTTTTACGAATTCCTTCGTATTTTCATCTTAGCCCTAAAAAATCAAAATAATACTTTAAAATTTTAATAAAGTTTTAGTTTGAATGTAAATAACTGACTAATGAGTGACCTTAGCTAAAAATGTATAATGACACTTTCTGTAGACAATTTAATAAGGAATACAACCAAAAAAGATTTAGGACGCTAGTCCTTTTGGTAACGATTCTAAAAGGGTTTTTATAAACTCATGCAATAAGGGGACCAGGGGGTTTTAAGGGGGGACTGTGCGAAATGCCACCAGGGGATTTTTGGGGACTTTTGGGGTTATGACCCCTTAGGTGGGTACTATCGAATGGGACATGTTTCAGACTGTTACAAATTTGTTCCGACGTTGGCCCGTTTTTGACCTTCATTGACTGGGCTAATAACAGTGTGCATGTATTTTATTTATTTATAATTCAAATTAATTGCTAAGTGTAAAATACGATGAGGTGATTAAATCCTACTATAAATGCGAATATCCTGTTGTTTGTCAGACTTTCACGCGAAAACTATCGAATCGATCATCATGAAACTTTGTACACCATATTCTTGGAGGTAGCAGAAGTAACATATTATGATACTTTTCATATAAAAAGAATTATTTTGTATTAAAAATTAAAATTATATTTTTTAATCTGGAAATCCATTAGGGCCTATATATTTTTTAATGTTTGCTAAGAAACAAATTCAATAAAAATTTCCAATTTTAGCGAATTTTTAAGAGAGCGAAGCCGCGGGTAAAAGCTAGTTAAGTTATAAAAAGAGAGAAGGATTTCTGTAAATAGATACAGTACTGCAAACATTTTATATCTGAACAATGTAATGTAATTTTTATGTGTTGGTAATAAGAGTTCTTATTTTTCGTAGTACACAAATTTATTGAATGAGAATATGTATTAAGTTAAAGCTATAATTCATTGTGATTATTTTTTATATCATGTCAAATAATCTTTGAAATTGAAGACGAATTTTGTATTTTTTCATATGTTATAGGCCTATGGTTTAGTTATCGCTAAAATAGTTAATTTCCCCCCTTTCTATTCGTCTGGGAATTATGAGGGTAGTGAACATCTGTGTCGATATGATGATGTGTGTTGTGTTGGTGCTGTGACGGTAATCACAGCGGTAGCTCCGGACCGCTGCCGTGGGGCGGACGGACGTGACGCGACGACGAGCAAGATGTCCCGGCGCCGCGCCGGGCGAGATAAGGACAACGTAGTACTACGGCGCACTATTTTCGTGGTGCTGCGCCCGGCGCGGATTAGTCCACGTAGTTCTGCACACTGCCGCTAGTCTCGCAGACATGCGAGAAAATTTTCGCTTTAACATCCTCTTAAAGTTCAAAATGGCTTTGGTCTTAGCTAGATTGGGCTTAACCCCATCTTGACTTATGACGTGACCTAGGTACACATTCCCTTGCAAACATCCTGCTTAAAACGTTCAAAAACTTTAGTAAACCTACAACAAGCATGTCCCTCCAAAGTTTTACTATTTACTTTACTAGCAATAATAACCATCCAAAACCCCTCAATTTTTTTATTCGATGGCACAATTTTTCATTCAACCCCTTGAAAAACTATCCATTAATCTAGCAAAGTCAATGGACCTGACTAAGCCCAAAACTTATTCTATTAAATTGCCACTATCAATCAGGCAAAATAAGAGCAGTTTTAGGTTGATCTTCTTGGCCTACACTAATCTGGAAATAACCACTATACAAATCTAAGGAAGATAATATTTTATAACCCCCTACAAACTAGTTTGTGTTGTATCTAGACTAAATTTAGGCTTTATAAGCATCCCTATGTAATAGAAAAAATGTCAACCCAGATAGAAAATCAACAATCTACAGGTGGTTGCATGAGACGTGAGACAGTGTACCAGATGCGCGGGAGCAAAAGAGGCAATTGGGCATGCGCGCCCACTCGCCGCTAGAGTGCAGCACCGTCAGTCAGCTGTTAGCTCTTGTCAGTTGCCGTTCGCTAAAAACATCCTAAAAACATTGACTCAATAATAGTCAGTGAAACACTGAATTTGAATCAACTGAATATCAATAACTGTTTATCGTTATTCTTAATTATGGTTCGGCTGTATTGTATTATTACTTTGTGGTTTTTCTAACATGTTTAATGGTTATATGTTACGGAAATCAAAGCTAGGACAATTTGGCGAATGTGCGCAGCCAGGCTAGTACATAGTTGGCTGCCCCTCCCACTCCTACTCCATACCCCTCCCAGCCCTCTTGTTCCCCTCCCTCATGCGCGGACTGTCTCATGTCTCGTGCAACGGCCTGTACTGTTGTACAAGTCCTGTTGTGATCAAATATTGTGTACCATAAATCAGAATGCTAGGGACTGATTTCTCATCAGTAGGTTTGACGGCTGGGCTAAATAGTTCCCCCTTGGACCAGTAAAGTTTAACGGCCTATCCTGTTTGCTACTCCTGTTGCCTACATTATTGACCTGTTATTCTCCCACAAAACACCGAAAACTTTGTATTCGCTAACCTCTCAGTTGAACTTGGTCTTCATGACCCCGTGGAATACCCTGAACTGCTAGCATACCCTCAGCCAGGTGAGTAGCTGGAGTCAAATCTCATACGCCTATTTCAATGCTCATTATCCCCACGACCCTTACAAGACTGATCGTGGCCACAAAAACTAGGGCTAAGGTTGCATCCCTCATCGCTCCTTCTGTTCCCATAATTTTTGCGATCATTTCACCCAACCAAGTAATTCTTAACATTTTGCGTATCCGAGAAATTTCTAACGCAGCTACACCTTGCTGATAGGCCCGACAAAGCTACCAAAACTCACCCCTTCCACGATTGTAGCTTAGACATTCCGCCCGTTCATGCTTGTTTTTATTACAATTCCAGCAATTTGCAGTTAAGACCAGTTGATCACGATCAACGTCTTTGCTTTTTTTTTGGCCTTGACCAACGTGGCTATTTTTCAACAACTATTTTTCTCACTTTAAGAAACCGAAACCTCGATTTTTCACTTGGTTTTCTCCTTAACCCGCTTAGAAAATCCACTAACACCTTTTGCATGGCCTCTTCCTCTACAATTTTCTGTTTAAATTTGTTTTTGTTTGCCTGACTGTTAGCCCCTTCAAGTGACATACCTGCTAGACAAACTCTTTGACATCCTGAAGTTTTCGTCACGGCATTTTGTAAGTTCATGTAATGGAAGTGATCAGTCCGTTTCCGGTAAGCCTATCAAACAACACATTTTTTTATTTCATCATAGTCAAGCAATGAAATGTTATCAATCTCAGAAATATCAAATTTTGACATTAGCAACATTTCAGCTGCACCCTTAAGTTTTAAACACCAAAGAGTTATTTAGTCCAATTATTTTATCCCAACCACCTAACAAAGCTGCCTGTTCCAGCTGTGAAAAAATTGTTTCATCCCCTTAGGTCCAATTCCAGCCCCTCTAACCGTTTCTATCATACTTGCCGGTGCCAAGTCCATCGTTTGTAATATTTCTAACTGCTCCTCACAAGCTGACAATGCAGCAAAATCCCACCACCAGGCATTTTGTAATACTATTATAAACAGGAAAGGAATTATCCCAATATATGTGTATACAACCTGGTTTCAAATTCAGTTTTCAAACTAGGACCCTGAGATTCAACCGAATTGGGTGGTTCACCAAATTTACCAGAGTCAAACTGCCCACACAAGAAAATTCTTTATTATTTTAAATACTTTTCATCCCCAGTATGACTGAGCAAACAAAACGTTACAATATAAAATTAGTAACCATAGCTCGCCACAAATGTAATCAGCGGTTGATAGGGGTAAGCTAGTACTCGCACAAAAGAACGATGAACTTTTTCCTTGCATCCAAATTCAAAATACTGTACTTTTATCTTACTAGAAAGAGTAGTAACCATCTACACCAAGCTTTTTTGAAAATCTAGTTTTTCTTCAAACACATTAAAGTAAAACAATTACCAACTAACACCATACACACGGAACTCTATAACCTCATCAGTATTGCCATAAAGGTTTATAATACACATTTTCTTTAGATCTACTACAAAACATTTATAAAATCTAAAATTCACTTGGACTGGCGACTGTTTACATTAATCGCAACCCAATTGGGTGATCTTCCGATGTTTGAAATCAACGGTGACATATACAAATATTTGTGGTTCCTTTTCTTAAATCTAATTTACGAATTGTTGTCCAAACCGCTTGCGTTTATCAATAACTTGTTATCGCGTTTATCACGGCTCCATGTAAACACAATTTTTTGATCTCTTTACTTATTTTAAAGCCACCGCATTAATGGATTCTGGGACATACAAGTCCAAACCCTGGCGCACAGATAGCAACGAGTCAGCGTCACATCTGGAACAGTGTTTGTCTGCTTTTACAATACCGTGTTGTTCATTACTCTGCTAGTCAAATTTAACAAAAATTATCTCTCCTAAGTTGAACTATACGTAACACAAAGAAAAATCATATTCCTGTAAATTTAGAGTTGGCGAGAATCGACTTTATTCCAAATATTACAATAAACCCATATTAATTTCACATACATTACACTCTATAATGTGTTTCTCTCATTTGGTCCAGTAAATGTAAATACTAATTCTAATCTATAATCATATTTATATGGATTCCATTTGATAACAAGACTGATAATATTATGATAAATTTTGTAGCAAATAATACTCACTTGCACTTTGTGAATAATCCAAGAGTTTGTTAATTAAAATGTAAAATAAAAAAATTTTTATATATATGTGTGTTTTATTACTTGCATTCTGTCTCCTGTAGACTATTATTTTCAGATTCTCCTACAATCAACTGTTTAGGAAACATAACCAAAGTATTGTCGGGAGATGACTTGTTGGCTACTGAGGGGGTTGGGGGGCGAGGGGAAATTTACATCCGAAACCTACCGGCCATTTGGTCAACTAAGGAATAAAAACAAACTTAGATTGTACTATTTTACATGAAAATTTTTTGCTAAAAAAAAGTAAACAATTATCTTTGTTGGCAAACCAGCTAGCCTAATTCAATGTATAAAAAGACAGCTGACTGCAAAATAAAAGAAAACATCGTAGGGATGCTGTATGTTTTTTGTTTTGTTGATAGCTTAACATTTGGTGGAATAAAAAAAACAAAAACAAAAAGCAAATTGTTTTGGCCAATGGCATGCTTCAGCTTCCCCTCCCGCAACCCCCTCTCTAGCCAACAAGTCATCTCCGGACAATAAGAAGTGCTGTAAAACTGATTTCAGTATGTAATAGAGGAAGGATTTTTTGGCTAAGAAGTTAAGAGGTTATGGCAATAGTTATGCAAGTTGTATTTTCTTTTCTTTTTTTTTTTTGCTACAACTAGGGAAAACTGTTATTATTTATAAAAAAGATAACATAAATTTGTAATAACAGTTATAATTTTAGCGAGTTTCCCATAGGGAATAAGCTATTACCTTAGGTCTCATGGTAAGACCTAAGCCCGGGACCATGTTACTTTGTCGTTTTTAGGTGCCCAGAGACCAAATATAATAGTTATTAAAATTTGTATATATGTTAAAAATATTATGTATGTGTCCCTAGACACAATAACTCTTGTAAAAACGGTCTGATCGAGACTAAATTTGGTAAATATGTGTAATCCTACCTTTATTTGGATGAGTTTGTGAACCAGATATATCGACCTACCGGAAGGGGTAGTTTTGGGTGGCTTTGTACCCCAAAAATGGGGTTCTTGAAACTTAGTATGGCTTCATATGGACCAAAAAAATGTATGCTTAAAATCTACTTTTAGTGTTCCCCATGGCAGCATACCTGCATACTCTTACCCTATATTTATCATACGGAGAATAGACATTTATTTCCCTATTTATGAGCACGTATATGAAATTTTGGTTATAGGTTCATCTGGTCAAAATTAATATTACTATAGTCCGTTTTTTTAAACCTGATCCTCCTAGGGAGAGATGGTGGTGGGGGTTTGTTTATCCTTGCTCATATCCCATTGGCTGGAGCCCTTTGGTTTTTTTGTTATTTTTGTTTTATTTCACTGTTGCATACCAGCTGGTAATTTTACATCACAACATATTGTGTATCATTTTTACAATATTATTGGTAGCAGTTGTTTTTAATCAGTTTACTTTAGAACTGTTACTTTTTAACAAAGCATAGGTTTGGTTTAAAATATAACAGCTGAATTGGAGTTACCGAAATACAATGAGTTATGAGTTATTTAAAACAAAACTTTATTTAAGGAAATCTGATACTCGAACATGATTGTCACGAGTTTAAATTTTTTGTTTACGGTTTAAATCCCTCCCCACCCCAATATTCTTGAGAAGGATCAGGTTAAAAAAACGGACTATAATTTGGAAATTCGCTGAGTACACAGGTCTGCTGTAACGGGGGTATTTGGATTAATTGTCAGTAATGTGTAGAGAGTACACACTCTTTCTTTAATAAAAAATCCACAAAGAGTATTAGTTTTAAATCCATGTGTACCTCTAAATACACCTACTCTTTAGTATAGTAACAGAATATAACTGAGAATTAGGATTTCTTAATCCCACCTGTATCAACAAGGAGAATATAAGATGGAAGAGCCGAAATAAAATAAAAAACAATTTATTGGATCTCCCTACAACAAGAGTTACTGTTTTCTTGACTCAACCAACAACTTCGCAACTTGAGATATAACACTAGGATGGCAGAACGCATTGATAATGTCCTCTGTTGCTAAAGGTTTCAGCTTAGAATTATCACAAACGTCATTTTCAGGCCCCGAACCACACCCGCACTTGTCCAACATGATTTTCCGCAGTTCAGTAGCGGATACTCGAGGCACCGCGGACACATTGTCGATTTCGTCGAGGGAGCCCTCGGAGTCAGTCTCTTCTCTTGCTTTTGTTACCACCTGCTCTAGGCACCATGATATTTGACGTAGGTCAATCGTTTCATCTGGCAAGTCCATCTGTGAGAATGTGGGAAAAATTTATTTAGAGTCATTGAGTTAATGAACGATGGTGAGTTTACTACAGTTAGAACTTGCAACCATATCACGGATTCTTGGCATATTTATTATTTTTAAGGTCCCTTCCTGCCTTGAGTTCAGATTTTATACCCCAAGTCTTGAAATGTGATATTTATACAGTAGAGTACACACTAATTGGAACCAGGGGTGTTTCGGATAGTTAAATACAAAAATTTTCTACCATTTATAACCAATAAACAGTTCATCGACTGTTTGTCAACAAAAAATGCTTCATAATAATCTATAGGCTTCAATACAAAAGAGATAAAAATAAATACACATTTCTTTGTAGACTCTCGCGCTATGTTTGTCATTTTCTAATAGGTTTTTGTAATACTGAACACTGAATTAGTAAGCCGTTCAGAGGTTCGGATAATTGACATTCGGAAAATCGACTCTACTGTAAATGGTCTTCTCTATTAAAACTTCACTAAATGGTTTTAAAACCTGATAATTATAGGTAAGTTGTTTTAACTACCCATTATCCCAACCCTCTACTATTCAAATTAGTTATCTGTAATAAATAGATCAAGTTAATATCTTTTTCACCTACTATTATTTTTAGGGATAATTTGAACTTATTCAGATATATTTCGCAAGTGTGAAAAAGATTCCACAAGACATACATTATTCATAAATTCACAAAAGAGGGAGTAAACAATTGTTAATGGTAGGTACAAAACAGTTAGATGGTTAAATATATAGATTAGCAATTTGTAATAAGTATTAATTAGTAAGTAATAATTAATTGTAGTAATCAGTAATTTTTGGATTAGTAGTTACCTCATTTGGATTTAACAGTGAAGTGGCTGCATTAGAAGAATCAACATCAAGGCCTTTGATTATTGACGCTATGGAAAATCTCACAAGGGCTTCTTCCAAACGGCTTGCGTTGTCAGACTCCTGTTGAACATAAAATACATAATAAAAGAGGTATTTTTGAATTGAAGGGCTGGGCAGCTAGCTTAAATTGTTTCTTTGCAGGTACGACTTAATACCGTGACACACTAAGAAGCTTGGGGCTTCTTTTGCCGTCTATATTAAAATAAATTGCTCAATTTTGAGCAACAAGTACGCTACTAAATGTTTAAACTAGGCCAATCTTAGTTTTATATTAAGTCTTGTTAAGTGAAAACTGACAATGCACCACAATTTTGGATATTGCTAAATTAAATCGAATCAAATTGAAATTTTCCATTTTTTTTAATTCATTGCACACTGCGATAAATATGTTCCAGAAACCCTCGCTATTTGTTAATATCATTGAAAGTAGCCTCGGTGATAACGTCATGAAATAGTTCACTCATTCAGAATCATTATTCTCTTAGATTATTTGCAAAGGTTGAGTCATTCGGGTGCAAGTAGTGGATGGTCCACTTACCCTGGGTATCCACATGTTGATACTGATTGCCGTGGAGAGGTTTTCCACGTAATGCCACCAGTGCTTCGGCACCACCAACACATCTCCTGGCACCAGCTCAATCACTCTCGCCTCCCCTATATCTGAAATTAAAAACCGGAATGATTATAAGGCTATTAAAAAAATAAAAGTTCCAATACAATTAGTTGAAACATTGGAGGTCTAGTATTGAATGCACTTTGGAACCAAGACAGCGATGTTAGTATTTTTTATAAGTACTATCATAGAAAAACTAACTAGGTACAGATGTCTAACACAATGCTAATTTCTGTAACGTGAAATTTTGTAGTTGAGCCGGCCAGATCATAGGAGGCGCTGCGAGCAAAACCGGCCAAGCTACGTTAACGATCCAAGGACTCAGCCGGCTGGCTGGCCGGCCATCAGCCGTCGGATCGTTAACGTAGCTTGGCCGGCTTTGCCCGCAGCGCCTCCTAGGATCTGGCCGGCTCAACTACAAAATTTCGCATTACAGAAATTAGCATTGCGTAAGACTTCTGCACCTGGTTAGTTTTTTTCTATGGTACTATTAACCTGTGCTGTTGTTAGGGCTCACTCCTTTACTTTGTCGAAAATACATTCCACGCGAAGGTCTGAAGCAGTGGCAGCTGATTTATGGGGAGGGGGGGAAATTACCTATTAGTGATGGTCAAAAGGGGGAGGGAGGGGGGTGTAAGTTTAGTTAAGGCAAAAGGATAGCCTACTTTAAAACGATTTGCTAAGTCTAAGAATATTTTAGATACTTCATAAAAATTGGACTGCAATAAAATAAAAGACCAATTTTTAGGAATGTAGGCCTAAAATCCAAATACAGTCAACTCCCGATTATCCGGGGGCGGGTAAACCGGGATGCGGATTAACCGGGGTCACAAAACGTCAATTTCAACTTCATTTATTTTCTCAGTTTTGACAACAATACCATCATTTATCAATCTTATTATGTTTAAATTACTTAAGAAGAAATATCTATACTAATTATTATTTGAATTATCAATGGAAAAAGCAATGAAACACAGAAAATAATCTGTAAATTATTCGGTGGCGTAATTGTGATCATAGTCATGTGGTCAGGGACAAGTCAGAGCGATGGCGGCGTGTTGGTATGGGGATGGGAAGCCGCAATGGCGGGTATGACCTTGACTGCTAGCTAATAAACAACTGGTCGCCCGCCGGGATGAGCTAAAAATAGAAACCAAGAAAGGTCCTATTTAGTTTCCAGTTTTGTCTGTAATTATCGCTCTGATTCGTCTGCTGTTCAGTGACCCCTATTAATTTTAACTTATATCATTCTAAACAACACATTTCAAAATAAATTTGTTTTGCATTTCAAGAAATTTTTGTTAAAGTACCGTAACATTAAAATTTTAATTGACAAAGTTATAAATTTACTAACCTAATTCAATAATTAGCATACATTTGGGACAATTGGTTGTTATAAGATTTTTAACAATTAGACAAAAAGATGAACCATCACTCGTTTTTGTACGCGTGCTCTTATCTTGAATAAATTATCCCAAGCGACCCTCCCCCCTCACCCCACCCACCCATCCCCGCTGCCGATGCCAAACAATAGAACACCTGGCCTCGGTTTTTTGTCCATGTTGGACCCTTTTATTGTGTTCCTTGTTTACTCAATTATAGATCTGTTTATTCATTCCAATAAGGTTTGGTCAATAACAAATAATAAAAACTGGAAACTCGCGGACCCTTACTTAAAACTTATTTGTTTATTTCGTGTTTTACTTAATTTATCGGACTCTTTGTTTTAACCGTGGTTTTGGGTTATCCGGGACCCTTCAACCAGTCATTACCCCGGATAATCGGGAGTCGACTGTATTTTAATATGCTATTAATCACTACTTTTATTTAAATGGAAATTAAAAAAAAATCCAGTAGACCTATAAAATTTACTGGTGGTGAGGTTTGAGCTATTATGTAATCTCATAGTAACTGCCAGCTGGCATAGCTGAGAGATCACATGCGTGATAGTTCAGCTGCCAAAGTTGTTGTTCGTTTAGCACTACCCGGGGAGTACGTGCAGCTTTAGTGGAATGCTGCGGACGCAAACAACATCACCCCAGAATTTAGGCCTGGTCACAACTGTTGTGACCAGATTCTAGCTCTGACTTCTTTCATTGAGGATGGGTTTGAGCGAAGACTGAAAACCTCTGTAGCTTTTTTAAATCAATGGCACTGCCTGCAGAAAAAGCCTCCTAGTTGGCCTAAATACTTTGAAGCCTGGAAGCTAAATCCAAATCCAACAAAAACTACATAATACATAATTACATAATAGATTACATAACAACGCTAATCACCCTAACTCTGGACTATCTATTTACTTTGTTCGTGAGATACGGACCTAACCAAGCTAATCCAACTCAAGTCTTGACGCTCTCTATTCCCTTTGTTCGTGAGATATGGACCTAACAACGCTAACCAACCTAACTCTGGACTATATATTTACTTTGTTCGTGCGATACGGACCTAACCGAACTAACCCAACCTAACTCTGGAAACTCTCAAGCTACTCCCTTTGTTCGTGAGATACGGACCTAACAAAATTAACCCCCGAATAACCTTCATTAATCCGACCACTTACACACTCTCTCTCTCTTTTACTGATACGTAATAGTCTACTCTTAAAAACTCTGACTCGGATCATGGAATACGGACACTAACAACCAAACTATTAACCCTCTAAACATTTCTTCTCTATCAATTTCTACTACATCTATACAAACCCCACGATTCCTACTTTTACCTTCCCTAAAGTAAACTATGACGACTGCTTGGAGCCAATCTTAAGTGACAAGGCCTACTGTGTCTGAGTTTACACTTTCCTTGCAAATTAAATTTGGTTATAAAATCCAATCTTTTCCCAATTTGCAAAACCTCCTTTCAAAATTCACAACAATTTTCAAACTTTGAGCCCGGGAACGATAACCAGCTAGAGTTTTCATCCGGGAAACCATCTTAAGGCGTAATACTTCCCTAAGTTTCACACCTAGGGAAAAATACGTCACAGTGTACCAGACGCAGTTCCCCAGGTTATGCTACCATAATTAAGATGTGGTGCGAAAAGGGCATAAGCTGTAAGGGTGATATTTTAATTGGTGATTTGTCTCAGTCTTTGAAGTGCGACGTGTGTTGTTGAGAGTTTTTTTTAAACACTTCAAGGAAGGGAACCCCATTGTGGTCTACCAATGGAGTTATGCAAGGGTCTGTGTTTGGACCTGTGCTGTTTTTGGTGGCCATTAACGACCTTGAGCTGGAAGGTAATGAGCAAGAGAGATGTCAGAACTCCTGTTCGCGGAAGCGAAAGATTGGTTTGAGGTAAACAAGCTCAAGCTAAACAAAGAAAAGACACCGAAACTCCGATGTTCATTAAGTACATTGTTAACTCGGGAATATGCAAACGTTAAAGTGCTTCGCTTTGTAATTGATCCTAGACAAACCTAAGATGATCATATCAAGAATGTGTGCAAGAAATTAGCCAAAGTAATCTTCTTATTGAGGAAATTTGACAAAGATAGTTGACAGATCTTACCTGCTTGCTGTATATATTACGCTTTATTCTACAGCCATGTTACTTATGGCCTACAACTTTTGGGCCATGCATCGAGCTGTTCAAGAATTCTCAAGCTCCAGAAGAAGGCTGTGTGTATATTGATATATATTGATGGGAAGTGGAAGACAGGACCACTGTAAACCACTCTTTGAAAAGACTGGCATTTTAACTGTGCACAGCTGCTACATCTTTATCTGTGTTAGTTTTGTTCAGTCTGAAGAACAAACCCTTTTAATCGCTGCAAGAGTTCTTCGAAGATGAATGTGCGGGCTTGGGCCCAAACAGCCAATAGGATCCCACCCTACTGCCAAAATTTAGTACCATCTATGGAAGTCACTGTGTTATCTTCCAAATGTACATATTTGTAAATAATTTGACGCTGCTAATCCAGACAAGTCTGGTCACAAGCAAAGGAGGAGGTAATAAGGTAATAATAATGTTACAAATTCAAGTGCTCATAGATAGTGATTCTAACGAATTTAGTGGAGTCTGAGGAGGCTATGAATTTGTATTTACCATTAGGAATGTTGCGTCCGCAGGTGAAATGGATATTGCTATAAATGCTGGACTCTTCATAAGGCACTCTTGTCGGCTTCAGCACTGATGTACTATGGGGAGGAAACAACACCCAAAGTTTCCTGAAACAAAGTTAAAATTATGCTTGAACAAAGTCTTGGAAGAACAATGCATT
Organism: Neoaliturus tenellus; assembly: GCA_030545055.2. Classification (NCBI taxonomy): domain Eukaryota; kingdom Metazoa; phylum Arthropoda; class Insecta; order Hemiptera; family Cicadellidae; genus Neoaliturus; species Neoaliturus tenellus. The sequence goes on along the minus strand of CM061531.1, from coordinate 15,324,687 downwards.
TCACAAAAATGGAAAAAATGCTAATGGGTGGTAAGCCTACAATTAATTTTAGTACTGGGTTAGGCAAAAGTCTTGACACCCCCAGTTAACTTTTTAACACGTTGCAGTAGGAAAACCAAACTCGGCACATGTTTACAACATAAAAAACGGCACTTTTTCATCAACTACACAACTTTGCCACCAACAAAAAGTGACAATACTAAACTTATTCGGTAACTTATTTGGTAACTTATTTGGTGGTGGTGTGGTAGTTGATGAAAAAGGGCAGTTTTTTATGTTGTAAACATGTGCCGAGTTTTGTTTTAATACTGCAACGAGTTAAAAATTTAACTGGGGGTGTCCAGACTATTGCCTAACCCTGTATATTAAACCCCATTTAATTATTTTGAGAGAAGTATTTTACAAAAACAGGGTGCCTACTATCAAGTAGATACATACTCAGTGACTTTTCGGTGACTTTTGGGGGTGAAAAATGTTAAAATTCAGTGACTTTTTCGTGGTTTATTTAGAAAATTTTGGGGTGAAATTGTTAAAGTCGCAAAACTTTTGCTCACAATCGCATTTTCTCACTTTATACAAACAAACAAACAAAAAAAAAAAAAAAAAAAAAACTGAGTTTTCTTGCATTATAAGGAAAAATTAGTGACTTTTTGATGACTTCCATGACCACTATCTAAAATACGTGACTTTCGGTAACTTTTGGTGACTTCAGTGAACAGTAGACACCCTGAAAAACAGCTTAATTTGAGTCACAAACTTCTACATGTAATTACATATCATCCAATTAATAAGGATGCTGGTTTTATCAATTTTGAATCATGCTTTATAGGGAATGGAGGATATCTTAATTTTTCGTATAATTCTTATTTGTATAAACTACTAAGATATGCACTATTCGGGAAAAATATCAAAACCCTGTTTGATGATACAGGACAAACAAGTGTCATCCGTAACTTTAAGGATACCATGCAGAAAATTTTGATAAACCCTCTAGATTCTAATTTAAAAGTTAATTTGAGATATGACAGGATGATTACTGTCCAAATTGTGTAGGAGTTTCTCTTACAGTATACTTTTCAATGCAGTACCAGGCATACGGCAGGTCGGAAATGTGGAAAATTTAGATAAAATTGAACTGGCTAAGAGTCAGCATTTGTATCATTATATGGAGCGGAGCGGTCATAAATATGATCATGACAATATCTACTTACCATATCCTAATGTATCTGATATAAAAATATTATAATAGGCTACGCCTAATATGTAATAATTTTGTTCACTAAATCTCCAACTTCACTTAAGTTTTTCTTTTTGTAACTTCAATGCAAAAAATATTCACCCACTATAAACACAAACATTCTTTGAAGTTTTCTACTTAGGCCTACTTCATTTGACAAATCAAAGCTCAACTTAGAGCAGGTACAGTGAACTGAAAGCAGTTCTTGAGAGGGCAATTATTAACCCATTTATGCCCAAATTGTTTCTTGTGAATTGGGTGCAGTGGCTTAGTGCTGTGCTCTTGTATCGAACTCGCATACTAAAGGCCTATGGTGTTTCCCGCTAGGGGCGCGCACCATTCAAAACCCAAATTCTCATATCTAGGTTGCCGCTTGTGATAGCTCAGATGGCTAAGGCGTACGCATCATTGGCCAGGATGTCTGCGTCGGCGCGGGTTTGAATCCGCTCACGACCAAACCCTGACCTGGTGGTGCAACTCTTAAAGGGTTAGCCGATCTGTGGCAAAGTTGGTGGGAGGGCCCACGTTAAATAAACGGTGGCAGGCTTGCGTGGAAGTTGACGGGATCGGTTGATTCTTTGAGAATTGCACCTTGGTCAACACAGATTTTGCTACTTTTTACTTCTGTTTACTGTGTGTGTGCCACTATGGCCTTGAAATATGAAAGATAATTATATTTTCACTCCAAAATGCCAATTTTAACCATGAAAAACCTAAAATTCCATGGACTTTCATAAATTAAAATACAGCGTAGACAAATGTCGACAGTGGGCACAAATGGGTTAATTCAGGTTATAATCTGAACCTCTTGTGTAAGGTGAAAAATGTAGGAATAGAAGAATTGCCTTACTCAACCAAAACTACTCCTCTTATGTGTAGGCCTAAATTAGAGAAACATTTAAGACACAAAAAATTCTAGGATTCTTTTTTGTAATAGGTCTAGCAAAAATATATATTTTGGACCATTGGTCCTGCTTCAGCATGATAAACATTCTACATCGAGAGTCTACTCGTTCGGTGTACAATGCACTTACCTACCTTCCGTAAACTTGAGCTACAATATTACAGCCGTACGAGTCCATATGACAAGGTGTGTACGCTCCTTTAGTCCCAATCCAAATAGTGGAGTCCTTCCCGTTTTTGTCCGGCATACCAAAATCAGCCCATGATATCCTCTAAACATAAAAAATTCATCATAAATTTAATAGGAATTATGCTCTAAGAATTCATTCAAATTAACATTAAAATATGGAAGTTTATCTTGAAATGAGTAAGAAGTGTTTTAAATGATTCCTTTGGCTCTATAACAATAAAAAAAGTTTAGACTTATCTTATTGCAACTATGACCCTAACATTAAAAATGGAATTTGAGCAACTTTGTAGTAATGTACAGAAATAGTTGTGTTACCTAAAGGAAGTATTTCTTTTGATTTTAGATTTGTTTTAACCTTGTCTACTTGCTTCTTTTACAGGGTTTCTTGGAACACCCCTAAATCTAAGATTATAGTTCATCCTGGGCTAATTTAATGACTTTAAAATCATCAATGAGGTTATCTGATGGAGTAGACCAATTGATTGGTCCAATCATCAAAGCCTATTTTTTGTATAAATTATTACTATTTTTGTATAATTCAGCTAGTGTTTGATTAAGCTAAGTTCTACTTACTTCTAATAAATCAGGTTTGTTTTTGAAGTATTGGCTCATGTGTTTATAATCAAAATACATCCACATGTCACTTGATTCTTCATTGTTTTCATCCATTAGATTTTCCAGAGATGAGGAAACAGTTTCACATTGGTTTTCCCATTGAGAAACCTGCAATTTATGAGTTGAGACAAAACAGACTAAAAAGTTATAATAACATGATTTTTTTAAACTTAAGCCTACCTGCAGTGACATTTCTTATCTCTAGGTTAAAAAAGAGGATTAGAAATTAAAAACAAACGTCTACAACACTCAAAAATATATTTACACTTTTTTATATATCTATCTATACATATAATACATGATGCCGTTTTTTGAAAACACTACTCCTCCCTTATTTCTGTACCAATTTTAACGTTTAAGGTGTCAAAAGATTTGTCTTAGTTCGTAGTTTTGCAATAAGGTTTTAGATTTTTGATATTTTTATTCTGAAGGGCACGGGAAGCCCTTAAAGTTTGATTTTTGCCATAAGATTAACAAGGGGAATAATTTGTATTGAATTTCAAAATAAAACAGACAATAGACAATATACTTTATTTAGCTGTTGACAGTTAACAGACAAACACATGTTAAAAGCTAAATAGAACTTTGACTTTTTTATGCAAAGGGGTAAGGTTTTATTTCCAGGTACACGGGTAAATGCAGCGCATTACGCTGCACTGGTACCCCTAGTATATATGTATATATATATATATATATATATATATATATATATATATATATATATATATATATAATAAAAAAGTGTTTAAAAAAGACGATTACAAAAAAAGTATAACAATCTTATCAATATTACAGTAGCCTCAATTATCTGAATCTGTCCTCCTCCAATTCCAAAATCCCCCCAATAATTGAAAGGGAACAGAATGGACTACTAGATTATTAGCCATAACCTGTAGCTGGACTAATGCCAATAATCAATTTCGATAATCCAAAAACAGACTAAAGTAACAAAACAAATAGGAAAAGGTAATTGCTAAATGAAAAAAAAAAAACTTACCTTAGTACACTGTTTTGTCCCAATACGAAAATCTAATTTTGTACTTCCGAGGCATTCGATCCAGTCATTAAACGACCATTTTAAAACATCCCATGATAAAATGTTTTTTAATAATAATGGTTCTTCAGCATTATATATGCAGTGTTTAAGACTTGATGGAGTACGTTCACATTTCCTTTTCTTAGCTCTACTTTCCTCTGCCATATTTACATCAATTAAAAACTTCTGAAAAAGAAAAATGTTCGATAAATAACAATGCCAAAACTTATAAATTATACTTTTATTAGGCTCAGTAGAACAAAGTTTTAAACAATTTGGGTTCTGAAATCTTATCCCATCTTCAGGAGAGAAAAGTGTACATACAAAAAATTTTTTATGAAGGACCAAAATTCAGTAAAGGGTCAGAACAAATTTACCCGTCTCATGCATTATTTTTATTGGTTTCACCTAGACCAATGGTTTTATAGTCAATCACCAGAGTTGGTTCAGTAGTGAACATTGGTAATAATGGGCTCGTTCAGATCATTCACCAAAAACTGGTTTGTTTTTGTTTTGGCATATCACGTAACTAATTCCAGACACGTTGTTTGAGGGGTTAGTTGTCACATGAAAAGCAAAAACATAAACAAACCAGTTTGTGGTGAATGGTCGTGAACGAGCCCAATGATTAAGCAAAAAATGGAAGCACGCCATATGGGTGAACGGTGTGTGTATGGTAGCTGGTTAGCCTCAAGCTAACATCCAACCAATAAGATGAGAGTAGCTAACCCCCAACTTGAGAGTACTGCCTGTATGTTTCCTGGCAGCCGGTGCTAGCACTTTTGCTGTCCAAGGTCACATTTGCCGCTCCTGCCCCCTCCCCCTTTCCACCATTATAACCTATCCATACCCTCGTTAAAACATCAATACAAAAAATTTCATTCCATGGCAGATCATTCTGCGTGAGAAAATATTACTTCTCTCACTTATATATTCTTTGTATATATACTTGTTCTTATATATTCTTTGTGAATAATCAATTTTGTAGATTTTAAAAGGGTTGTACGTGTACGGGTGGTCTGGGACATCCAGTATTTTTTTAGCAAATTTCCCGTATTTAAAATTAATGACTTCCAGTCTGGGTAGGTTATTTTTGGTACACCCTGTACATTGAAATTATCATCAATGGATAGAACGCTATCGGTTTACCTGTAATGGCACAATTTGTTTTTGTGAAAAATTTATTGTGTACTGTAGATTTTAAAAGGGGTGTATGGGTGGTCTGAGACACCCGGTATTTAATAGTTTAATTATCTTAGAACAAAACTAAATCAGGTGATAATATCGTAATCGGCTGCATTTCCGCGGACGCTCGGTGGAACTATAGAATGAAAACTATCGATCGATTCGAGCGGTATTTATCGGTCGTACTCAAACAATAAATTATCGTATCTTTTATCAGTTTGTAACTCAATGTATTATATCGGAGTAAATAAATTAAGTAAAAGTTTTTCTAGCAAGAATTTTATTAAGTTATGATGTTAATAATTTTGATAGATTTTAAAATTACGAAAAAATTACCGTACGTTATTTTAAGTTACTAGCCTAATTAAAAATTATAAACACCAAACATGATTAAGTTCAACATAATCTACAATTAAAATTTTAAGAAAAATATATAATAAAATATCTAACCTTTTCAATCGACAGTTCCACCGGGCGTCTGCGAAAGTGCAGCCTTGTAATCATTATATCATGTAATTGTAGCCTATCATTGATAGAATAGCAAAAATATTGCAAAATCAAAATTTTAACATTGGTAATAGCAATGGAGTGGATAATAAAGTTTCAACACCACCCCTTTGCAAAAATCACGAATTTGAAAGAAATTACTGCCTGATAGATCTGGGTGATAAGTACAGTAGTGTGAATACCGCCTACTTAACAGATTATTCCCCAACACTTTTCGAAAGTTCTGTTTCTTGAGCACTGAATGGGTTAATGGGCTTTGTCACGAAATTAGCAATAAAACATTATAATTGCATTTGAGAATATTCGTATATTAGAGCATTCGCTGACTATAGATAGGCCAGTGGTAAATGATTAAAGTATACAAAACAGTTTTTCTTCTCGCCTGTAAAGTTTGTAGGGCTAAATCCGTTTGTCAGATCAGTTAAGTTAAGCGGGTTTCATTCCTTCAACGACGAAATGTAAGATAGACTAGGCCTACAGACACTTCGTCGTTTTAAAATCTACTGAAATAGACTAAATTTTCGCTTAAATATGTCTCAAGATTTTGTTTGTAAGACTTAAGTTAGATAGGCCAACATCTTTTATTCATCCTCTTCACTGAGTACATCCAAAACATAAACATAACCTTTAGTTCATTATCTGTTAGCATGTTGTATTTATACCATGTTAATATGTTCTCTCTTTTGTTATCGCATGTATATTACTATGATTATCCTGTGTAATTTAAATGTATTGATATAAGCCATCTGTTTGTATTTATATGATGTAACTTAGGCCTACTGTATATCTAAAATGACGTTTGCCGTGTAAAAAATAAACAATAACCTAGCAAAACTAAACTTACCGGTGAGGACAGAAAAACAGAAATTGAGCATTAAAAGAAACTTAATTATACAAGAAAGAATTATAGGTTACTATTATTATAAAATAACAAAACAAATATATCAAATAAATTAATAATAATACACTACTGACATAGTCGTTTAAAATCACTGTTTCCGTTGCCGTGCCGTTGCCTGCCACTTGCCACTGACGTCTATTTAACCCTGTTATCATTTTGTGGAGCAAATTCTGACGAGGAGTGGGGGAGGGGGAAGTGCCTACAGTGTTACCAACTCCTCAAATACTACGCACGGCCGCGACTGCCGCGAGACCTCACGGACACATAGATATATACTAATACACCTGGATCGGTAACTGAAATGGCGGAATAGCGATAAAAACGAGCCGGCTTCCCCCACCACTAGCCAGTATTGCCGCCGCTGCGCCGCCGCCGCGTCGTGCTGAATAACAGCTGACATGATTGTTGTCGGTGCGTCAGCTGCATTCTTGTTTGTTTACATTCTTTTAAATTTTCAATTATGATTATGATGATGAAAGATGGTTCTTACTGTGCAGCTTTTGGTTGTATTAGTACACATTCATAAGGCTGAAATTTATCATTTCATAGGTAAGGAAGACTAAAAAATACAGTATTACTGTAGTTTAATCAATTAATTAATTTAAATTACAGTACATAATTACTCACACAGGGTTGGCAACACTGACCACGAATACTGGCTAGTGGTGGGGGTAACGGCTCGTTTTCGCAACATGGAGTTACCGATCCAGGTGTATTAGTATATATCTATGCACGGACAGTGCTGAAAACCCATAGATATATACTAATACAACTGGATCGGTAACTCCATGTTGCGAAAACGAGCCGTTACCCCCACCACTAGCCAGTATTCGTCAGTGTTGCCAACCCTGTGTGAGTAATTATGTACTGTAATTTAAATTAATTAATTGATTAAACTACAGTAATACTGTATTTTTTAGTCTTCCTTACCTATGAAATGATAAATTTCAGCCTTATGAATGTGTACTAATACAACCAAAAGCTGCACAGTAAGAACCATCTTTCATCATCATAATCATAATTGAAAATTTAAAAGAATGTAAACAAACAAGAATGCAGCTGACGCACCGACAACAATCATGTCAGCTGTTATTCAGCGCGGTGCGGCGGCGGCGCAGCGGCGGCAATACTGGCTAGTGGTGGGGGAAGCCGGCTCGTTTTTACCGCTATTCCGCCATTTCAGTTATATATCCAGGTGTATTAGTATATATCTATGTGAAAACCGCGTGTTTATTACGAGTAAGAGCAACACCTCCTAGAGTAAAAAGAGAAGGCCAGACAACTGAAGATCATTACCATTGACTATTGAGACTACCAATACTACTATAGGATCCTTAGTCAATGTCATTACGTCATATAAGTAGAATGATGTGTTAAATCATTGACTTTACATACAAAGTCTTTGTATTTAAAGTCAATGTTTAAATCATTAGTTCCAACCAGCGATCTCTATAACTACAACTGGATCGCGCGCTCTGTGCTGGGTTTTCGGTCCGGCCGCTTGGCTCTCCCCTCACCACTTATCGGGTGAACTGTCGCTCCCTTATACATTACCCCTTACGGTGTTATCGTGTTCGCGCTCACAAAAACAGCAATAACTTCGCTCATAGTTGCTTGATTTTCAACTAATTTACACCGTTGCGATCTGCATTAAACGGCGAAGATTATTATATAAATTTTGTATCAAAATAAATTGATTATGTACTATATTCGACAGCCTATTGTACATAACACACACAGCATTCTTTCGACAGCATTTTTATTTCGAAAGCTGCTGACTTCGCTAATTAGTCCAGGCTCTGAACAAGTTGAGCATACACTAAAAGTCTAACAAAATTTGACTTTGGATTATTGTTGAGGACATTTATTTAGTAGATGTAAAAAACCGATGTTGCCACATTTCCAAAATGGGCTCAACACGGTTGACACCCTCTGAAGGAAGTCGTAGAGGGGACTGTATTGGCCTATGTCATGTTGTATATCATTTTAAAGGTCTTTGAATTTAGATTCAAATGCCACAAAAACGATCTCTAAAAATCGAATATAACGCGAGTTATTGCGTTTTGAAATTTTGGTAAAATCCTTTCATGCAAAATTGGACTTCCTGCCATTTCTTGCTCAAACGTTCATTTGAGGTCGAGTTGGCAACATTGTTTTCAAATCTATTTACATTCTATCTATTTCCTCTTTATAAAGATACTGAAAATTAAGTTAAATGTTTTATTTTAAATCTTCATTTGCCGTCTTCAATTGCTGTCCGAAATAGTATGATTACATTTTGGTTTTCAGCCCGATATGGGACAACCCATGGAATTTTTTGTGTAAAGTTTAACGTAAGCTTTAGGTTCATGTTTAACAGAAAGCAATGCCGCAAATCCGACCTTAAATGAACGATCGAGTCAGAAATGGCAGGCAGTCAAACTTTGCATAAAAAGCATTTTGCCGAAATTTCAAAACGCAATAACTCGCGTTATATTTGACCTTTAGAGATCGGGTTTGTGGCATTTGAATCTACATTCAACTCATTATATATATATCATTTTAAAGGTATTTGAATCTACATTCAAAGACCTTTAAAATGATCTATAACATGACATAGGCCAATACAGTTCCCTCTACAACTTCCTTTAGAGAGCGTCCCCTGTGTTGTGCCCATTCTGGAAATGTGGCAACATAGGTTTTTTACATCTACTAAATGTCCTAAACAATAATCTTAAGTCAAATTTTGTTAGACTTTTAGTGCATGCTCAACCTGTCCAGAGCCTGGACTAAATATTTTATTGATTAAATTTACCTTATGCACTATGAAGTGGTTCAATAGTGGTCCATAGTGGTTCGAGTATGAAGCTATAAAAATTAGGTTATTCAGTTTGAAAAGGTATAGTAATTATTTTACCAATAAAATACATACGAAAAGCGTGACCCTGGTGATTAAATATACATATTTGGTTCAAGTATTAGGCCTAAATGAGCGCTGAAGGGCGTGAAATAGGTAAAAAATAAGCATAAAATACACTAATCAAACTATTTAGGGTTCAACACAAATTTATATTTTCGTAACATTAGTGTTCACTTAATGGTTCTATGTATTCTTAAACAATACTATAACTTGTGTAGTTTTGTCGAAGGCCAGCCGAACTTAGGTTTTGATTTAATGTTCTCAATTTTGATTGGTGGTATAGATTGATTTTAAGACCAAATATCGAATCATTTTGATTAACTTTACTTCGAGCGTGGTTTCTCCTATAGCTGCATTAAATCTTTATGGCCTCTAAAAACAGTTTTGGCGAGGTTCTGAAATGCCATATTCACAACACGGTCAACCATTACTCCTTTCTTAGTTACATTGTCATTTAAATGGGAGTGAAAACCAAGTTAAATAAGTCTTTTCCAGGGTAAAACAAACCACCCATATTTACTGAAGCCATAAAATCCATGTATAGCTGGAGTTTTGTGGAATATTGTTTAATTAAAACATTTAAACAGTCCTCACACTTGGTTTTCTCTTTTATTTTTTTTCGCTATAAAGCCAGAAATGTAGTACAGCACATTTTCCTGTTAGTAAGAAGTGGTTGAACACAGTCCTGTGTTTAAATCTTCATCTTCTAGTTTTTGTTCTCCTCACACGCATAAATTAGGCCCAAAAATATTTGTTTACTAGCTTAAAAGTTTCAGATAAACTCGTAATACTGTATTTCACAAACATCAAACTAGAACAAAATATAAGTCAGACCTTTTTCTTCCATTTGTATTGGTGCAGTGCTATTTGTAATAACGTAAAACTACGCCAAAACCTCCGCAATTCCATGACGAGTACAATGGTAAAACCCGCATTAAAATTGAGTAAGTACCAACAAAGTTACGTCAGTTAATACCAATGAAAACACGATAGCCCCGTATGAATTGTATGGCCGCAGCGGCGCGGCTCGCCCGTTAGGTGGTGGGGGAGCGCCGGACCGATACGAGCCTAGTTTTGAGCATGACAGCGCGCGATCCAGTTGTAGTTATAGAGATCGCTGGTTCCAACTCATGCTTTAGATGGTGCTGGTTGTCCCCCAAAAACGGAAAACATCTAATCTTGTTTTGATTTTTCGTCGACTGACAGTAGCACATCTGTTTTCTTACATCTTAACATAACACATCAGCCTAAAGTCGGGAGCAATAGAACAGGCGTGTCAAGGTCAAGCTAATTAACATGTAGTTAAATGAGAAAAAATCAGCTGGCTTATTAGAAGACTTGACCTTGACACGCCTGTTCTATTGCTCCCGACTATAGTTATATGACGTAACGAATTTCAGCGTTTGGCCTTCTCTTATTATTCTAGGAGGTATTGGTAAGAGGCGAAGACAAAATAATGATATCGATGGTTTTAATAATGATTACTTAAAGGACTTGACAGGAAATATACGCCAGTGTACCTTACTGGAAAGTGAAAAGGCTGTGAGAAAACGGGTTGTCGCGGAAGTACATTACAAATAAATCACCTGATAAATACTATAAGTTAAAAATTTTCATATCAACAAATGTAAGAAAATCTGCTGTCTGTTTTAATAAAAAAAATTAAAGTGTCTCTTTGAAACTTTAATTTTTTACTAAAAATGTGAATGTTTTTAAATATTTAACATCATATTACAATGTAATACTAATTACAAATATTAATATAATATGCAAATATTATATTATAATATTAATATGAATCAAGAATCAAGATTCAAGAATGTTTATTTCCATCAAGCATGTTAACAAAAAAACTTGCAATAGTAAAACGTCAAAAAACTTATAACTAAAAGTACATTTTCATGGTGTTGTGACTATCTGAAACTCACCATACAAAGAAAGAAAAACCACACATCAAACAGAAAAACTGCACACAGTTTAAATAAAAACTCTTACATATTCATTCTGTAAATCAAAAAACTCATGGAGTGAGTAAATTGGGTTTGCCAATAATAGTCCCTCCACCCCCTTTTTGAATTTGGGTTCAGGCAGGTTCCGAGCTGTACATAGAATCATGTTAAATAACTAAATGCTAAGAATAGTGTTACTTAGTTGATTTTTGCTAAGTCTAACAAAGGGTACATTTAAATCATTTTTTCTTCTCGTGTTGTACGAGTGGATGTCGCTCCTGAGTTCAAGAGTGCCCAGCTCCTTTTTAGTTCTAAGAACAGATTGAAAAATATAGAGATTATGAATAGTCATTAAAAGGGATCCATCAGATCATATACGAATAATGGCCTACAATATGGTCGTGGTACTTAGCACCGGCCACAATTCTCACGCTGCTTTCTTTTGGAGGAGCAGGACCCTCTCAACCCCAGCAGCGGCACCCCACAGTTGTAAGCCATAACTCAAGATGCTCTGAAAAAAAGCCAAATAGGCAGTCCTGAGCCATTCCTTAGGAACAAAGTCTCTCAGTTTCCTCAGCAGGAAGATCACCCTGGAGAGTCTACTACAAACAAAACTTATGTGACAATTCCAATCTAATTTCGGATCAAGGTGCATTCCCATTAAATTGACACTTTTAACATCTTGTGCAACATTACAAAGGCTAAACACGATGGACTGTGTCTTAGTTTCATTTAAAAAGAAAAAAATTAGCCCGGAACCATTCTGAGGCTTTGGTAAGAGACTGCGACAAAGTCTCCTCCAGATATATATATATATATATATATATATATATATATATATATCGTATGGCTGCCATAACCAGCTACCATCTTAAAATAATAACAATAAAACAATTAAAAGATGTTCTGCAGTGCAAAGCACCTGCGTCGATACATTTAAAATAAAACTAAAATAAACATTAGTTTTAGCTCTATAAAGCTAAATCCAAGGCGCTAAGCCATTGCAGCCCAGCTTCACTTGCACAATGAAGGCCCATTAGCCCTTCCGGGAAAGCACTCAAAGGGCACTCATTGACTATGTGAGTCATAGTCTGGAACTCCGCTCCACAGCCGCATGACTGGTCTTCTGTCATTCCCCATTTGTATTTTCAATAATTATACATCTTCCCACTCCAGTGCGGAATCGATTGAGAACAGTAACTGGCTGGGTAGCTGAGTGGTTATAGTGCTCGCCTTTGAATCCAAAGGTTGCCGGTTCGATCCTGAGAAAAGTTAGTAGCTTTTTAAAGGTTCGATTCCGGACCCAGTCGCCATTTGTCATTGGGCTATTAATTAATGATGCTTTCTAACAACTGGTCGATGTTAGATAGTAACAAGACTGGGGTTTGGACCGTTCCCCGTCAAAACGTTAAAAAATGCCACTGGCGTAGAAACACCCAAAATAAAATAAACAGTCCACTGCTTCCGAGGAAGATCCATACCACTTACTGATAAGGTTGGGTCAGCAATCAAAAAGTGATTCCGACCTTGGAAAGAGTCCCAGGAGGAAGTCCAGTCGGTTTGGATTGAAAAGTTTGTGTCCGTCAACTGGGATGCTGACCGCAGTGGTGGTCTTCGGGACCTCAATCTGCTCGTGTCCTGGGGTAGGTAATCATGGATGGGTAGGTGTGGAGCAGATAAGATCTTAGTATATTCCCTAATGAGTGCATCCCTTCGTCTGGTTTCAGGTGGAGCGATATTACACAGCACCGGGAGCCTGGGTACAGGGGTTGCCATGAGTGTACCACTAATGGCTCTCATAGCCCTGTTTAGCTGGACGTCGATATCCCTGACATGCACACTGTTCAACCACACGGGAGCACAGTACTCAACAGTAGAGTAAACTAGGGACAGAGCAGTGGTTCGCAGAACTTGTGCGTTAGCTCCCCCTGTGGAGCCAGCAAGGTGATGGACCATGTTAGTCCTGGTTATCACCTTGGCTGCTGTCTTTTGTAGATGGCTTTTGAATGTCAGGGACCTATCTAAAGTGACCGCAAGGTACTGTGGGGTTTCATTGTGCTTTAGCTCAACACCGTCAAATACAATTTTAAGCTTTTGATGGGCCAATCTATTGTTCAAGTGGAAGCAAGAAACCTTGGTTTTTATTGGGTTTGGATTTAGCTTCCAGGCTTTAAAGTATTCACCGAGGGTCGTGAGGTCATTTGTTAGTGTTTCCTCAGCTAGTTGGAATTCCTTGTGCTGATAAGCCAGAGCTATATATCATCTGCGTAAACGAACTTTGAGGAGCGAGTGTCTGGAATGTCGACTGTATACACATTAAACAGCAGTGGGGCGAGCACTGACCCCTGTGGCAGGCCATCCTTTAGTTGCCTAAAAGTACTTTCCTTTTGTCCCAAATATACTTTAATCATCCTATTGAAGAGCATTATTGAGTTGAGGAGACGCAACAGGAAAGGGCAAGGAATCAGGTTGTAAAATTTAATAAGGAGGCCTTTTCTCCATAGACAGTGTCATAAGCTGCAGTAAGATCTAAGAAAGCAACGGAGGTTTTCAGTCTTCGCTCAAACCCATTCTCGATGAAAGAAGCTAGAACCTGGTCACAACAGTTGCGCCCAGGTCTAAACCCAGCTTGTTCGAGGGGGATGCTGCAATCGAGAACAGGGAGGATTCTGTTGTATATCAACCTCTCGAGCAGCTTATAACAGACACTAAGAAGGGCTATGGGTCGATAACTTTCGGGCGGTTTTGGATCTTTACCGGGCTTCAAGACAGCTATTATTTTGGATTTTCTAAATATACCAGGCAAGTCGCCGGTTTCCATTATGGTGTCAAAAACTGCAAGAAGCCACTGTCTAGATTTTTACCCAGGTGTTTTATAAACTCCGGGAAGATTTCATCCAAGCCTGCTGCTTTGCCAATTGGCATCGCATCAATCGCCGCATCTAGCTCATCCATAGTGAAAGGTCTAGAGACTTCCAATGGTGTTTGCCAACTTTGCTTTATTTCATTTAGCCTAAAGTCACCTTCCTGTCCGCAGACGTACGCACGGGCTTAGACAAACAGGAGAGGCGTTTTGCAAAATCACAAGGGGTCTCCTCCAGATCCCAGATACTATCACAAACTGCGTACAAAGTAGTATCATAGTATCATCTGCGTAGCAGAAAACACCGTCCCCCATATAAAGAGCCAAGTCATTTATCATTATATGAAACAACAGGGGCCCGAGAACTGTCCCCTGTGGGACGCCATGAGTTAATTGTTTTACAGCTGAAGACTTTCCATTTACACACAACTGCTGCTCACGCCCTGTCAGGTATGATCGGAGCAAATCCAGGCTTTTACTCTGAACCCCATAGAAATCTAGTTTTTTCGACAAAATGCCATGATCCACGGTGTCAAAGGCCTTGCTGAGATCACATAATGTGGCCCCAGCAAAGCCTCCGCCGTCCGCCCTCAAAAGACTCATGCACAGTTTTTGTTAAAGCCTGAACTGCATCAATAGTGCAGCGACCAGCTCTGAAACCAAACTGGACAGCCGTGAGCAGGTCTCTAGATTCAAAATAGGAACAAAGTTGTTCCTTAATTATGCATTAAAAAATCTCTGAAAAAAACAGGTAACACAGAAATTGGCCTAAAATTTTCTGGCAGGTCATAGCTACCTTTCTTGTGGATAGGTACTACCCTCGCTGTCTTTAAAACATCAGGGAAAACTCCCTCAAGGATGCAAAGATTTATACAAAAGGTTAGTGGTACAATATATGATACAACATCTTTTATAAAGGACGTAGAGACCTCATAAATGTCCTTACTTTTTGAGCTTTTTAATTTATGTACAATAGACAGTATGTTCTCACAGTGGTCAAACTTAAATTTGAATTTGACCTAACCTGTTGTTCTAGGAGTTCCACAACTGAGTTTGCTGGGGTTTCTATGGCATTACGGGTTTGTTTGAACTGTGGTTACAAAGAAGCTATTTAGTTCCTCAGCAGTAAGTTTTGTGGAGGGGATGGGCTTAGGGGGGGCCCCTTCTCTTCTAATCACAGTCCAAGCTACAGAACAAGTGTTTTGAGCAGACTCAATGAACTTTATACGTTACTGTCATGTTTGGCTCTTACCAAATTTAACTTATACTCTATTCTTAATTTGAACATATCTTTTCTTAGCCTCTGGAGTTTTGGATGTCCTATACACATCATATGCAAGGAGAATCCATTTCTAAAGATTTTCAAGAACAGGACATTTCCAATCAGGGAAAATTGATTTCTTAAGTTTACTGTGAGATTTTACAGTTTTCTTAGGAAAACACTCATAATACAACATGAGGAAAGATCTTAAAAAAACTACTAAAAACCTCATTCGCATTTCTATCAGCTAATATGAGATTCCAGTCCACATTACCAAGAGCGGCAATGAAACTAATCATTTTGTTTTCCGAGAAAGGCCTACAATAAACAGAAACATTAGGCTTACATTTTTGGGTGTTTTTGTTGGTAATGTCACAAATACTAAATGTAATGACGTAATACTATGCTTTTCGTTATTGTAAGTAAGTATTAAATTTGTTCCCGTGCATTATAAAACTGCGGCGCAAAAATATTTCTAGGCTGTAGGCTAATTTGTACAAACCTAACATCTCAAAAGTGTTTACATAAAAAATTATATAGCTATAGATAGAGTTAAAATTAGAAGACTCATTAATTACTTGATAAAACAATGTATAGCATTGTATGAGACCTTTCATTAGTGCCGATTATTTATGAATTATGACTCTTGTAAATCATCAGAAAAATAATTACGGGTTTTAAAAGCTAAAAACTTGACAATTATAGTTTAAGTTAATTATTTCGTGATTTTTTACTTGGTAAAAGAATGCCGGTAATGCTTATCACATTAATTCATCGTAGTTACAATGGTGTGTTATTTATCTAATAAAGTCTTTTAAATAACAATTATTAATAATAACGATTTCCAGTATCATTTTTTGTCTCCTTAAATCTTACTAGTAAACACGTTTTTCAGCATTGTCCTTATGATGTCTTGGCCGTTCGTGGTATTTCCGGTGTTGGTAACACTGTAGGCGCTTCCCCCACTCCTCGTCCGAATTTGCTCTCCCACAAAATGAAAACGGGAGGAAATAGACTCGCCGTCAGGTTCAGCTTGTTCACTACGCTCACTCGCCGCAATTCTATAATATTCTTCTATAATTGCCCTTCATCCTTCATGTGACAATAAAACTGAGGAAGGCCATCAAGAGAGCCCCAGATGTGTCCTGCCCCAGTGGACAAAACGTAACCCGAGATGCAACTATGGACAACAATGACGATCTTGACACAGAAGTGTCCAAGATTCGAGCTGAGGATGGTGACTTCAGACTTTCCCTGGATCATCGCTTTGAGCCTTCGGTTTGTGGGTCTCCTTTCCTGGGCTTTTCCACACCGAATGTTACAATTAAAAAGAACTTCAAAAACCAAAAGAGAGTACCACCGCCAAATGTAAATTAAGTTCAAATGGGTTCAACTCCAGTTTCTACTGTGCTCGCTGCAATGTTGTTTACTGGGAACATTGAAGGTATTTAGGACAAAAATGTTGAATTGGAACAGATACAATTAATTTGTAAATAATGTAGATGTAATCTGTAAAATGGACGCTGGTTGGAATATAAGGAAATAAACATGATAAATTTTGGTAATTTTGGTCTAGTAAGGTCTTACTGTATAACTACATTGACAAGAGGGGTTGTGCAATAAAAAAAAAAAAAAAAAATGAAAATGTTAAAACTCTATATTATTTATCTTACTACATAATTCCGCGAAGAAGTTCTTGTGAGCAGCAAAACTCTTTTATTTATGAACTGATTTTGATGACTGAGGTGTCAAATTAAAAATAATTCTCTGAAGATGTCATGGAATAATTTTTGTCGCCCTCAGTTCAATGTGCTTCGCCCCATTGGACTTTAAAAGGCCAATGGTATTTTAAATGTTTCCATGTATTTTAATACGTGTAGTTTTGGTGATTAAAGAGATTCACAATATTGGATTGGTCGGACGTCATTGATTTAGAGATAAAAGTAACATTTCTTGTATTGTATTAAAATAAATTGCTCGATTTCGAGCAACATGTATAGGCCTACTAGTACTAGATTATTGATAGGGGCGGATCGTTACATCACTCCTCCTCATGAGAAAGATGTGTCATATTCCATGGTAACCAACTTTAATAGCCTGCTCACAGACCATAAAATCAAATTAATAAAAAAAAAAAAAAAAAAAAAAACAACAACAACAAATAAATATGTTTTAAAAGTACCATCTATAATTTTCAAGCTTGTAGCAACCAATCAGAATAGCTAAAATTAGTAACCAAGGAAACAAAGGTAAAAAGTGGGATGGTTGCCAAGGAAAAAGTAGAAATTATGGGTAAAATGGCGCAAATCAACAGGGGACAAAAATTAACATGTGTTAAGAGCTCTCTATATAAAATTAACATTTGTTAACCGTGTTTCCACCAACCAAATAAACCTCTTCAAAGCTGTTTGAAATCCAAACCTTCTGGCAGGACATGTTTTCATGTAGAATGGTACAATCTGTTTGTTTTAATTCTTTAGTTAACCAATTAACTGGTAGGTTTCGGATGTAATTTTTCCCTCGTAATTTTTCCCCAACCCCCTCTCTATCTCCGGACAATAGTGTTTTTATTTATTTTTATTTGTTTACTTTTATTTGTTGTTTTGTAAACAATAATGGCACCTTAACACGTTTTCTGAAATGGCAACCTAACTCAATAGGTAGTTTAAAGCCAAGTGAGAGATGAGTGTAGGATGACTGTGGCGCGATCTTGTAGTCTTGTTACTGACTAAGGCCGACATTCTCCTTAGACAGGACTGTTAATTCATAGCACAACAGCCAATGGTATATAGGGACCTACAGTTTAACGTGGGATCCGAACCACAATTTTTACCTCATATATACGAATTGGTCAAGTTATAAGGATGGTCTTTATGAATGAACTATAGTAAGATTCACGAAAATAGTCCGATGAGAGTCGATGCATTGTTGCCAGATTTATTCTAAAACACATTTTACACTGGTATAACACATGATAAACATATCCAGAAATGACAACATTGCAGGGCGAGAGGGGGTGAGGGGGACACAGCTGTTTAAATTTCCATCGGACTATTTTCGTGCATCTTACTATAGTATTCACTAGTGCGGACGTTAATCCCCACCAGGGAATATCGCATCTACAAGCCATCGCTTATAACTATCCACAATTCGTGACCTCCAAGTAGCTGGATTACAGGACATCGCCACCGTCCCAGTCTGACCCATAAAGAGATCTATGTTAAAATTTGCAAATCTTGTTTTTAGACTAAAGAGGAATTTTTCTTAGTTAAGTCTGTTAAAAGTTATTTCTGTTTCCAAATACACATAATCCCAAGCATAAGCAAAATATAAACCCCCTATATTCTAAGAAAAATGTAACACATAGCTACAAACACACCTCATACAGTATTCAATTGGGTTGACATTTCAGTACTAATAGTTAAATTGCTTCTATTCAGACTTTTAACCAGTGTTAGTTTTAGCGAATTTCCCTATAGAGAATACGCTATTACGGTAGTAGCCATGGTAAGACCTAAGCCCGGGACCACTTTACTTTTTCATTTTGAGGTCCCCAGAAGCCAAAAAAACCGTTCGTTCATTTTCATATATATGTATATATATATATTAAAATGAACGAACGGTTTTTTTTGCTTCTATATATATATATATATATATATATATGTGTGTGTGTGTGTGTGTGTGTGTGTGTGTGTGTGTGTCCGTGGTACCAATAACTTTTGAAGCGGACCTCAGATTTTGACCAAATTTGGTATGAAGGTGTAAGACCAGGTCTATTTTCATGAGTTCGCGAACCAGCATTGTCGGGTTATGGGAACGGGGTTTTATGGGGTTTCAAAGGGGTCAGAAATGGGTTTTTTGCATTTTTGGACCGAATTTTCAAAATTCAGCAAATTTAACTAAAACCATTTAAAAGAGCTTAAAAAACAAACAATTTAGTATTTTGAATCTTTTAAATAGCTTAACTGGTTATATATAAAATTCAAATTAAGTTTCCGATGTTATTCTTATGGGTAAATCTTTAAAAAGTTATATATCGCTCATTTATCAACATATCTTAGTAAAAATTTGTATGAACCTTAACTAGGTGGTGAGTAATTAAGATCTGATCAAAAACCCACATGGCAGCAAACCTACATGCTAAAACCCATGATATTCTTATGGAAAATAAAATTATAATGGTAGCCAGAGAGATGGAGATAATAAGGTATCTGTTCCTAATCAGCTGTCTTCTGCATATTTGTCAAATTTAAAATGTTTATATTTTGTTAATTGTAAACAAATTATTCCTTTTGCATGGAAGCTTTGGATGATATGCACTTTTATTACTGTTAAAAAAGTCATTTATTGCAATATAAATATTAATATATAAATTATTAAATAAAAATAAGTTACTCAGCAATATAATGCCTTTAAATATATTATATTTCCTTATAAAGATTATTAATAAGATAGATTATAAGATAGCCACAAAGTTCTTTGATGTTGAAACAACAATTCTTTGGAAATTCGCTGAGTACGCAGGTCTGCTGCGACGGGGGTATTTTTATTTTTTTTAATATTTTTTTTAACCAACATCTGTTTCATTTAGCATTTCTACAAAATTTATTCCCCATGTTAATCTTATGGACGAAATACCCCCCGTTGCAGCAGACTTGCATACTCAGCGAATTTTCAACGGAAATTTGATAGTTGTTCTATTTCCCCCATAAAAACCATGGGGTTGAGTATGAAGGTTTGCCACCATATGGGCATTGTAAATAAATAAACTTAAGTTAAACTCTACCTAGGAAACCTAGATACCAAACTCGCCTAGGTTCGATGAGGGCTTCCTCTCCATGCCCCCTTAGATGTTGCCCTAAATTCACAAAAAAAGACAAGTATTAAACAGGTTACTTCCACCAAATGCGTGGACAGCCAAGAGAGTAACAAAATCAGCTAATACAGACTGCCTAAACAATGGTAATAAAAAGCTTCGCCCTTCCTAAGTAATGTATATATAATTTTTTTAAGACACGCCAATCAATAAACATGCAGATAAGAGGTTTTATTTATTTCCCATAAAAATAACATAAACATATTTTGAATTTTCTCTGTAGCCGTTCCAGTTAATTCAAGATACTAAATTGTTCATCTTTTTGAGCTCTTTTAAATGGTTTTGTTAAAATTGTTGGCCTTCAAAAATCAAGGTGAAAAAATGCCAAACCCATTTTTGACCCTTTTGAAACCTTTTAAAACCCTGTTCCTATGGTCCGATCATTCTGGTTTGCGGAATCGTTCAAGTAGATGCTGGCTTACACCCTTGCACCAAATTTCATAGAAATCAGAGGTTCCTTCAAATATTGTGTTCACGGTTATATATATATGATATATACATATATATCAACTTGAACCAATAACTATAAAATTGAACCAAATATATCATAATACAAAAAACTTAGTACTACCGTACCTATTCCAAGGCTGGAAAAATATGCCAAGAGTCACATATATTTGCAAATAAAGTTTTTTCAATAAACTTCCTGAAACATGGAGGGTACTCGATTTTAAAACTTTTGAAACTAAGATTTATAATTTGCTCACAAATCAGGCATTTTACTCTGTGAAATTAAATGTATAGGGTCCTCTTTGTGTATATTTATGTTTTATTTGTTCTTAATTGTTGACACTAACTTCCACAGTTAGTTATAGTTTGATACATTTATTTATTATAGACTGTTATAGTTTTGTCCATTGGTCTAAGTTTGTTGTACATTGATGAAGCTTATTGTAATATTTATTACCTAATGGCGAATAAAGATCTTGACTCTTGAACCAACGGTGTTTTTGGCTTCTGGGGACCTTAAAACAAAAAAGTATCATGGTCCCGGGCTTCGGTCTTACCATGACTACTACCGTAATAGCATATTCCCATAGGGAAATTCGCTAAAATCGACTTAGAGGGATTCCCCTGCTCTTGTAAATTAAATTATAAATAATCTGAAAACTTTTTTTTAATTACAAACAGAGACAGTTTATGGCAACTCAAACACTACAATCGGCCCAAAAATAAGGGATGAGTTGTGTTTAAAAAAATGGCTTCACATATACAGG
Organism: Neoaliturus tenellus; assembly: GCA_030545055.2. Taxonomy (NCBI): domain Eukaryota; kingdom Metazoa; phylum Arthropoda; class Insecta; order Hemiptera; family Cicadellidae; genus Neoaliturus; species Neoaliturus tenellus. The sequence goes on along the minus strand of CM061531.1, from coordinate 15,303,048 downwards.
TTGTCCCAGAACAACCTGGAAATATTTTGTATTTTTTTCCTTACATCGAGACAATAAAAAATATCATATAAGCACATGTCCTAAAATGTTTCGTTAGGCTGCTAGCCGCCATTTTGTTTTCTACACATACTAAGTTTTGTTTACGTGACGGTTTGTTGTATTAAGTTCATATTTGGCATGAACTTTTATGACTTCAAAGTCCATTTTAGGTCCAATGAGTATTTTCAAAATGGCGGCCATTTTAAATTTTTAAACTCAAATATATCAAAATCGGTAAATGTTATCAAACTACTATAAATAGCAAACAAGATGAAAAATTAAATTATCTAACCAATGTCACAAAGTTTGTAAGGATATGTCGACAAAAAACGGAGTTATTGAGATTTTTCTTCTAAAATAACCTAAATTTGCATGTATTTTAATGGAAAATCAATGATTTTATGCATATGGCAATCACTCCGTTAACTGTTTTTTTATCCTTATAATCTTGGTATCATTAGTTAGGTAATTTTATTCATCAACTTTTTTGTCTCTTGTAAAATTTTGATAAAATTGACCGGTTTTGTGATATTTGAGTTTAAAAATTTAAAATGGCCGCCATTTTGAAAAAAAAACACATCAAACAAAAAAAATATTTTTCCTGAAAATGGACACAGGTGTCATAAGGTTTCATGCCAAATATGAACTTAATACAACAAACCGTCAATGAAATAAAAATTATTATGTGTAAAAAACAAAATGGCGGCTAGTGATTTAACAAAGCATTTTAGGACATATGTTGATATGATTATTTTTACTGTCTTGACCTAAGGAACATATATACAAAATATTTCCAGGAGGTTGTTAGGAAACACCCTGTAGATACACAGGGTGTCCCGGAACTCTCTGGAACCCTTTTGTATATTTTTTCCTTGCATCGAGACAAGAAAAAAAACATCATACAAATAGGGGTCTAAAATCCATCGTTAAGCCGCTAGCCGCCATTTTGTTTTTTTCACATAATTTTTATTTTCGTAACGGATGGTTGGTTGTATTTAGTTCATATTTGGTATAAATATTTATCATACCAATGTACATTATCAGGAGAAAAATAAATTTTTTCACTGCATATTTTCAAAATGGCGGCCATTTTAAATTTTCAAAGTAAAATATCTCAAAATCGGTAAATTAAAAAAAAATTGTGCAAACCACAAAAAAGTTGCCAAATTACATTATCTAACCAATGGTACCAAGTTTTATAAGGATCTAATAACAAATAACGGAGTTATTGTGATTTTTCTATCAAGATGGCCTTAATTTGCATTAATTATAATGCAAACTCAAGGTTTTTTTGGAAAAAAATCGCAATAACTTATGATTTGTGGTCAGATCCTAATAAACTTGGTACCGTTATTTACATAATTGAATTTGGCAACTTTTTTGTCTCTAGTAAAATTTTTGTAAAATTTACCGAGTTTGAGATGTTTCAGTTTGAAAATTTAAAATGACCACCATTTTGCAGTGGAAAAAATTAATTTTTTACCTGAAAATTTACGTTGGTATGATAAAGATTCATGCCAAATATAAACTGAATACAACCATCCATTACGGAAATAAAAATTATTATGTAAAAAAAACAAAATGGCCGCTAGCGGCTTAACGATGGATTTTAGACCCTTGTTTGTATGATGTTTTTTTCTTGTCTCGATGCAAGGAACAAATATACAAAAGGGTTCCAGAGAGTTCCGGAACACCCTGTAGATTTTGCTGTTTATCTGTTACTGTACAAAACAGTTAAAGCCTCTGGAAAGTTGAAAAAAAAGATTCAGTTATAATTTCATTTTATTTGTACAATGATTTTTTAAAAGCACATAGAAAAAATGTTACAAAAACATGTTTTATGTAAAATATACTCTTTTACACAAAGGTAGACAAAGTAGGATATACTTTTTATCCATATTTACAAAGTACAAAGAAGTATTTATTTACAATGATCTCTTCTTTTACAAAAACTTCAACTCTTAATGTTTCATCAGTCGGATAAATGTATAATAATGTCAATAAAGTCAAATAAAAAACCCATTGTCAAATGCAGTAGTAAACCATTATGTCAAAATCTAAATTACAATATAGAAATATGCTTCACAAAAAATTAAATCTCTGTACTGAGCCTAGTCTTTTAATTAAAGAAGTTTTTCATTTACACTTAAACATATCACTTGCATATAATTCAGTCAGTTGGCAGATCCATTAAAAAAGAGAAAAATTTGGCAGTTTCTTTCAAAAAATTTAGTTCGACCTGACAACACTCTCATGTTTTTGAGATGTGACCTGAGAGTTTTTTTTTCAATCTGATTCATTGAGATTTATTCTATCTTTCTTTAAATCACAAGGACCAACGAATGTGTAAGTGTCCATTAGTATTATTAAGTTTTTTTAAGCAATATTCATCCATAAAATTTTTAGTTTTAAAGATTTCCAGAAAAATTTTAAGGCAGGTCTGTTGTTTACATAAGTTAATTTGCATGTAATGATTTTCAATTGTTTGAAATGTAGCTTTACTTCCTCACGTCAAAAATGTATCTAACCAATTTTTGTTCTGGTACTTTATTATTATTGCTAAAAAGTACAATGTTACAAGTACTAACATTGTACTACATTATTTTATTGCTAAAAAGTAATACATAACACATTTGAAACCTTTATGGATATTCAGAAATTTAGTAATTTCCCTTCACATGGTTAATTTGCCTGAAAAATTTAAAACTATATGGTGCCACTGTGATATGTTTTAAAGTTTTATGAATTCTATTGAACAAAGTATTTCCAATAATGATAACATCACATTCTTTGGGTTTCTTTTTTCTTCTTGGGTTTCCTTTTTCTTGTTAGCTTTTTGATTGGAAATATATTCTTTAAACGTGCTCCTATTTCGTTCTCGGCTTCACATCTTAATTCCAAATTTTCAGTTGTTCTTTGATTTTGCTGTTGCGGTAGTACAGATGCGGCTATCAGCTCCCCAGCAACATGGCAGTCCTTTAAGTTGTAGAGAGTTTTAGTACATTCAATGTTTAAGAGTATGTGTCCTTTCAAGCCCCTGTTTAAAAACTTGGCATTTCTCAATGGGTTCAATTCATAAAGTATGTGTGGACCGTTGGGAGAGTACGATTGTGGCTTATTTTTGGAATGTTCAGTATTTAAAGACATTAGAATGGAAAATTCCACTAGGCTATCACAACCTTTCAACATCAAAGGTACAACCAGTTCATACTGTGATGTGTAACAGTGGAAAATCTCTGATGTATCAGAAGGCAAAGGAGGGGATAGCTCGTGTTTACAGGCTGTAAAATCCTGAAGCTGTAAATTAAAAAATTTAAATCGACTGTCTTGAATCATATGTAAGTGATTGTTTATCTTTTCAAGGGCAGTTTCAAACCCTTTCTCCACAAGGTATGGAATGCTGCTAAGATTGATGAGCTTCTTAGTCTCTCGTAGATCAACATCTACATGCGGACTGAACTTCCAACCACCTTCACAATGGGAGTGTTGATATGGAATTTTTACTTCAAATACTGTGTTTATTTGGTAACCTTTTTTGGTCCATGTTTCTTCGTATGTCTCACTTTCCATGCCTACAGAATTCCTAAGAGAATGAGAATCACAATAGTAATCAAAAGCTTTGATAACCATGTTCTGTAATACTTCAGCCGTGAAGCCTTTGTATTCCGGATGGTTGTTCAGAATCAATTTACTCAGGAATTGGAATACATCTCTGATAAATACCTGGTTGTTCTTCAAATTAGAACCAAAATCTTCATCTGTATAAAAGGATACTACTGGAGCTTCGTTCCCCGTGCAACCAAAACTGATTCTATGTTTTGACCCACTAATTTTCAAGTCAAGTGTGAAAGGCGGGACTTCAACACCTTCTTCTTTTAAAACGAGAGAAATTGTTTTAAAACAAAGTTCTAGGCATTGTTTGTCTATTGGGGTATTGTGTTTCAATATATATGCCATTAGAGGCTTGTTTTGTCTACGTTTTAGCAGTTCTAATAAAATTTTGTAAAAATTTGAGTGAACCAAATCATTTCTCATGTCAACTACCGGTTGCACTGCTCCTCGCTGCTGGGAATGGTTCCTCTGATTTAGAGGTAATTTTAAGTCTTCATCCCTTATAAAAAAGTTTGCTTTTCTACTGATACTGAAACAGTATTTGAGCAAACATGATTCAGTAAAGTTAATAATAGGTAATAGTACCTTATCGGTTATGTGCTCTGATAAGACATTCTTTATACTGTTTTGAAGCATATCAAGAAGATTACATTTAAAATCATCCAGTTTACTCTGTATTATCGATGTATTTTTTAGTTCATCTCTAAATTTGCTAACACTTTCACATTGAGCAGTTTCACATTGAGCACTTTCAACATTGCGCAGTTCATCTTGCAACTTCTCATTGATTTCATTTAGGATGTCATGAACTAACATTGACATGAATTGAATATGTGACCAAGTTTTTTGAACTGCAGTGATGACATTGACAGCAGTAACAGCAGTTTGTTCCAAGGTAGATTCACAAAGGCTTTGTTTAGTAAACCCTTTTGAAGTTGTTCTTTCAATGAGGGTTTTGATCAAATCCAAGTCAATTGATTCAAATGATTTGTCAATCCTAACATGATGTTTTTTTACAACATCCAAAACACAGCTTTCCACCATGTTCAATGATTTTGTTTCATCTAGTTTGCTGTATAATTCAATTGCACTCTCAAAAACTTTGTGATCTAAAATAGCCCTATCAATGTCAGAGTTTATCAGACCGGCTAAAACGTTACTCAAATCTTCCATTTTACATTCAACAATATAATCTATCGAAGCGCAAGTCAATCCATAAATTGTGCTTTCAGCAGTGTGTAAAAGCACTCTTTTACACAATTGACTGACAATCTCACCCCTACTCACAGGTTTAGTCGAATTAAATTGAAATACGCTCCAAAATGTGTTTTTTGCTTTTGAAAATAGAGAATAGGATTTCTCTTTCAAGGTCTCCACAGAAAACCCGCCAACCTTAGTGCCAAAGTACGATTCTCCAACATTGGAGGCATATTTTAAAGATGAAGCTGCTGTAAAGAGAATACTTATTACCTTATTCCCCATGTAGCTTTCCCATGAAAAGTGGCCGTTGAAAAAACAGCTTGCACCAAATATCAAATCATTAATTCCTTCAATAATTACTACAGTGCCTAGAACACTTCCAATACCTGTCATTCCCAACAATGCTCCCACTGCAATTTGTGATAATGCGACAAAACCAACAATAAAAACGTTCCTTTTCATTTTTCTTGTGTATTTCTTTTCTTCTAGGTAAACTACTTCGTCCATGCCATTGACTGAAAATTTATTTACTTCACTGGTGGGAATCCTAGACTTCGTAAGCACTGTTTCAAGACTAGTCAGTGACAATTTAGGAGTTTCCACAAAATAGATACTGCCAGCCAAATGCTTTATTCTGTCTTCAATACTTTTAAAATTAAAAATAAGATAGAGACGATTTGAAAGAATGGCCTCAATTGTTTCAATATCATTTTTTAAAGCTGGCTGTAGATCTTTTGGTTTGTTTAACAACTCTGTTTTACCACTATTTTCCACTTTATAGTTTATAATGTACTTATTAGGTTCCCAGGTGGTCTTTAACCATTCACTTTTTATTAAAGCATCAACAATCTCATCACTTTGGCTTTTATCATACAGTTCAGCAAAGATTTCTGCACATTCGTTTCTACTCATTGACTCACAATATAAATTCTTAAGTTTTGCATGAGAATTCATTTTGTTATTTACAATTGTTTCAATTATCCCATTTTCCGTCAATTCCCACCATAGGCGTCTTTCCAGATTGATTTGCAGTGGAAAAACTACACTGATGTTATTGCCATTAGATTTTTTAAAGGCATATTCCATCTTCTGTAAAGCAATTCTGAAGGCAAAACAGTGTGATAGCAACTTTCTAGTGTCATTTGTATAAACAGGGTGTGTTTCAAGTTCTATTTTATCAATATCCTCACATTTTAAGAGTAATGAATACTGTGATCCGTTTTTATCTTTGCAACATATTACTTTTTGGCAAATCAAGTCATTCAAGATACAGGCGGCGGTCTCGGTAGTTATTCCGATTTTATTAAAGTCCTCAATGGTAATACAATCAAAATAGTTCAACTCCGTAGTAACTAATGGGTAGGAAATTGTGGCCAACTTACTCAGCTTAACCAATTGGTTTTGTTTAAGAAATTGATACTTTTTGTAGCCTAGTTTTTCTATAAGCACATTTTCATTGAATGAAAAATATCCGCTTTGTTCAAGCTGACCCAATTCCTCTGGTGAAAACAGTGACACTTGGTCTTTTCTGGGGGGATTAGTATCAACAAAATTAGTCACAATTTGTTTAGCGAGAGATGGATCTATTTCCTTCAAGCGTTCATGGTTGATTAAGACATATCGCTCTTCATTTATTAAATATCCCACAGACATCAGCTCCTCCCAAAGTAATTCTCGAGAAGGTAAGTAATGCCTGCACCATTTTAATATATATTCCTCAAGTTGTATGTCAACACCAGCGTTGCTGGGGTATTCATCCAACATGTCTTTCACTTCACTGGGACAAACTCCGTAGTCAAACAGAAATTTCAGATCCATTTCAGAAACATCATTTTTGATCTTTTGGATGATGATTTTCTTTTTAATCAAGTCATTAAATATTAAGGAGCTGATTACTTCATTACTAGTACCATGTCGTGGTGGAGGGCCAACTGACAAAAAAGAAACAGGGCTAACAGCATGTCCTATAATGGTGTGAATGGAGTTCATAAAAATTCCATATGTTTGACAAAGTGACTCTTGTTGTTCTCTATATGAATCAATCTGAAGAAAAGTCCTTTCACTGTTTGTTTTAAGCCATTCAATGAACTGAGCATCTGTGAGTGCGCACTCAACACGATCTTGTAATTTCTTTCGTACTATGTGCAGCTCATTAATTGTAGTAATGTCAGCTTTCTGTAAGTCAGTCTCTGCAGAATTTGCACATGCCCTATAATAGTAAGCAGCTTCACTAAAAACAGGTTCATTTTCAATTACTTGATCAAACAATGTGATGGCTTTTTGGTTATCTTCTAGCTTTAAATATGTTAATCCTAATTTCGTCAACTCGAAAGGATCTTTAACTTGTTGAGACCAAATGCCGAAGTCATTATTGACTAGTTTGGACACATCATCAACTAAGCTGCTTACAGGACATGAACCACAGGAGATCGAATTTCTTTCCAACCAAAGTGCCCACTGATTTAGACTAGTGGTCAGTAAAATTGATTTTATCTCATTGCAATGTTTTGAATTTTTTAAATCATCATATATTTTCAGAAATTCAGCAAAACAATTCTCTTCAAAATTAATCTTAGTCTCATAGTATTCCTTTACCTTGCTAATCCTAAAAACTTCCCTGGTGTCCCTTTCTTTTATCAAATCAATTATTTTGGCAGTACTCTTGTGACCTAGATTTCTAAATATTATCTGACCTGATCCAGGTTCACCATTCCTTGCAGCTCGTCCAAATGCCTGCTCCTCAATGCGACAATTATCTGGCAAATAAGATAAGCAAACATGTAATCCTCCAGCTTTTATTAGTTGATCAGATAATTTAATATCTGTACCCCTTCCAGCTAAGTTTGTTGAAATAATAATGTGTCCTGGGTCCAGATTTTGGGCAATTGTCAATTCTTCATAATCCCTTGTGTACGTATGAATTTCTCTCTTTTGTTCCATGGTGTCAAAGGATACTTCAAAGTATTTCTTAAGAACAAATACATCTTTCAACGATTCACATATGATCAGTGCTGACCTAGTGCTAGTAACATCATAAACAGTCTCAAATACTTTACTTGACCACTCATTTGTAGTATCACAAAGTACAGGAGTTTTCTCAATAAAATCTTTAGCCTTGGCAGTCGGTATTGTGACAAAATTAACTCTATAAATTTCTTTGAGCAAGTCTCGATCTTTCTCAGAACCAAGGGTTCCAGTCAAGCCAATGAGTGTTTTATATAATTTCAAATAAGTGACATTCGAAATAAAAACAGCTTTGAATGTTAGAGGAGACATCCTACAACCATGTTTCAGCTGTAAAAATTGGTGGAGACCTTGATCCCATTGTGACTTTGCCAAATCTGTTCCTGTGTCACGATCAAGTATAATGATGTTTGGATTCCTATCAACGCTGTCATCAGATCTGTCAATATCAACAACATAATCTCTGTTAATTCTAAGACTTATTGCTTTGACAGCACTCTCAATCCATTCTTGTAAGTGATCTTCAACAAATTTCTTGAGACAGTTTGGTATTTCAAATGCTTTTTGTCTGTTCATGATCTTGTTGAATAAATAATTTATATGTTCTCCATGAATGCATGTCTTTACTGCTTGATCTATTTTTGATTTTTCAACATGCAAAAATTTACCTGATTCATCAATTACTTCTTCTTTTATTAAATGTGACCACGTTTCTCGGACATGGTGTTCTTGTAATGTTGTGTCAAGATTTCTTATGTGTTCCATTCTAATTTGTCCATAAATCTCATATAGAACCAAATCTTTCAATTTTTGAAAACTGAATGACTCCTCGTGGTTGCTGAGATTGTTAGGCAGGTTCAGATATTTCCATATAAATACAAACAAAGGTTCCAATTTATCTAATCCTGGTATTTCATGAGACAGGTACAAAACATTGTTTCCCCTGTCCAGCAACATACTGTCAACTTCATCAACTAACACAGTTTCACAGGAGCGGTCACCTAGAATATTATTATTATATACTCTATCCAGTAAATAGTCTCGTTGGTAATATGCCAATTCACCATAAACTATCTGGCAGTTAGAGTATGTTGCCTTTCGCTGTTCTTTGTTTTCTGAGCAATTGTGGCCCACTTTGATGCCAAATAAGTCGCAGATATGTTCAAATTCTAGGGCATCACGCTTAGCTAAAACATGAGAACTAGTTATAATGTCAACCTTAATACCCGACAAGGCTTTAATTATAGCAACTGATATTATAATTATTGACTTTCCTTCTCCAGTTGAAATCTGACCCAAGATATTTTTATTTGCTTTCAAAAATGTCAAGATAGCCAGTAGTTGTGTTTCTCTTAAAATTATTTTGGATTTATGCACATAGATTGAAGTACATACTGTAGCTAAAACAATCTCGTCCAAGTTACGACAAAAGAAATCTTGAAGATTGGTTTCATTTTTATTACAGCTCACTGAATCACTATAGTTCTTTATTTCTCCAAGCATTTTCTGAAACTCTTTGTCCTCGAAGTGAATTTTGGTTCCTTGACAAGTTTCTACTCCAGTGTCAAATAAGGATATTTTATGTTCATTGACAATTTCAAGGAGACTTGTTATCCAGGTGGTTAAAGCATCCTCATCTCCAATATTTCTGATTAAAAATTTCGAAAATATTTTTATTCTTTTAACATACTCAATACCTTTACTGACCCACTCTACAATATCTTTTGAAGTGTTGCTGCTATTCTTTATAAGTACTTCCAGTTGATTTAGAGTTCTTTCTCCTTTGGAATAAAAGCATTTGTCTTCCAAAACTTTTTGCCATTCATTAATGTTTGCTTTATGTAGATGTTCAACAAGTTCTTCACAAAACAAAATTTCTTTGTTTGTTAGTAGTCGCAATGTTTCTAATACTTCTGCTTTAGAGTTCACAGTCTCTATGTGGTTTCTGACCATTTCAACTAATTCCAAACAAAAGTTCATTCCTAGAGAGTTTTCTAATTTCATTAGATAAAATGAAATCAACTCAAGTTGCTCACCAGACCAACATCCGGTCGTTTTAATTTTGCAAGTCCAGAACAGATCTTTTAATACATATTTCCACTCGGACAAACATAACTGAGGGAGTCCAGCATGATGATATGGAATGTAGCTCAGTAAAAAGAGACTTTCGTCTACTTTTTCTAAACTATCAATAAGACTCTTATCATTATCAAGCTTTTCCAAAAATAGAATTAATGTATCCTTGTTCATTTCATTCAAGTACTCTCTCCACTTTAATCTTAAATTTTGATCCAATAGTTTTTTTAAACATAATTCTAATTTCATCAAAGTAAATTCTGCAACCCAGTTTGTTTGATGAAATGAGGCCAAAATCCAGGACACCAGATTAGCTATAGTTGGAGATTCTAACAGAGATTTTAGAGTGAAGTTTACAACACAACTAAGCTCGGATACTGATAAATAGTTTCCTTCAACTGTAAGGTGCAGATGAATATAGTACAATGCACTTTGGTAGCCAATATATTTGTGTTTTAACATTGTTAATCTGGATTTCATCAAATGTTTGTCTTCGCCCTGTTCAAAAGAGTTTAAAATTAACTCAATAAATTCATCTTCTTTCATGATGTGATTTATTTTCAAACTGATCTTTTCTGATTCATTTACTTTACTTTCAACATTACGAAGAGATGTTAAGTTTAAAAGAGATGGGTCAAACTGAGCTTTATTAATTGTCAAGTTGATATGTTGTTGTAATTGAGAGCACAACTGACTTTTCTCTTCATGAAGTCTATTCATTTTCCATAACTCATCATCCACTTTAAGCTTGAGGAATCTTTGGTTCTCCATCAATAAATGAACAGCTTCATTAGCAGTTGGATTGTGATTGTACTTTAAAACCAGATGACTTTTTTCGTCTACAGCATACAGCAGAAGATTTGTATCAAAATAATGAGCCAAGATTTCTCGATAAAACATAGAAAAAGCTCCTTTTTGTCTCATATCATTAAGAATAATCTTTTTCAGCTTTGATTTACTTTTCCACAATAGAGGGCCTTTGACTTCGTTAGAGTAATTTCTATACAGCACTGAGCGAAGTTGATCCTTGCATATACTACCCTCAGCCTTTATCTTCTCAAGAGCACTACCAACACTAACAGCTTTAACTAACTGCTCATAGATCTGTTGATTTTCATGTGTCCTCAAATCATTCAAAATTGGTTGAAGTTTGATGTCCATTTTTCTCGCCTTGTTATACTTTAAGCAATTAAGGGTTTTCTTGTAATAAATAATCTTTTTTTCAGGTAGAAAAATATGACCTTCCTCGAGGAACAAACCAAAAATATCCACAGACAGATTTAGTAGCTGATCATTTTGTTCTAATATTCTGATCATATGTAGTCTTTTATAAACTAAATTGTCACACAAAAAACTTTCAATTCCATCGTATGATTCTTGATCACTTGACAAAGTGAGACAGCTCTGAACTGAACTTTCATGTTTGGGATAAGTGTTAAAACCAAAAAATGAATTATTTTGTTCTATAAATGATTGTTGAACGTCATTTAAGATAGCTAGATGATATTTGTTCTTATAGATATAGCCAATTTCTTCGCTTAGATCAAATTCTAAACGAGAAGAAGATTCAAGATACACTCTCCACAAAGTTTCAAGTTCTTCTGATGTTAATTTGAATTGACACAATTTTGTCCAAATGGCAATATCATTGGGTGAATCATGTACCCATTCTATTAGTTCTTTAGTAGAATGCAACCCTCTTGATATAGCTTCATGGCTTGTGTTATTTGCGAGTATCTGCATGTTGATTTCATAATTTTCACTTTGAAACAGTTCAATTTTTCTTGTAATATTTGAGTCTTTCACAGTTTGATCTACAATGTCTTCATTATTATTTGCTTCAAATAGGCATTTAATATTCTTTTCAAGGTCAATTAGCTTTTGAGAATCTACATGGCTGGTTTTATGGCCATACTGCTCTATAATGCTCTTAGTGTCAATTGTTTTCTTTCTTTTAATCTGCAAACCTGACTGACTCTTGAAGATGTCATTTCTTGTGTCCATGTATTTCACTTGACAACTCTGATATATATCTTTTCTTAGGTAAGCTATATCTGCATATTTACCATTATGAGAACAGTATATCCTATCTGGCCCGCTTTCATTATAATATTCCACTTTTAATCTACGGTTATCACGAGAATGAGTTGTAAAATATTCTGGTTTTCCCCAATATGTTGAATCAGTATAGGCGAAATCCCTGCCACTTTTTCCAGGCTTGCCAGGTTCCCCTGATTTACCATCAGTTCCATCTATCCCTTTGCAATGTTGTAAGGCTAAATGTTGTTTGGTTAAGTCAGGTTTGAGGCTGACTTGTACTTCAACCTCTCCAGCAAATCCACCTTTGCCGCCAAGACCTCCTCCTCCTCCATTTTTTCCAAGTTCACCATCAGCTCCTTTGTATAACAGAAAGGACTGACAAAATGTAAATAATGAACCGTAGTAAAATGAAAATAAAATTTTACATCCTGAGTGTGTTTTCACTTCAAAGTAAATATCATTTAATTCCTCTATGTAGTCCTTTAAAGTATTGTCAAACTCATCTACTGGAAGAGAAACTAGCTTTCCTAATGCAAAGAACTGAACCGAATGAATGTCCTCCTTAACACTCAATCTAGTTGTTTCAAGATTAAGTCGCTTACAAGAATTCCAAAATTTGGAGACTGGAGGAAATTTAACCTTAAAATCAAATTCATTAATGCTCGATCCATCTTTTCCATCCATTCCTTTACCGCCATCTTGACCTTTACTGCCCTTACCACCATTAGAAACAATCATCAAGTTAGAAGCGTTTTCTAATTCATCACAAATCATCAAAATATTCCCCCCACTTTCTCCAGGGATTCCATCTGCTCCATCAATGCCAACACCTTCACTATCACTGCCTGCTGGGTACGTTTCCTCATTAGGAGCATCTTTCCCTGATACATCCCAGATAATAACTCTGTCATTGCTTACTATAACTGTTTCTGCAGATACAACAATATTTTTACCATGCCAAAGAGTACAACTAAGATTTTCATTTATGTGCACAACTCCCGCATGAACAAATCGAACTTCTTCAATTTCATTAAGTTTTGTCTCAATATCAGGTAGTACTTGACTTAAAACAATGTGCTCTCCACTTACCTCTAACAACTTCCGCCCATCTTTAAAACATTCAGTCAGGACAAAAGGTTTCAAATAAGCTTTGATGGTATCTTTCACACTCTGTATAAAAAAGTAATTCTCTTGATCGATAATATTTTTCGCAGCAGATTTTAATAGTGATAAGTCATCTTCACCTTTAGAACAGTTTATTATAGCCTGCAAAAAATTCCTGAGACAAAAAACTTCGTTCTCCTCAGGATGAAAAAGAGTGGCCGCATTTAATGAGCTACAAAGTAGTTGAACATTCTTTGATGTTTTCATGGATCTTGTTAGACACTGAAGAAAGTTCATTTCATCACGCAAACAAGCTATTTTTAAAAACATAAATGTGAGAATGGTTTTCTTAAACTTCCGAGTGTAATTTGAATCTTTAGATTTCAGTAACAATACATGTTGTGACGCATGTTTTAATAAATTGTTATAAGGTGAATTCAACCCAAGAATCAAACAATCTTGTAAACTGTTTACACGATTGAGATCATCAATGAACTGAAGAAGCCTGTTCTTGTCAAAAAAATCCATAACATTGTCAGAAAGTTCATCAAGCCATAACTCAACAAGTTGTTCTAAGTATTTGCTGTGAATATAATTCTTATCGTCTGGGTATAGACTGCAACCTAATGATATCTCAAAAATATGTTCGACAGCAGTCAAAGTTTGACAATCTCTTAAAGAGGAATTAATAATGTCATTGATCTTTTCTTTTGGAATTCCTTTTTGTTGAATCAAATTATTGCCTTCTACTTTGTTATCACCTCCAATTCCTGATTGTTGACTGTTGACATCATGTGATCCTGGGTAGGAGTTAATGAAGCTTGAGATCTTCAATTCTTCTCTCGCTCTTAACAACTTCAGAAGCTGTTCCAATGAAATATTTTCTTCATTATGTAATGTTTCTAAAATTTCAGGATCGTGATACTCAGCCAGGATTTTCCCCTTTATTAACAACTCCACACTATCACCAAAACCGCAAGCAGCTGCCAACTGCTTTAAATCGTTGACTTGATCATCAATTGGCTTTTCTTTTGTCACCTTGTATGAAAAAAAAATTATTACCTCCTTAGTTTTCTCCATTTTACGCTACACTGTGTTTATAGTGGTTAAATATTACTGGGATTTATAAGTTACATGAGTAAATGTATGTGACAAATGTATGTCATTCCATATTGATATGGAATTATAGTAATTAAAGTAAAGAGAAGTAGAATTTTACTTCTGGAGAACATGTTTAATAATTAAACTACTACCCAATTTCATGTCATTTGCAAACAAACAAAAATTAAAAACTAATTTTAATTAGTTTCTAAAAAAAACCTGCTAACACCCAAATAGCTAAAATTGTTCTTTGACAATTTTCTGCTTTGCAAGTGCTGAAATGTGGTTGGTCCTTTCATCTGTACTATTCTTGATGTCTGAAAAAAAAACCCGTTTAATTAGTTAATGGCATAGAAAATGTTATATAGAAGTACAAGCAGTTTGCTCAAAATCTCACTAGGTTTACAGAAGCGTGTATTAAATATTTTATTTATTTTAAAATACTTTTACGAATTTGTCAATTAGTTATAGTAACATTTCGGCCAATACGTTTTAAGAACAAGAAAAAATGAAGCATTCACTGAAAACAAATATATTATAATTGTTTGATGACAAAACTAATAAAATGGGTTAGGCATAAAGTTGGCACTCTTACTTACTTTATTGCATAACTTTAACTCAAGTAAATGACAGTTCATCATTAGGTTAATTTAGTTTGTTTTATGTTTGATCTATAATAAAGTGGCTCAGAGATTATAATGGGACAGGATCCATTTCTCTGGGTATTGCCGTATTGCACAGTATCGACGTATTGAGAATTTTCAAGAGAGTTATATTAATATGGTTTCTCTGATTAATTTTATGCTAAATAGTAATTATTAAGTTTATTATTGAGAGCTATCCGGTCGCAAAGCCAGGTTGGTCATGTGCTGTGATTCCTTTGGTAATTGGCTTCAGCAGGGTTATTTGACAGTAAAGTAGTGTCCTTGGGGGATGTTTGAACAATACTCAACACAAATCATGCTCATTTATTGGATTAAAAGTTTATGTATTTTATACATGCCTAAAAAGGTTTTTCGGTACTTATTAATCATAATAGCACCTAAGAAGTATTAATCTATTTATATTAATAATACCCTCGTCGCAGCAAACCAGCGTACTCAGCGAATTTCCAAACGATCTTGAGATATCGTATTTTCCCAATAAACACCATAGGAACGGGTATGTAGGTTTGCTGCCATGGGATGTTGTTAGAAAATGTTAGTTTTGTTAGGAAATGTAATAGTTACGTAAGGTAAATATCAAACTGTATCAATATTTAGCACTTTTTAAATTCCCCATAAACCCCAGGGGGTGAATATGTAGGTTTGCCGCCATATGGGTGTTATAAGCAAATATCAGTTAAACCCTACCTAGGAATGTACATTCCATATATTATCAAGTTATAATGTTCTTTTAATTTTCCCCATACATCCCATAGGGGTGAGTGCCTAGATTTGTGTCTGTACATACCAATTGTGCCTACCAAGTGAATGTACATAGCCAAATTTATCAAGTTATCTATATATTAATACGCAAGCATGTTTCATTTCCTCCTTTTTTCTCAGCTCGTGTGCATCGTAGGAGAAATCCGCGCATACCGTTAGAAAGATATAGTCCTGTAGATGAGCAGAATCACATTCTAATTCACATCGGACACCAGGGCTACGCAACACAGGCTTTCAAAGTTCCAATGTTAATCTTATGGAGGTAGGAGAATTGATTGAATCATTAGAACGCTGTTGTAAAAAAGACTGCTAGAAAAAAGGAAGAACATATGTTTCAGTTATAAAATTTTTTAAAACTTTTTGGGTCCAGATCAACTGAAATTTTGATCGAATTTCCATCAGGAGGCGATCTCTAGTTCCAATAAATAAGCAAGATACAGGGTTTTGTTGATTTCCCTTAAGATTAAAAAATGAATGATGCAATGAAAAAAGAGTAATAGATAAATAGTATGCCATAAAATCATACATATGGATTTAAAATTCATAAATAATTTATTTTCCTAACATTTTATTGGGAAATATGACGCATCCCAAGCATCCGGGCTGTAGTGATGCTGATTGTTTCCCATAAATTGTAATTAAAAATATTATTGAAAAAACATGATGATAAAAAATAAAAATATAATGATAAAATTTAATGATAATAATGATAATGATAAAAATAAAAATATAATGATAATGATAAAAAAATATGATTAATCATGTATATATAGATAATTTACAAACTAATAACATAATAATAAACTTATTCATAAATAACAAATAAATACATGATTGCCTTCAATAATAAAATCATAAATATTACACACTCTTTCGTCCTTGTCTGTTTTGTTCTCGGTGAGACGCCCAAATTGAGAAGGAGACCACAGAGAAAGGAGGAAGTTCAAGGAAGGAAGAGTAGAATTAAAAACCAATCAAAATTAAGGAATAGGCAAACAAACCAATGTGAATAAATGTAGAGATGAAGAAAGAAGAAGGAAGAAAGAAGAAAGAAGAAGGAAGAAAGAAGAAAAAGTAGAAGGAAGAAAAAAAAACAATTAAAAATAATTGAAAGACTAAAAAAGTTTTGAGTATGAAATGAATTAACAATGAATTATCTTGTTGAAAAATCTGGAATTGTGAGTTTTAAATTGTGAAACACATAGAAAGATTTTTGTAAATTCCCATACAATGTAAATTTGTCAGCGGAATAAAAAAAAAAAAAAAAAAAAAAAAAAAATTAACATGGAAAACTTATTTGTTGCTTTTCTCCGTAAACCTGTTAAGCTAAGTTCATAGTTCAAAATACTAAATTATTTTTTTTAAGCTCTTTTAACCCTCCGAGTGTTAATCGTCGATTTTTCGGTCCAGCTTTTCGGCCTCCGAGCGTTTGAGTCGATTTTTCGACCTTTTAAAAAAGTAACCTAACTTTATAGTGAATGACAGAAACGGACCCGTGAACGCTACCGCTGTTACCGGGAGATTCTAAGCTATCCAAAAACACCCATTTTAAATGGCGGAACGTGATTGGTTGTTTGTAATATGCAATGAAACATCTGGTAAAAAAACTGTTACCATCTGCTAACTTTGTAAACAACGAAATGCATATTTTATTAATCGTTCCGTAGGACATATTTGGTTTTATTCAACATACATTTTTTTCAAATACTTCAAACCTATATAAATTATATATTTTCTTGAACTGCATAAAATTCTAAAAAAATGTATATCTTGGAATTTTAATTATGTGTATCCAAAAATATTTTGAGGGAGAGCAAAGTTATATACAAAATTTTTTTGTAATTTTTTTAATTTTTAACCAATAGCCTAATTTTGGAAACAATAAGTAAGGGTGAAAATTTTTGTATTATTAGGTAGTCCATTTTATCTACTTTCATATAATATATACATTTATAGTGCTAGGTCATTAAATATATTTTTTTTACTAATTTTTATTTGAAAGTATGATGCAAAACCTTCAAAAAATGCGTAACGCTCCAGGGGTGCTATATTGAACGCTCGGAGGGTTAAATGGTTTCATTAAAAATTGTTGTATTTTAGTTTGATGCAGTGTACAACACACAATTTGTAACTTCGCACTTATCATGATACTTCACATCAGTAGAAAATGTTTGTCCAGCAACCAATAGTTTCCAGACTTCAAATAAGGTGTCGGTAATTTTTATTTCATCCATTAAACAAGCATTCGAATGGACGAGGGATGAAAAGTTGAAAGACGAGTGCTCGTTAACCCCAGTTAAACGAGTGAAGTTAAAATGACAATTTATTAAACTCTGGAGCAATATGCTTTTTCCAGTTGATGGTGGACCTTTGAAGAATAAATTGTTTTTTTTTCCCCGATTTGTTTGTTAAAGTGTTTAAATGTAATTACTGCAAATTGCTCTTCGTTTATTTCATTTCCTGCCAACCAGTCCTTTAATTTGGTTAACTGCACTTCATAGTCTGTGTTGTCGGACGTTAATTCATAAAAGTGTTTTGCCCTTTGTAACCATTGCTGAGGTGTTTCACTAAAGACGAGCATCTTACTTGTTTGAATTGCAGTCTTGATCCTTTCATTAGCGAACTTCTTAAATAGAAATTCTTGTCCATTTTTATGTTTAGCTAAGATTACTCTAGCCCCAGACTCTGTGAAGCATCTGTATTCCATAAACAAATCTATTAAATAGGAATTTGTGATTTTCCCATCGCTAAAATTGTCTTCTTCCATGCTAAAATCACAGTCTATAATAGGCACTTCTGGCTGTCCATTTGATGATAATGTATGTTTTTGGCAACACACCAATGAATGATGGCTTTCTGATGGGAAATCTGTTAATACCTTCCTTCCATTGCCACTACACAGATAAGCATGTAAACAAGGTATACATGCTATTCTCTTTACCTTATGTTGCGTTTCGGCTATGTCCTTTCCCAAACGTGAATTGGTTCGGAAGTTACGACTACCTGAGATATACATAAAATGCCAATGAACATGTTTGGTACCTGTATGTAACACCACCATCTTCCATGGTGTGTGAAATTCAGCATTGCCAGAGTCGGTGAGGTCTATTATAGATTGCTGTGATGTGGAAGGTAATTCCTTATCTTCTTCTATTGTTGATGTCGAGGGTTGGCTGTTAACATTATCAATCTGTAATGACTGTACCGTAGAGGTTTCGTTCTTCTCTATCTTCTTGAAGTAGCAGTCGATCTTCATCGTCTTCGATTTCTTATTACTTGGTTCATCCGCACGTTCCCGTTTTAAAATGAAAACCACATCCTATCCGAACACCATCGGTTGTATCCGTATACCCAGGTAATAAAGTACGATTATAATCTTCGGGTAATGTTGCGATAATATGGTAAAACGTGTTCGGCACAGACATAGTAAAATCTATACATCGATATAAACCATACACAGAGGTATATTTACTTTACTACTATGTAAGGAAGCATACTGAATCTACTTCCCAACGCTGACATTTTATATATGTCGTTATCTTTAAGACATGATTAATCTACAAGTCACCAGATGAACATAGATACTAATCAGTCATATCTTATATTACGTGTCCCAACACAATACAGGACAAGCGGGGCCACCAACATAAAATTAGAGTCGGCATATACTCCTAAATAAATTGAGTTAACATGATATCAAAGTGTTTGGATTCATCAAATAAACATTATAAATAAACCGCCCCGAGTATGGGGTAGTAAAAGTTGGCAAACAGGGCGTTGGAGATTAACGCATCTTTTTACCGAATCTAGCTAAATTAAAGTCGTAATATCATGGAAATCAGGTTCAATAATCCCTTATCTAATGGTTAATCAACATATCAACCCTTAATCACCCCATAGATAAGGGATGATCCAACCTTTTCTCTTCTCCGTCTGTTCTGCGTTGGTCCGTGCTGAGCTAGTCGCTCAATTCAAACCAACGCGGAACAGACAGGGGGAAAAGGTTGAATCTCTTTTCCCCCTGTCTGTTCTGTGTTGGTTTGAATTGAGCGAGTCGCTCAGCACGGACCAACGCAGAATAGACCGAGAAGAGAAAAGGTTGAATCATCCCTTATCTATAGGGTGTTAAGGGTTGTTTTTTAGGGATATAAGACATAAGGGATGTTTTATACAGGTTTTAAGGTGATTATGGGTAAATTTGAGCTTTATTTGGCTGAAATATGCGTTATTCTAAAACGATTAAAACTCTATTGTGTATTGCATAAAAAGGCGTTTTTAAGCTCAAGTTTGAGGCAAATTACGTATATTCTCCAGATTATTACCCTGTAAACATGATAAACGCATTGGTATGACCTGCAATTGATAGTTTTAACGGTTTAAAATAACCAGGATTGGGCGTAATTAAGCCCTAAAACTCACGTTCCGTGATACGCGTAAGTTCGGTTTTTCGGTGTTAAAACTCTTGGAGCGGTAATATTATGGCAAAAATTACTATGATAATTAACGTAATAGCTACTTTAATATGCGATCCAACGAATTCCCCTTTCTCTGGCCAGTTGTACTCATAGACTGACAATACAACTCACATTTGAATCGTGTTCTACAACTCACTCATACTCTTTTTATTCCGTTTGTCATTTGCCGAAATATCACCTTTGAGTCGTCGTAGGCCCGTACTTCGAGATACCGTTTGAATCGTTAGGTTAAGGGCTATTCAAATAAGATGGTTTCACACCTGGGCAACCCCTTTTTCGAAAGGGTGTTTACGCTCTGTAGACCCGGTAGCCTTGTATATAGTGGAACAGAATCTGAAGGCGCATTGCCGCAAGTATACGTTCTCACACAAATAAATTTTCTTTTTTTTAAAGTAATCATTTTCCCATGTTATAATAGACTATTGATAACCTTTACTATATAATACTGTTAGTAAAGTCACACACATATTAACGTGAATATTATAAATTATAAACTATAGGAAACATTCACACATGAAATCACTTCATTAGTTACATTCGATTGAAAAAAGAACCATGTCTGGAGGTCGCTGACTACTAGGTGTTTACGAAATTGTCAGCACTATTGTGACACTGATAACTAGGTCGGTGGTCCCTGCATATTAAGTTTACCATGGGATAACAATAATGTTTACAGACTATGTCTACCGTACGGGGAACCATGTTTACTATTCCTTTTCTTTAACACCCTAAGATCCTTTTCCTAATATGAAGCTTGTTACGGACCAAAACGTGCTACCGTAAGCAGGAAGTGATAATTTCAACACTTATATATAACCCAGATTTGGGGTAATGAAGCCTTTAGTTGTATTCCTCAACTATTATATAAATGGCCATCGTCAGCGATCTCCGACCATCACCATTATTTGCTCTCGGCCACGTTCCAAATCTCATTTAAACCGAAGGTAAAAAACTATAGTAGACCCGTACATATGTTAGGAAACTAGTATGGTCTAGAACTCATATATACATATTGTTGCCTATAACAGTTGTTAATTTATTATATTCGACCAAATACGGTACTTATAAGCCCATATTATGAAAGGGACGTAATATATTTATAGATTAGGAATTCTACGTAGCAATTAACAATGTTAGTGTAATATCTGTAAGTAATATTTTAGTTTTTTTAGGAGATGGCGCATATAATAGATAAAAGAAACATGAAAACACCTTATAACTTAGATTATTAATGAAACACTTACTTACTTAATATATAGCAGACCTGTGTGCACAGTATTCTTTTAAAAATACCTACAAATACGATCCAAATTTGAATTTTATCTTGAGGCTATGAGTGAAAGCAAGCCAGTAAAAGTCGGAATCAAGGAATCGCATTTTTTTTTTTTTTTTTTTTTTTTTTGAGGGAGAGGCTGAAAATTGCATTACGCACACAGGTGGCCAGCCTGTAGTGTGGGGCTCCCCTAAAAAACGGGTTTACCCACTAAAAAACCTCCTCTACTCTTTAGGAATCTAACCTGGAATTGTTTATCACATTACGTCAGGCTAGGCCTAAATTTGGCTTACGCCCGTGGGGCTCGCTCCTTATCCAGCCGCTCGATCAAGGGGTCTGGGCCACTTCGCGGTCCAGATCGGTTTTCTTTTCCAGGAGGATGCCCCGGACGAACTGTGACAAACAATCCCAGTTGCCCTCATCCTCCAAAATCTTTTGGCAGACCGAGTCCACCGAAAATGCACCAAAGATTTGTGTGGCCTCCAGGCGGGGCCCTTCCCAACGGGGACAGCAGAAGAATGTGTGTTCCGCGTCGTCGGGAACACCCGGGCAATAAATGCAGTCCGGTGAACCGGTCTTTCCCATCCGGTTCAGGTACAACCGAAAATAGCCGTGACCTGTCAAAAATTGGGTCAGGTAGTAATCCACCTCCCCATGCCGCCGTTCCACCCATGGTTGGACATGCTTGATAAGTCGCGCACTCCATCGTCCTTGGGTGTCGTGCTCCCAGCCGTGTTGCCACTGCTGGAAGGTTCGGGAGCGCTCTTCTGTTCTTGCCGTGTCCTTGCCTATCTCGCCTTGTCTCTGATAAATCGCTTTCCTCTCCCCTGCCAAGAGCTTGACAGGGATGACTCCGGCGACCACCAGAACGGCAGGCTCGGACACTGTCCGGTAGGCGGAACACACCCGAAGCGCAGCTTGACACTGAACCCGGGCAAGTCGCAACCTGTAGCACTCCTTATCCAGAGCGCTTGCCCACACCTCTGCCCCGTAAAGGAGCACGGACTGGACCGCGGACATCAACAGACGTCTTCTGCTGGATCGGGGACCCCCGACATTGGCCATCAGCCTACTAAGGTAAGTGACTACCTTAGCGGCCTTGTCCGCCGTACGGAAGATCTGATCCCTCCAGCTTAACTTGGTGTCCACCATAACCCCAAGGTATTTGGCGGCACGAGTTGATGTGACCACCTCCCTTCCCACTCGGAGTGGGACGACGGTGTCGACCCTCTTCTTCGTGAGGATCACAATCTCCGTCTTACTGAGAGCAAGCGAGAGACCGTGATCTGACACCCAGGTGTTGACCACAAGCATGACTCGGTTCAACTTTAGTTGGGCCAGCTCAACGTTGCGTGCAGCAATAAGAGCTGCGACGTCATCGGCGTACCCAATCAAAGTGGTTTCCTCAGGCATCTCGGACCTCAGGAGGCTGTCATAGGCAACGTTCCAGAGATCCAGGCCGAGTATTGAACCTTGTGCGGCACCAGAAGTGACCTCCATCGTCCGCGTTCCGTCCCTCGTGTCATAAATCAGGCTTCGAGAGCGTAGATAATCCTCGATGAGCCGCAACAGATATGCAGGAATACGAAAGGTGTTGCGAAGCGCATCCAACATATCGACCCACCTCGCCGAGTTGAAGGCATTCTTGACATCAAGCGTAACAAGAAGCACTACTCGGCGGGAGAAATGGTTGTGACTCTCGGCTCTCTCCACAGCTCTCTGAACTTCGGTGACAGCGTCGATCGTTGACCGTCCCTTTCTGAAGCCGTACTGACGGGGGCATAAGTCCCCGGCAGCTTCCACGGCAGAAGTCAGGCGGGAACGGATCAGCTTCTCGAACAGCTTCCCAGCCGTGTCCAACATGCAGAGAGGCCTGTGGGACGACGGCAGCTCGGGATCACCTTTGCCCTTGCTGATCAGTACAAGCCTGGCTTTTTTCCAGGCAGCCGGAAACACCCCTTCTACTAAACAGGCATTGTACATTCTCAACAACAAGTCAGCGTTGATTGAAAATACTTTCTTTAAAGCCTCACTGGGAATCCCGTCCGGGCCAGGAGCCTTGTTGCTCTTCAGGGAGAGAACGGAGGTTTCCAGCTCCTCGAAGGTGAAGAGTGGAACGTCCTCTACCCGTCCAAAGTCAACCGGCGGTCGCTGTGGATGTTCAGGAAACAACGCAGCGACGATCCTCCCCATGGTGGCGCCCTCCATGATGGAAGTTGGAGAGCGGGCGCCAAGTTTCTGTGTTACAAGTTTGTAACCCAGGCCCCACGGGTCGGAGTCAACGTCGTCACGAAGTCTCCTCCAGCTATTCGCCTTGCTCCTGTTGATCGCCTGGCGGAGAGATTTTCTCGCAGCTTTATAGGCCTCCGACTTACGAACTCTGTCTGCGGGAATTCTTGCTCTTGTGGCGGCTCGTCTAGTTCTTAAACATGTTCTTCTGAGTTCCGCAATCTCTTCAGTCCACCAGTAAACGGGTTGTTTATCGCGTCGGGGTTTCCTTCGCGGCATAGACTGGTCGCAGGCCGAGGCGATCAGTTCCATCGTGGATGTTACTAGTGCCTCGGCCCCAGCCTCACCAGGATTCCCCTGCGCTCCCCAAGAGATGACTTCGGTGAACTTGACCATGTCCAGTTTGTTGGCCGGCGTGGCCCTTCCCGAGATGCGGAAACTCGACGATTTGCCTGATCATGCAAGTCAAACACGATGTATTGGTGGTCGCTACCCGTGTAGTCCTCCACAACCCTCCAGCCAGAGATCCTCGGAAGGAGCGACTCGGACGCAAAGGTGACGTCGGGGATCGTGCCTCTCTGCCCGGGGCGCCGAAAAGTAGGTGTGTCGCCCTGGTTGAGGACGACAAGACCGGCCCTGGCGATGAAATCCAGGATGTGAAGGAATCGCAGTTAATATTATTAGTGGTTTTTAATCATGAAATTTCCTCTTTATGGGTTTATTTTTTCGGAACATCTGGAGTAATCATTATTATCTAACAATACGTGTAGGAATCCTAAATTATTTCAAGACATTAGTGCCGTTACACGCCTTTTTCATAGCTTATCGAGTATCTATCGCCAAATACTCCTGGAAAACTTGAGATCAAATGATTTTAAAGCAAGATCAAATGATTTTAAAGCGTTTGTATTCACCAAATAAGCATTAAAATTAAACTGCCCCGAATATGGGGGTTCAATAGTTGGCGAACAGAGCGTTGGAGAGTAACGCATCTTTTCACCAAATCTAGCTTAATTTAAATCGTAATATCATGGAAATCAGGTTCAATAATCCCTTATCTAATGGTTAATCAACATATCAACCCTTAATCGCGCCCTAGCCAGGTTAAGTATAACCTTTATAACTATCCAATTGTAGATTATACCAATGCGTTTATCATGTTTACAGGGTAATAACATGGAGAATATACTTAATTCGTCTTCAAATTGAACTCAAAATCGCGTCGTTATGCTTCATATGTAATACACTATAGAGTTTTAACCGTTGTAGAATAGCGCATATTCCAGCGAAATAAAGCTCAAATTTACCCGTAATCACCTTAAAACCTGTATAAAACATCCCGTATGTCTTATATCCCTAAAAAACAACTTTTAACACCCTATAGATAAGGGATGATCCAACCTTCTCTCCTTGGTCTGTTCTGCGTTGGTCCGTGCTGAGCGACTCGCTCAATTCAAACCAACGCAGAACAGACAGGGGGTAAAGAGATGTTTAAAATTAAGTCCAGTGGAGCACAGCCCTACTAAAAAATATATTTGCAAAACCATTCTTGGTGAGTACCTATGAGCAAAGAGGCAAGTAAAAGTAAAATTTCAACCATGGTGGCCCTAAAGTAATTTAAAGTCCAGTGGGGCGGAGCCTTAAAGAGCTTAAAAATTATATTTGCAAAACCTTTTCCTAGTGAGTAGCTATGAACAAAAAGAATAGTACATCAAATTTCAACCCCAGTGGCAATAAAGTAATTTTAAAGTCCAGTGGAATGGAGCCCTTAAGTGCTTAAAAACTATACGTGCAAAACAGTTTCTTAGTGAGCACCTATGAACAAAAAGAATCATCCATATACTTTCAACCCCGGTGGCCCTAAAGTGAATTTAAAGTCCAGTGGGGCGGAGCTCTAAAGATCTTAAAAAACTATATTTGCAAAACCGTTTCTTGGTGAATACCTATGAGCAAAGAGGCACGTCCATGTCAAATTTCAGCTCAGGAGGTCCTAAAGTAATTTCAATGTCCAGTGAGGTGGAGCCCTTAAGTGCTTAAAAAACTATATTTGCAAAATCGTTTCTTAGTGTGTACCTATGAACAAAAAGAATCATCCATATATTTTCAACCCCGGTGGCCCTAAAGTGATTTTAAAGTCCAGTGGGACGGAGCTCTAAAGATCTTAAAAAACTATATTTGCAAAACCGTTTCTTGGTGAATACCTATGAGCAAAGAGGCACGTCCATGTCAAATTTCAGCTCAGGAGGTCCTAAAGTAATTTCAATGTCCAGTGAGGCGGAGCCCTAAAGAACTTAAAAAACTATATTTGCCAAACCGTTTCTTGGTGAATACCTATGAGCAAAGAGGCATGACCATGTTAAATTTCAACCCCGGTGGCCCTAAAGTAATTTTGAAGTCCAGTGGGGTGGAGCCCTAAAGAGCTTAAAAAAACTATATTTGCAAAACTGTTTCCTCGTATGTACCTATTAGCAAAGAGAATCGTCCATGTAAAATTTCAGCTCAGGAGGTCCTAAAGTAATTTCAATGTCCAGTGAGGCGGAGCCCTGAAGTGCTTAAAAAACTATATTTCCAACATTGTTTCTTAGTGAGTACCTATGGGTAAAGAGCATCGTCCATCAAATTTCAACCCTGATGGCCCTAAAGTAATTTTGAAGTCCAGTGGGGTGGAGCCCTAAATAGCTTAAAAAACTATATTTGCAAAACCGTTTCCTAGTGAGTACCAATGAGCAAAGAGAATCGTCCATGTCAAATTTCAGCTCCGGAGGTCCTAAAGTAATTTCAATGTCCAGTGAGGCGGAGCCCTAAAGTGCTTAAAAAACTATAGTTGCAAAATCCTTTCTTAGTGAGTACCTATGGGTAAAGAGCATCGTCCATCAAATTTCAACCCCGGTTTCCCTAAAGTGATTTTGAAGTCCAGTGGGGTGGAGCCCTAAAGAGCTTAAAAAACTATATTTGCAAAACCGTTTCCTAGTGTGTACCTATTAGCAAAGAGAATCGTCCATGTAAAATTTCAGCTCCGGAGGTCCTAAAGTAATTTCAATGTCCAGTGAGGCGGAGCCCTAAAGTGCTTAAAAAACTATATTTCCAACATTGTTTCTTAGTGAGTACCTATGGGTACTATAAACTTTAAAAAACTATAAAGTTTATAGTGAGTAGCTATGAACAAAAAGAATAGTAAGCTACATCAAATTTCAACCCCGGTGGCAATAAAGTAATTTTAAAGTCCAGTGGGGTGGAGCCCTAAAGTGCTTAATAACTATACGTGCAAAACAGTTTCTTAGTGAGCACCTATGAACAAGAAGAATCATCCATATATTTTCAACCCCGGTGGCCCTAAAGTGATTTTAAAGTCCAGTGGGGCGGAGCTCTAAAGATCTTAAAAAACTATATTTGCAAAACTGTTTCTTATTAAGCACCTAACAGTAAAGAGAATCGTCTGTCAAATTTCAACCCCGGTGGCCCTAAAGTAATTTCTAAGCCCAGTGGGGCGGAGCCCTAAAGAACTTAAAAAACTATATTTGCAAAACCGTTTCATGGTGAATACCTATGAGCAAAGAGGCACGACCATGTTAAATTTCAACCCCGGTGGCCCTAAAGTAATTTTGAAGTCCAGTGGGGTGGACAATAGACAATAGACAATATTTATTAGTCGTTCAATAATTACACTGTAATTACAATGGACTTCGTCATTAAAACTAAGTTGAATATAATTGGTGCTTCTTAGCATAAGTCACATTCACCAATTGTGTCAAATAAGTTATTTTAAGCCTAATTAAATAAAAACAATCCACATTGAATGGTTAAAAAAAGTGCTTATAAATAAAATATCACAGATTTATCTAACCACTATTTTGTACTTATCATTCTTAAAAAAAATTAACAAATAAATAAAGGTAACAACATTAGATAAAATATTTAAACAAAAACAATGGCTCAGCTCAATAAAAACACAGTTAAAATTTAAGATCACAACAACAATAAAATCTGTAAAATTCAACAAACTCAGTCATGTAAAATCACAGCCTTTTATCTCGATGTTTAAAAACTCATCAATATTATAAAAAGGTCTATGTTGAAGCCAAGAATACAATTTGTTATTAAACCTAGTGTCCGTCAAACTTTGGACTTCAGTTGGCAATTGAAAGAGGCTCGAAAAACACTTGAAAAGGGCTCGAAAGATGCTTGAAAAAGACTTGAAAAGATTAGGCAAGACTTTAAAGTGACTTGAAAAAGAATTGAATGAAACACTTGATTTCTAGTTGAAATGGATTTCACATCACGGTGACTAGGAGCCTTGAATCAAGTTTGAATCAAGTTTTCAGACTCGATTGGTATGGTTTGAATCAAACCTTCAAGCCTCAAAATCAAGCTTGAATCAAGCTTTTTTTGCTATGTGGGCATATTCTACATGAAATTCCCCATAATTTGAGTACCCACATCCCACATGACATAGGCCTACCGTACTTAAAAATAGTTCATCTTATAGCTTTCCCGACACCTTTCCGCATTTTCCGGCTTATTTAAAATCGGATCGAAATAATTTTTACATATTCGTGATCAGCTTGGTATTTCGGTTATCTTAAATACCCACTCAATGTATTTTGAAATAAAAACTTAATTTTCGCTTTTTCCAATTTTCCGAGCTTTTCCGCAGGAAAAAACTATCATTTTCAGAATCAGTGTGAAATTTCCGACATTTTGAAAAAAATTTTTCCATTTTCCGATGGTCGTAGCTAAACTCAATAATTACCGAGGGAGTCTACTAGCCTAGCCTACCATGTGTTTGGCCTAATTATTTGTAACAATTTAAAAAGATAATTATGAAGAATGTGACTACATGGTAACCATTCTGAGCCAGATTGAATAAGCAAGCAAACAAGAAGGACTTACCCAATTAATTTTCCATGAAATCATACATCATTAGACCAATTATGTGAGGTAGGAGGATCCATTGAAGTTGAATGTGCCCAAATTATGCTTAGCGTCAAATCCACTTTCAATAAAATTAAAGTTACTGTACGGTACCGTACTTGTATTATTGCGCTTTAATCAATTCAAGAGGACTTACACCTCAAAGTAACAAAGGCGTATTCATTATTCAATTATGTGAAGTGTGTATAAGTATAAGCAAGTAAGTTAGGACGAACAAATCAATCAAACTAATAAATCCAGCATCCATCACCTATGTACGACCTAACAAGACCTGTTGCTGTTGCTGGTATACAGTGTTGCCACCTCGTAACTATAGTTTTACCCTAAACAAGAGCAAAAATTGCCCTAAACCTTTCAAACATTACCCTAAAAATTACCCCAAAGCTTAATTGGTGCTTTAAGGTACCATAAATACTGTTATAAAACACTTAAAAGAAGGGAACGGCATTACAATAAATTAAATAATGCTTAAATAGATGAATATAAATATAATACAATTATTTTTTATTGCTTTTTTTTATTGTTATTGTGTCTTTCAACTTTCAACGCCAGTGGCATTTTTAACGTTTTGACGGGGAACGGTCCAAACCCCAGTCTTGTTACTATCTAACATCGACCAGTTGTTAGAAAACATCATTAATTAAAAGCCCAATGACTGACAAATGGCAACTGGGTCCGGAATCAAACCTTTGAAAAGCTATTAACTTTTCTCAGGATCGAACCTTTGGATTTTAAAGGCGAGCACTATAACTTAACCACTCAGCTACCCAGCCAATTAATATAGATGTAATATATTAATGTAATATAAAATTTTGAAAAATTTTAAAACATTGTCGGCTGACGGGCCGACAAAATTCCCAGAGACAAGTCTCCAAGTGTGGACGGGGCTTAAGGTTACCCAATATATCAAATCTGTTATTATCTTACAGGTATATGTTATTAAGTGTTGTCATTTTATTTCTTCTATTGATGAAGTTAAAATTACCTATACAATTTCCAGTAAACTTACAAAATATTATAGGCTACTTATTATTATTTTATCAAAAGGTTAACTGTAATATAGCCTATGCTGGTGGGTTGTACTAACATTTTTTGTATTTAAAGTAAAAATTTATCATTTTGTTTGATTTTCCTGTTTATGTTTCATTTTCAACATTTGTAACTTTACCCTAAAATTACCCTAAATTTTCCATTACCCTAAAAATTACCCTAAAAAGGTCAATTCTACTAAAAGTGGCAACACTGTGCTATTACTTAAATTTAAATAGCACACCAATGGCAACGACGACACGACGAGGGGGGGGGGAAGAGGGCGACGACCCGACGACGTCGTCGACATGGCGATGCACGGCCATCTCTAGTACAGGACAGCGCCAGCACCTTGGAGGAATAATTATTATAAGGAGTGGCCACTCGGGGCTAGAAACGAAGCCGCGCGTTGAGTGGTAGGAGCTACAGAGTCGTTGAATCATGGATTAATTGATTAATTCGTTGTTTTAAATGATAGAATATTTTAGAAAAGTTTTTAAATAATTCTTCAATCCAGGAGAAACTTTGTGAGAAATAGGCCTGGGAATAAGCCTATAAATGTGACAGGGTCAAGTGTTTCAAGTGAAAAAAACTCTCATTAAACTCTGTTGTTTGTAGGGGTACAGAGTTAATTAAGGATAATAGGCCTAACCCTAGTCAACTTAAAATAATTTTTGTAAATATAAGATCTGTGTTTAATAAGATTGAAATGATTGAATCTTTATTTATTGATAGTAAACCTGAAATCATATGTTTAGCTGAAACTTGGTTGAACAAAGACAAAAATAAAAGTTTTAAGATTGAAAATTACACTATGATATCAGATAATTGTAGAATAAATAGGTTAGGAGGTGGTGTTGCAATTCTTAAACGGACTGATAACTCAATAAATATTAGTCCTATTACCAAAATAAATGAGAGGTCTGTTGAGGACATTTTTGAATGTTGTGGAGCCATCGTTACATGTAAGAAATTCAAATTTGTGTTAATTAATATCTACAGACCGCCAAGAAAGCAAAATTTTCTCCAATTCATCGAATTGCTTGAAGATGCATTAAGTGAAATTAAACTTTATTACGGTGATCTGCCCATCGTCATGTGTGGAGACCTGAATGTAGACAACCTTCAAGAAACGTGGGACAAAGAATGTCTGAATGATGTTCTACAATCTAACAACGGCGAAACTTCGTTATCCGTCTCCACCGTTATTATCGATGTGGAAATTTCGATATTGCGGTTGAAATTGATCGATGAAAACAATCGAATCAACAACTATACTGAGAAAAGATATGTATCATAATAATAATCTAACCTAACAGTGTAACCGTAAACCTCCGTCACTTTAATTGACAGCGATGTTCATAACAACAAAATCAATGGTGTTTGGAAAAATTTAAAATGCATCCCTCAATACAATAGCAAAAAAAACCTTTCTGATTTGTATTTGGCAGCATTTGTGTGACGCCATTTTAGATCTAACGAAGTCTGCTTCTTCTCACAATTCGAATTTAGATACAGCTACACAACAAACTTGGTTAGTTTGTTTTGTGTTGTTCTTTGTTACAGGTTAGGCCTACATTACCTACAATTTTTACTTTTTTCAGTTACTTGTTTGAATATATAGGAATTTGTTTTATTGTGAAAAGGTTTATTTCATTATATTAGAACGAGAAACTAAATCAGGTGATAAAATCGTAATCGCATCGTGTAATTGTATCATCGATATGATTGCAATATTATCGTAATATCGAAATTTCCACATCGATAATAACGGTGGAGACGGATAACGAAGTTTCGCCATTCTATTAAAAGTGGTGTTGCCAATTCTACTAAAAGTGGCAACACTGTGCTATTACTTAATCAGTTATTACTTAATAGTTTTTTTTATCATTCTGCACGAAATCAGCCTGTTTTTTGTTCTCTCAATAGTACCAAAACCGATTCTTTTCTTTCCTAGGACTGAAAAATCATCTGGAGAATTTTTTAGGTCCTAGTACTGAAAAGTCAGCTGTTTGCTAAGTATATTATTATTGATTTATTAATGTTGAGGAGCAGAATTTTGAAATTCAAACGTTATAAAGAGCATTGTTTGTAAATAACAGAAATGTAAACACTGCATATTACTTACTTTGTAAATATAACCTCGAAAATAGAACTTAATAGTTTATATTTTTAACGATCAAAAGTCTAATTTTGCATTATGATAAAAAACGTTGTTCATCACTCGGAGCAAAAGTGTCTTTTTGATGCTTAATCGTTTTTAAAAACTCGGCTGCGCCTCGTTTTTAAAACACGATTGCGCACCAAAAAGACCCACTTTTGCTCCTAGTGATGAAAACTACTATTAAACTTAATGTTTCTTGTCCCAGTGTGAAGAAAAAAATTGAAAAAAGGAAAATTAATAATTCAAGTCTATCTCTTTTTGAGAGTTTGTTATCCAGACATGCCTGGCCAGAGTATGAGCAATTTTTAAATGTTGACGATATCTTTGATGATTTTTATACCACCTTCCTGTATATATTTGAAATATGTTTTCCAAAGGCAGTTTTTAATTTTAAGGACGACTCATGTGTTAAATGGGTGAATAATGACGTAACTGAATCTCAGGAGAATCTGAAAGAGCTGTACTGGCGTACACGTAATTCATGCAATGTCAATGCTAAACTTGAGTATTCTCACGCCAAGAATCAACATGCTAATCTGCTCTTGCGCACTAAAAAGC
Source organism: Neoaliturus tenellus (assembly GCA_030545055.2). Lineage (NCBI taxonomy): Eukaryota > Metazoa > Arthropoda > Insecta > Hemiptera > Cicadellidae > Neoaliturus > Neoaliturus tenellus. The sequence continues at coordinate 15,270,825 of CM061531.1, read as the reverse complement.
AGTTTTTCAAGAATAAGATTGAAAATTCAAGAAACATCAGTAGAGAATCTTGGACTATTGTTCGAAATTTAACACATGACGATAATGTAAATAGTAGTAATATTTCATTGAAGTGCAATGATCAGTTGATAACTAACCCTAGTAGTGTAGCAAATTTATTTAATGACTATTTTGTGTCGGAAATACTTAAATTGACAGGACCTGTGGTTGACAATGTGTTTGACAATGGTTTGAGTGGCCATGTTCCTGATGATGTTTTTCAGCTTCGGCCTACAACTGAAATGGAAGTAATCGATGTTATTAATAAAGTAAGTTCTAAGAGCAGTTCTGGAGTTGATGAAATTCCATGTAGCATATTAAGAGTCTGCAAAGGGCTGATAGCTAAGCCTCTCACTGTGATTATTAATAAATCTTTTGAGCAAGGGTTGTTTCCTAGTAGAATCAAAACTTCTAAAGTCGTCCCTGTACATAAGGCTAAGGAAAAAGATCTAGTCAATAATTATAGGCCTGTGGCTGTGCAAAGTGTGTTCTCTAAAATAATTGAAATTATTTTTCTGAAAAGGCTGCTACCCTATTTAGATAGTAAGAAGATTCTGATTGATAACCAGTATGGATTTCGAAAATGTAGCTCCACATCAGATGCCATGTTTGACCTCTTGGTAAATGTTTTCGATAAACTAGACTTGGTGGGTGAGCAATTTTGTATATTTTATGATATGACCAAGGCCTTCGACTTGTTATCGCACACTGTACTATTGGATAAATTAAAGACGATGGGCATTTTGGGTAGACCTCTGGAGTGGATCTATACTTATCTGAAGGATCGCAAACAGATTGTGAATGTCAGGCATTCAGGGCAGGATGGGCTAACCCGACAATATCGATCATCCCTCTCTCCCCCTATCAATACAGGGGTACCACAAGGTTCGAACCTAGGCCCAGTCCTATTTTTATTATATGTGAATAATCTACCCGAGTCAATATCTGAGTGTAAGGTCTGGCTCTTTGCCGATGATATCAGCCATTTGATCAGTGGGCAAGACGACCACTCGCTGAGAATCAATGCGCAAAAAGGATTAAATGATGTGAATGATTGGTGTAGTCAAAATAAATTACTTTTAAATAGAGGTAAAACTAAAGCTTTGAAATTTCACAATCGTAAACCATTGGACAGCGCCCCTTTACTCCGCCTTGATGGGCAAAGTGTTGCTATTGACTCTTCGGTCAAATACTTAGGCCTCACCATCTGTGATGATTTAAGATGGCATCAACATATAGACAATGTTTCAGCAAGACTAACTGCTGTATGCTACATGGTTAGAAGGCTGCAACCCGTTGTAGAGAGAGATGTCCTTTTAAAAGTATATTTTGGTTGCTTTCAAAGCATTTTAAATTATGGCCTAATTTTTTGGGGTAATAGTCCGCTAGCCCAACGCATTCTTCTTCTGCAGAAGAGAATTATAAGAACAATTTGTAGGGCTCCATACCTTGCCCATTGCAAGCCACTCTTTGTGGAATTAAATGTCCTGACACTACCAGCTTTATATATTCTGGAAGCAGCTCTGATGGCCAAGCGGAAACCAACCATTTTCACAAAAAATGATGAAATACATAAATATAACACAAGACAGAAGAAGAACATTCATGTAGTCCAAGTATCTTCAAGCCTCGCCCAGAGTGGACCGAAATATATGTTTGGAAAAATTTTCAACAAAATCCCATCTGAAATAAAGAAAATTACTTGTGACACAAAATTCAAGAACCAGTTAAAGGAACATCTACTCAAGAGGCCTTTATACTCCATTGACGAGTTTTTTAATGATTGAAGAAGGCCCAAAATGACGACCACGGCGCAGCAGCGCTACTAGTGGGAGATCTACAAGTATCAAGTATCAAGTATCAAGTAATTTGTTGGTTTTTAGGTCTACAATAGGTCTATATTTGTCAGGTTAAAGATTTGAAGAATAACTGTGTTGGCTATGTAATATAAAAACGCCAACTACATTTACTGCAATCATTAAATAACGTCATTTATTTATTTATTTATTTGCTGTTTCCACGGTCATAGGCGTGCCCAGGACTTCAGTAGTGGTGGTGCCAACTGGGAAGAATTGAATCTTTACTAATGCTATAGATGTATGTATGTATGGTATGGTACTGCGAATTGATATTAAATCAATGGATTGGTTGTTTTGAATAATAAATCAATAAAGTATACAACCTTATTTTAGTAACTTTTATCTAAAAATCTAAGTACACAGAACATAAATAATATTAATAGACAAACCAAGCTAGTTGTTTCATGTAAAAAAATCAAGTTAAAAAGGTTTGAGTTGTTTTGGTATTGAAATTTAAAAGACAAGAACTTTGGTTAAACTTGGTGGCCGAGCTATCGCTAATAATAATAGATTTTTGCTACATTCCAAAAATAGAGTCTGACTTAAAAATATTGCAAACTGATAATATTACAAAATGAGATAAAAACTAGGCCTGTAGCAAAATGAGACAAAAATGATCGTTAAATGAGATAAAAACTATCATCAATAAATAAGAAAAGCTATCTCTAAAATTAAGGCAAAACATCGTTTAATAGGCCCATATGCCTAAATAAATCGATAAATGCCTAAACGAGCTAAAACATAAAAAGGAGTCTAAAAGCTTAGGCTACGTATCTCACAAAATGTCAAATAGTAGGCATACACGTTTCACATTTTTTATAGCGTCATCCAACGGTCAAACGCAACTTTGTTTTTGAACATGTTAATGATATCACTTGTTGTTGCATTTGCAGCCAGATCTTGCTCCATGAACGGAATTACGGAATCATTATATTTTCTAGATGATCTTGATGCATTGTGGATATGAGTTTAGATTTTAAAATACTGAGTTTTGGAAAAGGCTATTTCACTTGTGCAGCTGGTCACAGGCATCGTACAAAATTTGTTGACAATCGTACTAAAATTGTCAAAGGTTGAACCTCTTTGAACCTTTGAAAACCAGTCAATCCATTCCATTCAAGACACTTTTAGGAGGAAAATTTGTGTCCGTTTTCACAAGCGTTTTTTTATTTTAACAGCTTAAATTCTGCCACTAGCTCTGAAGAATTTACATTCAATTGTTTTGCTAGAATATCAAAGTCTTCATTCTCACACTTGTAACAATCATTAACATTCAATCCTATCAATTTTCATACAGCGGAAATCACTCTTTTTGTTTCTTGATCGAATTTAGTATTTAGACTTTCTACAAGGTGGTCCAATACAGGATAATAAGTAATTTCAGTTCTTCTTTTTTGTTTATGCATAAAAAGGGGAAGAAGAGCCACTAGCATCTTCTAATAGAATTGATACTTTCCGTTTCCGAACATTTGGGAAGTTTTCAAAATTCTCGACAGGCTTTGCTTTCTTTAGCAACCATTTTTTCGTAGTAAAACTTTTCCCAAAACTAAATTAATAAACCTACTTCTTTACACATTGAACACCAAAGCCAGACTGAGTCTACCCATGACACTAACTGGCAATCCGGTCGCTGGTCCGCGCCCTACACCCCGCTAGTAGCGGTGAACTGATGGTTCATTTATGTATTTGTCTCATTTTTTTTTTTAATTGAAAGTTAGTTTAATACATTATATTTGATTAATTACTAAATAAAAGCTAAATTTTAATTATCATCTATGAATTTGTTTTGAAATAGTCTCTGGTATAATTATTTTCTGTTGTTCTAATACGAGAAAATCAGAATTTACACAAATCAAATCTCGATCTAGTGGTGGTGCCGCGGCCCCAGTGGCACCACCCGTGGGCACGCCTATGTCCACGGTACAACCATTTTATACAATCAATAATGCAAGAAGACGCAAGATGACTAACGAATTTCTTACAAAGAGAAAAAATTGTGTATAACAAGTAATATAACAAATTTTCAATTATATGATAATACAAATAACAACATAACAATAAAATTAGTACAATATAACAACAAAAACAATAACAGAGTACAACAACTATAACCAATAATGCCACTACTAAAACTTAGATGAAAAATTACAATAAACATACTATTTAATTCTGCTTTTTTTCATTGAGTGATATTTTCAATACTAATACTCAGCAGAATTTATTCTTTTAGCACCCATGTGGCCCTCTAAAGGCACCACACACCTAGCCCGCACAAAGGTGCTTCACTAAAAGAATGGAATGGAAAGTGTATAATTCCAACACACAAAGCATTCATGTGGCCCTCTATATAAGGCACCACCATAAATTCACACTCATCACATCACATACCAGTAGTTGACTATCACTCAACACCAGCGAGAAGAGAGCGAAACGCTGCACGTCTAAATGTGGTCAGGGAATGGGGAAGTCGCAAAACTCGCCGAAGTCGTTGGCGATTCTCTGGATCCTAGGAATAAGAGAGTGTTGCAGGTAGTGCAACCCTGTTCATAAATCATGTTCATAAATGGTGTTCATAAATCCCGGCTCAAACATCTGCTGTTGTCTTGTTCTGGCTGGTGTTTTGAGGTTTATCATGTATAGAATTGATCATGTTATTCAGAAGTTTGAAAAGGAAAACCATGTCAAATAGTTTGCGCCTCAGGAGGAGTGGTGAAAGATCATAAAAATTTCAAATTCAGCAACTGGGACATCCAAGTAGTTCAGACCATTCTTCACACCCAATACCCTGATGAATCTCCTTTGACGTGACTGGAGTGTGTCAATTTGCCCAATGTGGAATGGAGGCCATATGACTGAGGCATATTCCAGATTTTTACGGACTAAGGCCTTATATATAGAGCAACCAGAGTAGGTGGACCAAGACCAAACCTAGCAGAACGTTAGCACAAAGCCTAGCATTCTTGATGCTTTTGAGCAAATATCATCTCTACGTGCTCATAGAATTTCAGTGAATCCAGTAATATTCCAAGATCCTTAACTAGCTCTTATCTCTTAAATCCAACGCCATTAAAAAAAGTAGTCAACTATGACGGGACTTTTCTTTCTATGAAATGTGATGAACACATGATAGGTTCATTGACATTTGATTTGTTTCACACCAATCGGACAGGCAGCACAGCGAAGCCTGAAGGGGTCGACAATCCTCTGGGGTTGCAATTTCCAAGAACACTTCATGCCATCTGCAAAGAGCAAGAACTTCACGTATATTCCCTCATATATGTTATTTAATAATAATCCAAAAAGAAAAGGCCCCAGATGGGACCCCTGAGGGACTCCAGAGGTCCCAGGGATGAAAGGGACAGACAGACCAGAAGCAAACCTGACAGCCAGCCTTCTATCAGCCATAGGTAACTACAGAATCAATCCCACAAAGTGCCAGAAATACCATATCCTTTTAGTTTTGCCAATAAATGTAGATGACTGAACTATGAAGAGGAAAGGGCCAAGAACTGAACCCTGAGGTACTCAGTTCATGGAGCCTCGTTCCCGTTCAACCACCGCAAACGGGATTCGGTGGATTGGTTTACGTCATGTGATAAATCCTGGTGGATCCTAGTGCCGTCACTTTACTGTCGCCTTATGAATCCACCGAGATTTTGGAGATTGACGTTCAAGTGCATCTGCTGTTAACCGCAAAAAAAACACTCAATCCCGTTCCACCACTGAGGAACATGAATGAGATAGGCAACGTTCCAAAGAGCCGGGCCGAGTATTGAACCTTGCGCGGCACCAGAAGTGACTTCTAACGTCCGCATTCAGTTCCTTGTGTCATAAATCAGGCTTCGAGAGCTGAGATAATCCTCATTGATGAACCGCAACAGATATGCAGGAAAGTGAAAGGTGTTGCGAAGCGTATCCAACATATCAACCCACCTCGCCGAGTAAGCACGCGTAACAAGAAGCACTACTCGGCGAGAGAAATGGTTGTGGCTCTAGGCTCTCTCCACTGCTCTGTGGATTTCGGTGACATCGTCAATCGTTCACTGTCCCTTTGATGCGGTATACTGACGGGGGCATAAGTCCCCAGCAGCTTCCACGGCAGAAGTCAGGCGGGAACGGATCAGCTTCTCAAACAGCTTCCAGCCTGTCCAACATGCAGTGAGGCCTGTGGGACGACGGCAGCTCGGGATCACTTTTGCCCTTGCTGATCAGTACAAGCCTGGCTGTTTTCCGAGGAGCCGGAAACACCTCTTCTACCAAACAGGCATTGTACATTCTCAAAACAAGTCATAGTTAATTGAAAATACTTTCTTTAAAGCCTCAGTGGGAATCCCGTCCGGGCCAGGAGCCTTATTGTTGCTCTTCAGGGAGAGAACGGAGGTTTCCAGCTCCTCGAACGTGAAAAGTGGAACGTCCTCTACCCGTCCGAAGCCAACAGGCGGTCAGGAAATGTTCAGGAAACAATCCAGCGACGATCCTCTCCACGGTGGCGCCCTCGATGATGGAAGGTGGAGAGAGGGCACCGAGTTTCTGTATTACAAGTTTGTAACTCCAGGGTCGGAGACTTGAGATTGCCTGGCGGAGAGATTTTCTCCCAGCTTTATAGGCCTCCGACTTACGAACTCTGTCTGCGGGAATTCTCGCTCTTGTGGCGGCTCGTCTATTTCTTAAACATGTTCTTCTGAGTTTCGCAATCTCTTCAGTCCACCAGTGGATGTTACTAGTAATGAGCAAAAAAATGGGTTTAAAACTGTTTTAAAATAAGTTTCAAACTCGTATTAAAACTGTTATCAATATAAGTAAAGTTAACAACGTTTTCGTATTAATACGAGTTAAAAATTGTTCAAAACTCTATTAAAACAATTTTAAAATTGTTTAAACTTGTATTAAAACAATTTAAAAACTGTTATCAAAACATTTTAAAACTGTTATAAAAACTATTTAAAGCTGCTATCAAAACAATTGAAAAACTGTTATCAAAATATTTTAAAACTGTTATCAAAACAATTTAAAGCAGCAAAAAGTATATGCCGCTGGCAGGTTTTGAACCCATGACCTCTAGATTCCCAAGCCGCGACCCTACCGACTATGCCACGCTGCTCTCCACTATACTCGACAATTTTTACACTACTGGGCCAGTTGATACCCAAGTTTTTTGCGTTGATCAAATTAAACGCATTTCCCGTGGCATATATTTTTATGTCTTCCCAAATAGGTCTTAAACTAGAGTTCCCTTACATGTTAGTTTCATGTGTAAAGGTTTAACAAATTGCAGTTATCTCAATTGATGTAAAACTTTTGACTGTGTGATCAAATACTTTACATAATTTTTACATCAAAATGATGTCAAGTTTTTAACGAGTTCAATTGTTTTAAACAAATAACAATGTTCTCTTGTTGTAAAAGACTTAAAGAAATTTTTTTCTTCATTTATTACATTATCTTTTAAATTTAAGAATGCAAAATTTTTACATCACTTTGACGTCAATACTTGATCTAATATTTTACTTTGACATCAATTTGACGACTTTGATCACTTTTTGACGTCAAATTGACAACGTGTGCTATATGTGGTACTCAATCCCATGGTTTTTATGGGAAAATAGAAAAAATACCAAATTCCTGTTGGAAATTCGCCGAATACGCAGGTCTGCTGCAAATTATTTGCTGATTGATAACAGTTTTAAAATTATTGTTCGATAATTTTATATGAGTTCCAAAACTGTTAGTAAAACAATTTAAAAACTGATATAAAAATTTTCTAACAAAATTTTTAAACTTTTTTAAAAACTTTTATTAATAAGCAAATAAAAATAATATTAAAATCGTTTCAATTCAATTTCAATATTCTTGCTTACTGTTATTATAATAACTTTTTAAACTTTTCTATTAAAATGGTTTGTAAACAGTTTTAAAATTGTTTAATCTTGTATTAAAACTTATATTAAAACAAGTTTTTTATAACTGATATCAAAATTATTTTAAAACAATTTTAAAAGTGTTTAAACTGTTGATAAAACTTGTATTGATATAAGTTTATAAACTTGTATTAAAACAATTTCAAAAGTGTTTAAACTGTTATTAAAACTTGTATTGATATGAGTTTATAAACTTGTATTAAAACAATTTTAAAACATTTTTAAACGTGTTTAAATTGTTATTAAAACTTGTATTGATATGAGTTTATAAACTTGTATTAAAACAATTTTAAAAGTGTTTAAACTGTTAAAACTTGTATTGATATGAGTTTATAAACTTGTATTAAAACAATTTTGAAAGTGTTTAACCTGTCATTAAAACTTGTATTGATATGAGTTCATAAAACTTTTTTTAAAACAATTTTAAAATGATTTAAAACTTGTATTAAAGTTGTTTTAATACCAAACTTATATCAAAATATTTTGAAATTGTATTAAAACAATTTTAAAACAGTTTCCAACAATTTTTATGCTCATTGGGGTACCTCGGCCCCAGCGTCACCAAAATTCCCCTGCCCTCCCCGAGAGATGACTTCGGTGAACTTGACCACGTCCAGTTTGTTGGTATTCCACCGGCGTGGCCCTTCCCAAGATGCGGAAACTCTACAATTTGCCTGATCATGCAGGTCAAAGACAATGTATTGGTGATCACTACCCGTGTAGTCCTCCACAACCCTCCAGCCAGAGATCCTCGGAAGGAGCGACTCAGACGCATAGGTGACGCTGGGGATCGTGCCATTCTGCCCGGGGTGCCGAAAAGTAGGTGGACGCCCTGATTGAGGTCGACAAGACCGGCCCTGGCGATGAAGTCCAGGATGTATTTCCCCCGGGAGGTGGTAGAAGGCATTCCCCACTCAACGGCCCTGGCGTTGAAATTTCCACCAACGACGAAGTGCCCATTGGTGCCGAGAACACACTCCTCTAGGCCACTTCTCTAGGCTAACTTCAGTCCACCAGTAAGTCCGCGGAAGTCCTGGACGGCTTCGTTGGAAGTGAGGAAGCAACTGAAGATGGTAACGCCCCTCGACAATTCTTTTACCACCCTTAAAATATAAAAAAATTCTCACATATAAATTGAAGATACACTCACAGTCTGTTAAACTGTGATAATAATAATTTTACTATGGATTTTTTACTTTTAGGATATTTTTTTATTAGTACCCTCCCTCAAATTAACACTAAGGTTTCATGAGATCGAGAACTTTGAGCTCTGGCATTCAAATTGTAACGTCATTAGATATATGTATGACTAAACGACAACTCTAATTTGGGCTTTAACTACTCAGGGGCAACACCTAAGGGGGCATGGGGGCGGAGCCCCGATCAAGCCGTAGGCGAGAGTCTTCTAACATATCCCCCCTTGGTGTAACTGACTCACTCACTTATATGGGATATGAATGTTTATCAACTTCCAAATCAGATACTGAATCAAAATTTGGCATTCTAAAAGGATTAAATGTAAAATTAAAGGGAATAATAATAAAGTTGAACATTTATTTATTTAAGTGTAAAAAATTTCATATTATAAACTTAGTTTCTCGGTTGGAAATAAGACACAATGATGTAGTTCCAAATTTGTTCACTGAAGCGCTGCTTGCCGTTTTTCGTGTACTTCTACTACTGCAAATTTTTTATATAAACACAGTGCTTCCTGTTGTATTCTCAGTTCATCTTTACTATTATTCACAATTCTAACTATAGTGATGATCGGTGTTCCTTTCTGACAACAAAGAATTATCACATTGAAATTTTTACTTCATATTTTTAATACGGTTAAAGTTACATTAGTAGTACCTTGGTTATGCCAAAATCACCACTTACTGGAGGTAAACCGGTCTATCGATTGTCAGTAACAATGTACAGGGTGTACCACAAGTCACCTTTCCAGACCGGAAGGCACTAATTTCAAATACAAACCCTCACTTTTAATGATATTTTTTTATTTCACACGTAATTTTTTACAATTAATTCTAACGGTTTAAAGAACATTGGCGGTTGAAATTTAGATTTTTCCTATAAGAATAACATGGAACATATTTCCAAATCTTTGAAGATTTTTGGTTAAACAAATAAGTCTCAGCACAAAAATGTCTTAGACTCTCTTTAAATATGTTTCTAAAGTAAATTTTAAGTTTTATCATAATTTTTTCAGTAAAAAAAAAGATTAATGAAAATGCATGGAACAGTAAAACTAATTACGTGATAATTGATGTTAATGATGGGATATTATTTAAAATGAGGTTCTTAAACAATTTCATGCTTGGCCAGTTCAGCAGACTGAGAAATTTAATAGGTAATAGCCAATAATAATAACTAAACCCAGACCCAAAAGTCTGGTTTCCATTGGCACAAAATCCGTCCTACTTCCCCAAGTTCAGCGCTGTTTTAAAATATCTTTGTTACTTTAATTATAGTTGCAATTAAAAGTAGGGAAGACTATTTTAATTTTGTTTTATTTAAACCCAAAAATTGATCTAAGAATTATTCTTTTGGCTATCATTGGTTATTTTGATAGTAGGCCTATTGGTTCAAAGTGCATTTTCCTTTTAGTTCATATGGTGTTTGTAATTTATTCCATTTATTACAATTGTAATTAATTATTATTATTACGAGGTGGCCCGTGCACAAATTGCGCATTTTATGATTCTGTATGAGTGTAACTCACCTACAGTACGTGAATGTTGATTATGAAGTGACATAGATCTATTTTTGTTTACTACCTGGCTTTTAAAATTCATTTGAAGGTAATGAGCTGTTAAATTACAATTCACATTAAAGAACTTGCAATAAAAGTTGGTCAACGGCATAGAGAAGGCTTGGGTAACTGTGTTTCAAACTGCCCGGTGTGTATTTTTAATAGGGATTTGTAAACATGTACGTATACAAGGTTCCATTGTTTAATGGCCTTACCGTGGGGGAACTGGATACGCCAGAATGCAACTCTTAAGAGCTGGCTATCTAACAGAGAAACTTTTCGTTTCTATAACTACTACTCCTTTAGCTATACAGTAACTATAACAATAACTACAACTATTACTCGTTTATTTGAAACTTCTTTTCATCCAACCCTATAGCTTAAAAACAATCATCTTGATCGTAAAGTATATATATACTCGTATTAAACTACAAATATCATTCTATTGCGTTTCTGTTTTGTGGTACAACAACCTAATTAAATCAAAACAGATATTTTTTATACAACAATACACCCCTTTGGAGTGCTACAGGTTGCGACTCGCCCGGGTTCAGCGTCAAGCTGCGCTCAGGGTGTGTTCCGCCTACCGGACAGTGTCCGAGCCTGCCGTCCTGGTGGTCGCCGGAGTCATCCCTGTCAAGCTCTTGGCAGGGGAGAGGAAAGCGATTTATCAGAGACAAGGCGAGATCGGCAAGGACACGGCAAGAACAGAAGAGCGCTCCCGAACCTTCCAGCAGTGGCAACACAGCTGGGAGCACGACACCCGAGGACGATGGACTGCGCGACTTATCAAGCAGGTCCAACCATGGGTGGAACGGCGGCATGGGGAGGTGGATTACTACCTGACCCAATTTTTGACAGGTCACGGCTATTTTCGGTTGTACCTGAACCGGATGGGAAAGACCGGTTCACCGGACTGCATTTATTGCCCGGGTGTTCCCGACGACGCGGAACACACATTCTTCTGCTGTCCCCGTTGGGAAGGGCCCCGCCTGGAGGCCACACAAATCTTTGGTGCATTTTCGGTGGACTCGGTCTGCCAAAAGATTTTGGAGGATGAGGGCAACTGGGATTGTTTGTCACAGTTCGTCCGGGGCATCCTCCTGGAAAAGAAAACCGATCTGGACCGCGAAGTGGCCCAGATCCCTTGATCGAGCGGCTGGATAAGGAGCGAGCCCCACGGGTGTAAGCCAAATTTAGGCCTAGCCTGACGTAATGTGATAAACAATTCCAGGTTAGATTCCTAAAGAGTAGAGGAGGTTTTTTAGTGGGTAAACCCGTTTTTTAGGGGAGCCCCACACTACAGGCTGGCCACCTGTGTGCGTAATGCATTTTTCCGCCTCTCCCTCAAAAAAAAAAAAAAAAAAAAAAAAAAAAAAAAAAAAAAAAAAAACAATACACCAATTACTTCAATCATCAGTTATCTTCGTATCCTGTAGGGGAATATAAAAGCTTTTCATTATTATTGATTGTAAAGTAGTGTGTATTAGCCGGTTTTGTTACTGTCTTGGCTGTCCATTTGTTCCGTGGTACTAACCAATTTCACACTTGACTATTTATTAATTTAAGGATTTAGGGTAACCCCTAAGGGGGCATGGGGGTGGAGAGCCCATCAATCCGTAGGCGAGTATATTTATATTCTTTTTCACAAAATTTAAAGTTTCATAAATGTATATTGACCAAAATGTTAATAGTTTATGTTTTTTGAAAACTGGTTTACATGAATCTCGTCGACTTAGCCAGTAAATAATCCGTAAAGCAGCTTTTTGTAGTTTAAATATTTGACCAACATTGGCATTGGCCATTCCCCATATTGGTATTCCATATCTGATGTGTGGAATTAAAAGAGCATGATATACATTCATCGTATTTCTATTTTACAAAATTTAGACAGTCTTCTTATAATGAATAAATTTGTTGACAATCTGTTGGAAATAAAACCAACGTGTTTATCGAATTTCAAATTTTTATGCAGTCTGCTTTTTCAATTACATTATTATCTATCGTCAAATTTATACAATCACAGGGCTTATTTAGTGGTCTAATTCTAAATTCCATAAATTTTGTATTTGAGAAATTAAGTTCAAAACAATTTTTACATTTAGATACACATATCTGTAGACTTTAGATGTACTACAATAAAGTTCAAGTAAAAATTTGTTTGTGTTTTTTAAAAATATATTATATAATATTTTTAAAAGATATTTCTGATTTGTGATTCTGATTTCTGATAATAACAAGAATTATAATACAATTTTTAATTAAGAAGTTAAGGTTATCATTTAAGTCCAAAATGAACTCTAACCCCCTCCCCCCCCTCCTTTGTAACAAAATCACATCAGGAAGGGGAATATCTGCTCCTCCTTATCTATAGAGCCCAGACTGATAAGGATTTAGACAGTTTTGCTAGCTCTGCCAAGATGACGAAGTATATACTGGTATTGGTGTCATTAATATTACCGGTTTTTGTCAAATCTGTGTTTTCAGTTGATGCTCCAAAAGTAACTATTGGCCAGGGATCTTTGGTTGGCACCACTATTACCACTAGAGAAGGAAGGGAAATTTTCGCCTTTTTAGGAATTCCCTACGCAGCCCCTCCAATTGGACAGTTGAGGTTTAAGGTAAATTTGTTCCTTAAAATTTGTTTGAACTTTTTTTACTTTTCTCTAATAGTAAAATATTCAATCATAACAAATTATGTAAATATGATATATTGAAGCATTAACTGAGTGTCAAGTTTAACAATAAAAACATAGAATATTAATGGATTTATTTGAGGTAAAGATATCTAAATGTCACTTTATATTCTAAGTATTTTTTCCATTAATGTGCAATGTGAAATCAGTCTAATTTGAAACTAATCTTTTTGTTTGAATTACTTTTGGTTCTCAAATTCTACACTATAATATGAGCACTGTCAGGGATATGCAGGCCCGGATTAACACTTTTTGATGGCCCCGATCTAATAGTATCTACTCGTCCCAAAACGCACGGCGCACACATTACGATCATATATATTACTAAATTTAAAACTTTATTATCTTATTAATCAAATGGAATTAAATATCCTGGAAACTTTTGCAGTGAAATGCAAATAACCCATCTTGTCTATACTTTTTTAATTTTATGATTAGGATCTTTTGCCTCTAGTAGGAGAACATGTAAAAGACTGTTTAAAAAATTTAAATATCAAAGTGTAAAATGAATTAAAATAAATGTTTAAACATACACCTATTACTAACGGGTTTAAAATCAAACTCTTGTTACAAGTCAAAAATTTGTAATTTTCTAATTGATGGAGAAAAATGTGAAACACTATTTGAAAATTCATGGCTAAGGGAAATATAAGATGTAATTCCATCTAAATTTAAGCCTTTGTATCGTATTTGTGTTCCAAATTTTAAATCTCCATCAAACACACAATCATTTCACACTTTGCCATTCTTAAGTGGTGGCTGACTGTTGCAGAGCCCCCAGAAGGCCCCGTCATGGCCGGGGCTAAGGGACGGGTCTCGCCCCGCCGGACCCTGCATCCAGCAGTTTGTGCTGATAGAGAAACTCCATTCTAAGTGGTGGCTAACTGTTGCAGAGCCCCCAGAAGGCCCTGTCATGGCCGGGGCTAAGGGACGGGTCTCGCCCCGCCGGACCCTGCATCCAGCAGTTTGTGCTGATAGAGAAACTCCATTCTAAGTGGTGGCTGACTGTTGCAGAGCCCCCAGAAGGCCCCGTCATGGCGTGGGCTAAGGGACGGGTCTCGCCCCGCCGGACCCTGCATCCAGCAGTTTGTGCTGATAGAGTAACTCCATTCTAAGTGGTGGCTGACTGTTGCAGAGCCCCCAGAAGGCCCCGTCATGGCGTGGGCTAAGGGACGGGTCTCGCCCCGCCGGACCCTGCATCCAGCAGTTTGTGCTGATAGAGTAACTCCATTCTAAGTGGTGGCTGACTGTTGCAGAGCCCCCAGAAGGCCCCGTCATGGCGTGGGCTAAGGGACGGGTCTCGCCCCGCCGGACCCTGCATCCAGCAGTTTGTGTTGATAGAGAAACTCCATTCTAAGTGGTGGCTGACTGTTGCAGAGCCCCCAGAAGACCCCGTCTTGGCCGGGGCTAAGGGACGGGTCTTGCCCCGCCGGACCCTGCATCCAGCAGTTCGTGCTGATAGAGAAACGCCATTCTAAGTGGTGGCTGACTGTTGCAGAGCCCCCAGAATGCCCCGTCTTGGCCGGGGCTAAGGGACGGGTCTCGCCCCGCCGGACCCTGCATCCAGCAGTTCGTACTGATAGAGAAACGCCATTCTAAGTGGTGGCTGTCTGTTGCAGAGCCCCCAGAAAGCCCCGTCTTGGCCGGGGCTAAGGGACGGGTCTCGCCCTGCCGGACCCTGCATCCAGCAGTTTGTGCTGATAGAGAAACTCCGCAACTTGGTCACCGGCTCAGAGGACTGTCTGTTTCTGAATGTCTACACTCCCCAGGTCTGTATCATTATACTGTATCATTAAATCAATATATAAGTAATATTATGTTTTTAAAGATTCGTTGCAATGTGAGTTTGAAAAGTGAGCGTTATTTTGAGATGAATGCGATATTCAAGGCACCATCTAATATAGTTATGATTTGTTGAAAGAGTTGTTTATGGAATCAATTTATACTCTTACCCCATTTAGAGCAATCCAGCCACTACGTGTTTACTTTGGATCAAAAAAATTGGCTTTAATGATCATAAAAACTTTATTTGGTGTATTTCATTTTTACTTTCTCCCCCTATACCATAGTATATA